>CM076581.1:347531483-347877580 GCA_034641835.2 Pinus albicaulis | reverse complement strand
AGTTCCAATCTAGCCCTTTGCCTAAAACTATGCAAATCTTGTTGTTCAAAGTGCCCAATAACCTGAAGTACTGTGTTTAGGCATTCTGGCATAGTGTTTTGAGTTTTTAGTCCGTCATATGCATTTTCCCCAAAGTCTGATAGCCATTTCCCAAAGTTAGAGGGTCTTATACTTCTATGCATGGCTTGAATGTTTGTTTATATGTATTGATTAGTTTATAGTTACATTTTGCATGATTAATGGTTTGCCCTACCATGTTTATGTTATCTATTGAAACAGTGATGCTTGAAACTCTTTGTTGTTCACAAACTTGATGTCCATTTACTCCATTTTGCCCAAAGATCCTTTCTACCTTGAATCAAATCGGCCCTTCAACAGCCTTGTATCACCGTCTAATAGCTTTCTTGACCTTTTGACCCCATAGCCCAGTTAATCTAACATCTTGTTACTTGTTCCATATCTTTGATCGGTTTCATCCCTCACAACTTAAAAAACAAAAATAAAAAAACTTACTTCATAACTAGCCTAAAATTAGAACACAATAAACAAACACATAGATATCCCTTATGCATATAGAGAGAGCCCTCTATGAGTCCAGGAAGGCTAGGTCCTCGGGCTCCAAAGCTTAGTTTGATGTTACACTGTCATTTGGCTTGCCAATCAGCCAAATCACAGGACCCTAACAGCATAGTCGCAATTCTGGGTAGGTCGCATGATGTTCGCTTTGGATGAGTTGCGACTTGGCGACCGGGGAAGACTGCGACCTCACGGGGGTTGCATAGTCGCAATTCTGAGCAGGTCGCATGTTGTTCGCTTTGGATGTGTTGCGACTCAGCGACCGAGGAAAACTGCGACCTCACTTATGATCCTACGCCAGTCATACTCAAAGAATTTTCCATCTTCATGGTGCAGTCGATGAATTGATTCTGGGTATCAGCTTACATTCAGCCTATGAATCGAGCGCGTGCAGTGAGAGACAGATGGTTGTGACCTCCCTTTGTCATCTCAACATTTGAAGAGATGTGTAACATCAACCGTGAAATCGATATCAGCTTCCGTAGAAAAGCTTCTTTGCTGTCTTCCTGGGAAGCATCGTGAATTGTTATGCCTGTTTGCCTTCTGTGCAAACCGCGCAGCTACCATGCATTCGATGAACTCCTTCTGCAGTGTCAGAAAGTGAAAAAATGGCTACATAGCTAATATCCAGCGACCTGTCAGAACCCAATATTTCCGAACGCAGAATAGTATGCGTTACCTCAGCGCATTTGATACGTTGTTTAAATTGCTGGAAGTAACAAATGATACGTTGCTTCAATGGCGCTGATGGCCGTGTTATTTAAGTTTCCCATGCCATAAAAATCACCATAAAATCTGCATTCTCTGATTTTGCAAACGTTCATATCGCAACTTCCTCCAGCAGGGCCATAACTCTGCATCGTTGACAACATACGGTTATAGATCATCAAAATTTTACAACTTCGCTCTGCTTTGACCATAAACAACACCATAGTTATCAGTTGCGCTGTAGGTTTGTTATAATATTTCGATACACGTTTAAACACAATCTTTTGACCACCATATATATATATCTATTCCAAACGTTTTACCAAAGGTTTAAAACTGCGCTCATTTGTGATGTCTGCATTTCTTTTGATCATACCTGCATGAAGATTGTTATATCATGGCAGTCGTAGGTCTGTTATCAGGTTCCGCTTCACGTTAACACATAAATTTTGGCCATAAAATATTTGAGCCAGTCGAAATGTTCACGCCCATTTGTCACGTGTCCACGTAGTTTCGCTGTTATTGCCATCGTGGCCTTGTTATACCCTCCCGCTCGTATTTCAAACATACGTTTGACCACTAAATATATGCTCCAAATTTAAAATGTGACCACCATGCATAGAAGCATTTGCACCCATATGTAGTTCTGCTCCATATTTTAATCGTGAGGTTTGACCGCCATATAATATACGTCTGCTCAAAACATTTACCATAGGTAGAAAACCTGCCATCGAATCTTTGCGCCCATTTGTAACGCATCATAGTTATTATAATATGCTACTATAGGGTTTTCATACACTTCGCCCCATGTTTTAAACATAAGCTTTGATCACTATATCTGCCATAGAAATATTTAAGCTCACTTAATGCATTTTCATATAGTTCTGATTTGTGTTCTTATATGGCTTTGAAACTATATGTTTGCGCCTTGTCTTAAAAATACAACGTACCCTTGGTCCATCGAACGTGCGCCCACTTATAATGTTTTCACATAGTTTTGCTCCGGGATCTCTTATGGTTTTGAAACCATGTGATTTTTGCCTTGGTTTAATTGTACAACGTCTAAAATTGTTTTCTTTGGCTAACCCTCCCGACCTCTTGCTCGGCCAATTGCATTAATCTCATCAATAAAGATAATACTTGGTGTAGACTGCCTGGTTTTAGCAAACAAGCTTCTAACTCTCGAAGGCCCAACACCAACAAACATCTCCATGAAATTCGAGCCACAAATTGAAAGAAAAAGGGACTCCTACTTCCCCTGCTGTAGCTTTTGCCAAGAGAGTTTTCCCTGTGCCAGGAGGACCCATTAAAGGGCACCTTTTGGAATTTTAGCTCCTAGCTCTTGGTACTTTTAGGATTTTAAGAAAATGCACAAACCCATGATCTCTGCTTTGCTTCATCACAACCAGCTACATCCTTAAATAATACCTTGTCCTTTGAATTTTATCTAGCTTTGTCACATTAGCTTTGCCGATGTTAAAGAGTCCACGACCACCCTTGCCTCCAGGTCCACCTACGCCCAAGCCACTTTGCATTCTTCGCCCAAAGTAAATAAGAGACCCCAGAATCAATAATGTAGGTGTAAATCTCAACAAATATTGGTACCATACCATTTCTGAAACATATGTTACAGGAACATAATCATGAGGACCAATACCCAACGCTTCTTGTGCATCTTCCAACTTATGCTCAAAGGATTCAACACTGCCATTATTAAAAGAATACTTATGTTGGCTGCCACCCTCAGAGGAGGTCCGTCTGACATGTATCTCTACATCACTGCTTTCACTTTGGGTAGAATTATTTGGTGAATTTCGAACATAAACTTTAGCTACAGATTTGTTTGAAACCACAATATGGTCAACAAGCCCAGGTTCCAAAAGTTTATTTTTGAATTCCTGAAAACTAATCTCTTCAGATGTAGGAGGCTTAGTCTTATTACCTCGGTGCCATGACAATCATTGATGAGTTTATCAGTCGTGGGATTGACCTGTATAAACAACATAACATTAATTAGTTCACAGTTATTCTTTGCGAATAATGCCCCTAGATAAATTATATGAGACCAACGAACATAAGAGACATATTCAAACAACGTGCTTAATGACCCATGGCGAGGGGGCTGTTAATGTACATGCTGAATGCATGGAAATTTATTATTCGAATGTATGCTGGTGATCCCTCCCTCACATGGCGTGATTGCAGCAACAACATCTGATCATGATGGTGAGAAAGCTCGTGAGTGGTTTGGGATAGGTCACTAGGATGTCATTGACTGCAGGTCGGGTGAAAGAATTTAATGACTAAGCGAGCAGAGGGGGACCCGAAATTTCGAATATACCCAAACTTTTGGGTGGTGTTGTAGCGGCTACAACAAGTCCCTAAACTTTCAAATATTGGAAGATGAATTTTGAAGGCATGGACATGTCAAAATTTTAATGAAGACAACTATCATCAATTATTTCAGCAAGATCATTATGAGTCATATGGAAGTTGTTGGAAATAAATATTTTCATCTGATGTGTCAACATCACCAAATATATTACCGAGATTATAAGAAATATGTTCAATGATTTACCACGTCATCTTATTCATAATGGGAAACATAACCACATTGTGTGGAATTGAGATATAATTCATAAAAATGCAAATTGGAAGAAAATTATATATCATTTGATTCATTATACACATTTCGACACACGGGCTAGTGAGTTGAGGAAGATATTCTCATAAGAAACTCTTCTATGATTGAATCAGATTCCATACCAAAGCTTTGCAAATCCAAGTGTTCTTATGAAAACTATATATCATCTAATGTACTTGGTAACTCATCACCATGCACATCAGTGGAGTCATTGTCTTCAAGGTGATGGTTTCCTAAGAATTCATTTTGGTTGAGGAATTTAATCCCACTTGACTAATTACCGAGATGCTGAGATTATTGATCAACAAAGAATGTAGAAAAATCATCTGACATAGAGGAATTTAAAAAGAGAAGATATATTAAAAGTTTCTTGATCCTTTTTATCCTATACCTGTGAAACATGACCACCTTGTACTTGATTACCATATGAACCAACAAATTGAGAATCAAAAGTATCTAGAGAAATTACTAGTGGAGAAGATTGATTGAGTGAATCAAGGTACATAGAATCATGAGGTGTAAATGATAGAGGATGAAAGGTATCCCTTGAATAAGCAATATTTCCAATAATATCAGGTTCAATATTTGAATTATGCACATCAATGTCATCTGGGGGAATCAAGGGATCAATATTCACCTTAGGTTCCATGGATTTTTATAACATTCAAATTTTTCGTGGATAATAAATTTTCCATGGGGAGGAAATGGAGATGGGATAAGTGGATTCGTGATTTTATTTTTAGATTTTCCAACTCCAACATTAACATAAGATACTACTTTACTTGGTAATGAAAAGGGAGGAGAAGGAAAAAAAGGGAGAGCAGGTTCCACTGCAATTTAAAGTGCCCGATGGCCAATAAAAGTTGAGAGACTAAAAAAAGATTCTAATTTAGATGGTTCTAAAGAATTAATATGAACTAAATACTAAAACCTTTCATTCCTAAAATACCAATCCACATATTCCTTTAAAAATTTAGAGAAAAGGTGAATAAATCGATCTAGAAAATTCTCTAATAATTCTAAGTTGATTGATCCTCTTATATACATTTTGATAACGACACCTATTAAAGGCTTGATGAAGCTCCTTGAAGATTTTTTCAAATGAATGAATATAAGTAGATGGTAAGGTATGACACCATTGCTTAATTCGACCTTCAAGTGTGAGGGTGAATAATTTACAAGTAAAATCTTCACAATTCGCTTGATAAAAATCACAAAACTCAAGAAATTGAAGTGCGTGTTCAAATTTGGTTGTTCCATCCTCACCATCAAACTGTAATTGAGCCAAGTTGTAAATTAGTTCCACAGTAATTTTAAGATTCTGTCTATTAAAAAATCATCCTGAGATTATGATTTAAGATGAGAGATTCAAAATAGACTTCACAGACTTAGCTTGTCATCTGGCCCTCATTCTAGCGCCACTTATTGATGGTGCTAGAAAACTCCCCAGTATGAAGTCCCAAATAGACCTCACACAATTTGGAGTAAGAGCCCCTTCTATACACCATCTAGATAATAGGCCCGACCACCATTATTCTTAGATATTTTCCTTAGCTGCAATTATCAACATAAGAGATTATGCAAGCAACCTTTGAAACAAGCAAGTTGACACTATGAGACATACAATTGTAATGTATATAAGGTACTTTCACAGAAGGGAAAAGAGATATTGAGCCCCTAGAAAAAAATTAATAGTACTATTCTAAAAGAGACACACAAGAGCATATAAGGAATCATTGATTAACTTGCAAAGTATTTCACAAGATAAAAATGATGATAGAAGCAAATAACAATGCACATTCAACAATATATATATTAAAGCCAATGAAATAGTTAATTTTATTTAGCATGTATGAACATAGCATATATCGAAAACATTAAAATAATAGCCTTACAATATCCGCAATACATGCATGAAAGTGTGCCAACTCTGAGAGCTTCATATATTAAATGAAAGTTCCAAGATACATGATTACAACGATGCAACACTAGCCCCAATAGTGGAACATTAAGTCACCACTTTCTCCTCCAAAGAATGATCTTCCCTCCTGTGCCAAGCTAGAGAAGCTAGGGTGTTTATATAACAAATGAGTTGACTCTCGACCTTCCTTGTGACTCTTGACCTTCCCTCATGACTCTTGAGGTCACATGTGACTTTTAAAATTCCTATGTGACCTTTAAGCTTCTTCATGACTCTAGGACTTTCTAGTGACTCTTCATGTTCCATGTGTGACCCTTGGGCCTCCACACATTTTAAATTTTCTCATTTTTTAAAACACAATATTACATTCCACCAATAATGTGGCAAAATACATGGTACCAATCAACACTCTTGTGTTGTCAAATTGAATGAAAATTTTTCGGTGAGTGTTAAATGAGACCTGATGGCAATGCATTAATGTGAGGTTCCTTTATCTGATGCTATGTCTACAAATATTGATGATTGATTTAAGATGTGCTTCATGTTCATCCTCCAAAGGGTATAGATGAGTGTTGGAACCTTATAAGTCAACATGAGTTTCCATTTCTCCATCATGGTCCATAATTACTTTATTCTCACAATGAAATCATCTTGGTGTCTTGTCTCCATGAGTGTCCTTCTTGAAGCCTATTCTTGCTAACCTCCATGAGCATCATCTTTCCATGATAGGGTGATAGCACCTGCAAATAAATTTCACTCATGATAAGACAACATCAGTCCCATAATCACCTATTCTATTTGTTTTTGCTAATGTAACATGATGACTGTGATGGGCCATTGTGCAAGGCCTTGAGGGAAAGGGTCTAGGAATTTCAAATTTGAGCATTACAAGGACCAAGGGATGACCATGATATTCACCATAACTATGTAATGCACAATAATATAAGGCTAATCATGGTTCTACGCAGTGGGAAAGTTTAGTTATCCAGAGTGGCAAGATTAGGAACTGTAACTGCGTAATGCGCAATGCTTGAGAAGAAGACTTATGGGATTGTGAAATTGAGCTATGTAAGGACTGCGGGATGAACCTACTATCCACTAGAACTATGCAATGTGCAGTTGAGGAAAGGAAGGATAAGGAATCACACAATTGAGAAAGTGAAGGAGACAAGGGAGGCAAGGTTGTGCATTGTAAGTACTTAGTGGGTAGTAATTGAAGAGGAGGCTTAGGGACTATGCAATTGATCCAAGTGGAAATAATTACTACAGTTAATGCTTATTTTTATATCAATGTTTGTTAAAACCATGGATGATGCATGATAATAAACAAAATAAATCATAATATTAAAGTGAGAATCTAATCACACCAAGATTTCAATTTTAACATGGTAATTATAATACTCACCCATGGTATTTACCCTTGGATTTTGTAAACCATGGTATTGTAGTTTATTATATTTACCCATGGTATCGTAATTTATTATATTTACCTATGGTATCCTAATTTATTATATTTTTCCATTGTATTCACCCATGGATTTTGTAAACCATGGTATTTACTCATGGTATTTGAAATGTAATGAGAGGCATGGCTCTCGGTGAAAGATCCTCATAAAAAGTATCAATAAAAGACTTCACCATGGAGTAAAGCAATTTTTTTCTCCTAATGTAGTCTTATGCTATATTTCACATTCAATAAAAATATTTTCATTCTTTTTATGTTGATATTTCTCTCACACAATGTGTTCTATTCCTAACTATTTTTACATTGTGATATATTCCTTATTTATCCATTAAGTTTCATTTCTTAAACAACTTGGATTGCACCAAAATTAAAGCATCAGGGATGATGAGAACTCTTGAGAACTCTACAGTTAAGCAAGCTTGGGTTAGAATAGTATTGTGATGGGTGACTTGCTAGCAAATGTTTAGTTCTTATTATTTTGTCACTTTCTTTGGTATCATTCCTCAGATTATCTGTATCAGTGGAATCAGAGCGGGGATACTCTTTTTTATTTTTTTTTCACATGTTTCTAACAAGATGAGGGTACAAGGAGCTTAGACTCGAAATATTGCAACCTTTGCAAGACCGTCCTCACCGACCCAAACAACCTCACATGGAGGACAAAAATAAGAATGATAGAGTAGTAGATCGTGTCAAATTGTTGCTCGAGGAAGCACTTACACATCAGAGGAGTGAGATGATGAAATTCTTTACAAAATCTCATTAGATGATAATAATTTACAAAGAGAAGCTTCCATATATCTACTAGGCAGATTGACAAGCGAACTATCTCAGCATGATTATGGGTCAACCAAAAAACACCCTTGCCACTGAAGTCCATTTTTTGGGCCCACAAGCATTACAAGGTACCTCTATCCTCAGATCTTCATTCATCATGGTTATGGGTCAACCACACAAAACCCTTGCCACTAAAGTCCATTTTATAGGTCGCAGATTGTCATCATCACATTTGGCCCACAAGCATTACAAGGTATCTCTATCCTTGAATCTTCATTTATCGTGGTTAAGGGTCATCCACAAGCCCATAGTTATGGTTCAAAAGCGCAAAACCCTTGTCTTCAACAACACTTAGTTTTGGATCATCCACAAAACCAAATTTATTCTCCTATTGAAGAAAGGGTTCCCCGGAGGGAACTTTACGCAAAGGGGACCATTGTTTCTTAAGGAGGAAGGATTGATCAAGGTGGAAAATAATTACTGCATTTAATACTTATTTTTATATCAATGTTTGTTAAGAATGTGGATGATGCATTATAATAAACAAAATAAATTATAATGTTAAAGTGAGAATCCAATCGCACGATGATTTCAATTTTACCATCGTAATTATAATGCTCACCCATGGTATTGTAATTTATTATATTTTCCCATGGTATCTTAATTTATTGTATTTTCCCAAGGTATTCACCCATGTATTTTGTAATCCATGGTATTTGAAATGTAATGAGAGGCATGGATATGGGTGAAATATTCTCGTAAAAAGTATAAATATGAGACTTCACGATGGATTAAATCAAGTTTTTTCTCCTAATGTCAATAAAAATAGTTTTGTTCTTTTTATGTTGTTTTCTCTTCTGAAATATTTCTCTCACACAATGTGTCTTATTCCTAACTATTTTTATATTGTGATATATTACTTTTCAATACATTAAGTTTCATTTCTTAAACAACTTGGATTATACCAACAATAATGCATCAGGGTTGATGAGAACTATATAGTTAAGCGTGCTTGGGATAGAATAGCATTGTGATGGGTGACTTGTTGGGAAATTTTTAGTTCTTATTATTTTGTCACTTTCTTTGGTCTCATTCATCAAACTGTCTGGATCAGCAAATGATCATTGTAGGAGTCCTGAGATGACCCCTTTATCTACTGCAACTGCACAATTCACAATACAGGGAAGGAGGGATCATGTACTGCGCATTGGGAAAGGCTAAGATCCAAGATCGAGGGTCTATACTCTGAGGTTTCTCAATGTGTAGTTGGAGGAGGTTGTATTCAAGATGGATACAATGCACATGTATGAGAGGTAATAATTTCATCACTAAGGCTCAATAGTGTGCAGTAAACTCATCACCTTTGACTAAAACATTGAGTGTGCTCATTAGGTTTCAAGGTGTGAGGACATGGATGGACTCCAAAATTGACTAAGTGTGAGATCGATGAGACAAGAGAGTAAGAGAATATACTAGGTATCAAACATGATCACACACACATATACACATAATCACATGACAAGAAGACACACATTACCCAAAATGCATAAGCATACAATGAAACGACAATAAAACAACACTGATCTCCAAGTGCAATACTTAAGATGTACCTTTACGACAAAATTTTCACAATGTAACCAAAATATGCTCTATGCAATAAGAATGTGTCCATCACATGTTATAATGATAAATAGAATTGACTAGTACAAGAATGTGTGCTAGATATGCCTCTAGGAGGTGTGTCATGATGCTCTTAAGATGTGTGAAATCTAGTGAAAGCAACACATTCAAGAATGAAAATGAAATTTACAAACAAAAATAAAACACATGTGACACATGCAAGAAAGAAATTAGGTGAAAGTGACACTTGTAAAAGATTGAGAAAGCAATAATGACACATGTAAGAGAAAAATAAAATTAAAGCAACACTTGCAAAAGAAAAAGTGATAGTTGAGTAACTCACCCAGATGATGGGGCATTTGAAACCATGGGTGAGAGAATGCTCCTTATACTCAAAAATGAATTGAATAACTTGAAGAAGAACACCCTCACTATCAACAAAGAGTGTGCAATCACTATCTGCAAAGGATTCCCTCACACTATCACTATCCATAAGAATTATGCAGTCTCTCTCCCCAAGAACTACACAAGAAATGTCTACAAGGATTGTGCAAGCACTATTTCTAGGAATTGCAGTGTCATCATCTCTAGTAACTGCACAATCCTCATCTATAGGAAATTCACAATCAATATCATTAGGAACTTCACAGTGAGTTTCATCAAGGATTGTGCAATGCTTAACTCATTGAATGTTAGGCCTACTTATAAGAAGAGTGCTATGAGGGAATCATAAGCTACACATGTAAAATCAGGTCGCTTCGACATTTAGAACTCTTAAAGGAAGACTTGAACACTTGAGAAAAACGAATAAGCATGACATTGATGGTTTGAAATGTGTTATATTATTTCCACGATAGTCACCCCTATATTTTGTGCTGGGCACAGTAGGGGGGTCACAAGGGGGGTGACAACCCCCCTATCTGGGGGTTCGCAGGGGGTGGGTAGCCCCCTACGCGGGGTCCAGGGCAGTGCCCCGAGAACAATTATTCAGACCCTATTTTTTGGTGGGCAGACCCACCCATTGTTTTGTGCATGGGTTTGCACATGGTTTTGGGGCATGATGGTTTTCTGCCCTTAGTATTTTGTAGACTTGGTTAAGGGAACTATGGTTATGTTATAATCCAAGGTTAATGGATTGGGGTTTATGAATGCTTCGGATATGTATATATATGTGTTGTAACACTTAAAGGAACATAATGAAAAATCAAGTTGGTAGTCCTGATTTGGGATCCAGGGGAAATCTTTGTGTATATCTGTTTTATGTTTTATTCTCTCGCTATTGTTTATTTTCTGTTTTTAAGATTTGTTTGCAGATAATTTCTATACAGGGTTAAAACCGACAAAATGAAGGATTGCATGGTCATAACGAGGCTCCAAAATTTGGATGTAGGAAAAATTTTGGAGGGTGTTTTTCGCATCAACAATAGATAGGCTCTATCTGATAAATTTTCTATCATATAACATAATTTGGGCCATTTGTAGATGTACCAAGGAATATAAGCATTTGGTCATCCAGGGCCTAAGTCATGCAACAAATTGGATTTTTGCTAAAATAACGAGATATCATATTCGATTTTAGTTTTTTCCTTGCATTCGAGCATCCAGGAATCCTTGGATGCAACAAGGAAAAAATTATGAAATTCACCATATTTCCATATTTTTTGCATACCCATAGGTAGACCCTAGTACAATGTGGAAGTATAGGTGGTGCTATATGGAAAAGTAGATGATGAGGCACCATGAGGTGACAACATGAGGCACCTATTTTTGGTGTTTTTTAGTTTCCATGTGGAAAGTTGGTAGGTGAAACATAGCAGGTACAAGTCAACCCCATGGAAGGTTTGAGCTAGTCGATGTAGGTGACATGGTATATAATTTTGTAGGACGAAATGACAAGGTAGTGGGTCCAAGATTAGAGTTTGAAAGTACTTTGGGCAAGCATCTAGGTCATTCAAGTATATAGAGGAGAATGCAACATGGACATTTGCAAATGTCCTTGATCTAGATTCAAGGTCGAAGAATTTTTTTCATATTTCTATTTAGGTTGAGGTTCCACTTGGAGGAGACATCTAGGTATCTAGAGCATCTGAGTGTGAAACAAGTTAAGATGTTAAAAAAAATTCTCAGACCATGATTTGAATAACAACAATAATAATTGGTTAAGGTTCTATTTTAGGTCATTATTTCATGCAAAAGGTGTATCAAACCATCTAGCCATCCAAGGGTGAACACAATCAATCAATTAAAGTTTATTTTATACCTTAGATATAGTAAAGAGATGTTTTAATTGTGTGTTTCTAGCACCAGGTATCGAGGAGTTGAATGTGAATCCCTCAATGTTGAAAGCTAAGGTAAGGAGAAATTTGGGCATCTGGGATTTGCTTATGTACGAAGTTGAGTTGATAGGAAAAGACTCAAACTCAAATTAAATAAGGAAAAAGGTGTCGACTAGGGTTTGAAAGGTTATGTTTCTAGTAAAAAATATATCTGGGTATTTTAGATCAAGTTGTGTGTAATTTTTCTTGTTAAAAAAAGGTTGAATACCGAATTCATCATAGAATTGGAAAGAAAAACTCCCAATTCAGACACCTGGTCATGTGGAAATGAGGATGAATAAAAATAAGGGTATAACTTAAGGAAATGAGCCAAATTCTCTTGCACTATGTATTAATTCAAATTATTGGTAATAGTAAGTGGTAGAGCAGCTTCTGGTAAGATGTGAACTTGATGTGAACCAGAGGAGAGTTGAATGTAAGAACACAAAATAATTATGAGAATATTGTGTGTGAATAGAAGGTGGTGTATCGATATGGTCATGAAGATAATGTGATCTAGTCAAGTTGTAATTCCATGGGTTGGTACCATGGATTGAGACTCACGGTAAACAAAGGGCCAAAACTATGAAATAAAAAGAAAAAAAATGTATAATGAGTTGAAAGTGTGCATATGGGTAGGATTTTATGGTGATAGTTTAAAAGGTACAACAAGAGTGAGTGGTACATAAAACATATCTTCCAAGTGACTGAAAAATGTGGAATAGAAAGAAAATAAAGAGTTGAATGGAGGAAAAACCACATTTCAACAGATAATTTTCAAAACAAAGATTAATAGGGGATCAAATTTTCCTGTAGGTGGGTGCGTAAAACACTTTGGGGATTAGTGTCTCCAGTACGTTGGATCCTATAAATTTAAAAGGGGATAGGTGTCTCCTACAACTGGGTGCTTTCAAACTCTATAATTGTGGGTCGGTACCTACAATCATCATTTAAAGAAGAAACTGTTTTGTGGTTTTCTCCCTTTATGGGTTTCCACGTTAAATCTCTTACGTTCATTATGTTCATTTGATTCTGTGTGGTATTCTGCTTATTCCATAAATAAAAAAGAGATAAGTATTGAATTGAAAGTTTTTTAATAGTGTCAAGTAATTAAAATACGGATTCAACCCCCCTCCTTTCTTAGTATTCATAATTGGTATCAGAGCCAGGTTCTTTCAATAACAACTTAACCATGAGAAGGAAGATCTCAGAAGAAAAATGGAAAGTTAGGATGGTTCATTCTCAGTCAAATATCCTCTATTCAATGGGAGAAACTTAACTTTTTCTAAAATTAGAATGAATACGTTGTGTCACTTGGCATGGACATTTAGAAAATTGTGTTGTATGGGTATCAAAGTTGAGCAACCCCTCCAAAAGAATAAGTTGGTAAGAAAGGCCATGACTGCAATGCTATGGCTACGAAGGCAATCCTGGGTAGACTTGAAGAATTAGAGTTTTTTTTTAAATGATGTAATATTATTCAAATAAAGAAATGTGGGACAAAATAGTAAACAATTACGAAGGGGATATCGAGGTTAAAAATGTGAAACTGCGGGTTTACAAGATACATTATGAAAAATTGAAAATGAATGAGGATGAAAACATAGGTAGTTTCATTCTTAGGGTGGATGAGCTTGTAAACATAATTAAGGGATTAGGTGATCAAATTAATGATGTTGCAGTAGTGCAAAAGGTTTTGAGATCACTTTCTTCAAGATTGATGCCAAAGTATCTACCATAGAAGAAATGCGTGAATTGGACAAGTTGACCATGGAAAGGCTTCATGGAATACTTATTGCTTATGAGAAGAATAAAATATAACTCAAAGAAGCCAACTTCAAAGTACCAAAAAAATCAAAAGAACATCAAGACCAAGATTGCTCGAACCACATTTCAAATTAAGAGGAAACAAATTTTGTGAGAAAGCTAAAATGAGGCTCTGGAATGTATGAAGGTAAGTTACTGTTCAAAAAATTTCAATGTGGTAAACTAGGAATATTTTCTCAAAAATTTCCTTAAAAAGAAAATAATACTATTGAAAAAGAAGAAAAGGAAAAGAAAACATATAAGAATAATAAAATGAAGGAGTTATATAAAAATAAAAGTTTATACTCAAAGGAAGACAATTGTAGTTCATTGAAGGATTAAGAATATTATGAATCTAATGCAAACCTCATTTATATTCTCCTAATGGAACTAGAAAACCAGGTGTCTAGTTAATAGAAAACTGATCCAAATGAATGTAAAGGAATTGTTAACATGGAAGGTGAACTCATAAGTTCACTAGATAAAATATACAAGATTAAAAGAAAGAAAAAAGAACATAAAGAGGAACTTTGAGCCTACAAAGAAAAAGATGACAATGTCGATGAAGAAATGATTCTTTTAAAAATCTAAACAAGTAGATGAAGTTTTAATGAACCAATTACAAGAAAAAGGGAAATACTATGAAAAAGTAGAGTAAAAAATTGTGTCCTTGAGAAAAGATCTAGAAAATACTAAAACTCAGCTAAATTAGAACCTAAAATTGTGCAGGGATCTGAAACTTTGGAAAACAGCATTAGTAGCTAGAAATATCCATCAATCAAAACAATACTCAATTACAAAGAAACACTTGAACAAGTCAAAGGTGAACAAATCTCGAAAGTAGAGAAATCAAAGAGATATACTAATGTTCTCAAAGGAAAAATTAATCATCCCATAAAACCTAGTAGTAAATACAAGAAGAAATAGAAGAATAATTAACCAACCCACATAAGTAACAATGGAGAAAGGAAGCCACAAAGTCCATAGTTTCATCAAATCAGCAAATAGAGATAAACTTCCTCAAGAGGATTCTTCATTCGTAGGTATCCAAACATTTTCTATGGTCATTTGTTTATCTTTCATAATTCTAGTCATAAGGCATTAGATTGAAAAGCATACAAATTTATCACAATTCGAAATGCAAGGATTATAGATTTGCATGTAATTGCAAGAACTAGAAGCTCTTACAACAATGCATTCTCTCCCCACATGGATGAAATTGAGTGTTACATATGTGACAACTTTAGGCATAGGGAAAACAAGTGAAAAAAGAAGTTTTTTCCTTATTATAAGAAATATAGAAAGGAAAATTTATCCAAAGTATGGAAGAAGAAGAAGACAATGAACCTAAAAGAGTGTGGACTAGCCCTATATGCCAAAAATCAAGGAAATTAGTGGCACATTTAATGTGGTTGTTAAAAGCACATGAAATATGAAAAAATCAACTTCATATTTCTCAATGAAGACAGAGGTGGAAATTTAAATTTTGGTAATAACACATCAATAAGAATAATGGGTGAAGGGAAAATAGTCTCGAAAATGGGAAATATCAAGGCTTAGAATGTGTTATATGTAGACGACTTTATGCATAACCTTTTAAGCATTTGTCATATATGTGACCAAGGACATGAATTTATATTTAGGTCATATCATTGTGTGGTAAAGGAGTTGGTTACATGAAAAACTATAAAAAAGTAGTTAGGACTCCAGGTAATGTCTATGTGTTGGAAGGAGACCAAGAGAGATACGATATGGGTAAAACTCATGAGATTTAGTTGTGTCATAAGATATTAGTTCATGACAATTTTCATTAGCTAGTTAAATTAGCTTAAAATAGTGATGTCAGATACATGCCCAAAATCTCCAAAATTGAAAATATTGTTTGTAAGTCATGTCAATTTGGAAAACAATCAAGATTTTAGTTCAAAATAAAGGAAATATACTAAAAGACCTTTGGAGTTTATTCATATAGACCTATTAGGACCCACAAGAACACAATTCCCACATGGTGAGCAATACTTCATACTTTTAATTTATGATTACAAGGGTGGTTTGGGTTAGTTTATTGAAATATAAGTCTAAAGATTTAAAGAAAATCAAAATATTCAAAGCTCTGGTGGAAAATGAAATCGTAATCAAAATTTAATGTCTTCTAATAGATAGAGGAGGAGAGTGCACATCTAATGAACTTTATGATTTACGTGTACAACATGGGATTAAGAGACAATTATCAATAGCTACAACACATAAACATAATAGAGTAGTAGAAAGGATGAATAGAATAGCTTTGGAAATATCCATAACTATGCTCGACAAATAAAATGTACCACACACATTTTGGGGAGATTTTGTTCAAACTGCAGTCAACATTTTTAACAAGCTTTGTGTTAGAGTGAACTATGATAAAACTCCTTATTAGTTATGTTATGGAAGACCGGATTTTGTAAATAAATTTAAGGTCTTTGTATGTAAATGTTTCATCAAAAGGAATGAGGACAATCTTGCAAGTTTTATTCCAAAGTAGATGAATGAATCCTACTTGGATACTCCTCTAGGATTAAAAGTTATAATTTCAACAACAAGAGACTCTGCAAGATAGTTGAGAACTTAGATGTAAGAATATATGGAGGATTTTTCCACATAGGAAGACAACTATAGGATGATGAATCGATAAACTATGAGCCTTTAGAGGATGAGTTCGAAAATCATTGAGAACAAGAATAACATGAAGAATAAAAGGAAGAGGAAATATTTGAGTCTCCATTTCAAAAGGATTCATCAAGGTATGTTCAAAAACACCATCTTGAGAGTTAGATTCTTGACAAAAAAGAAATAGGGTTTCAAACTAAAATATAATTCTTAGGAACATATAGTAATGAAAACTTTGCACTATTTTCAATGATAAAACCTCAAAATTTTGCACAAGGAAGTCAAGACGAGGACGAGATCAAAGCAATGAATGAAGAATTATATCAAATATGAAAGAATGTAATATGGGATCTTGTGCCAAGACCCAAGGATGAAAATACGATAGGAAATAAATGGGTCTTTAAAAATAAGCCAACTGAAGATGGAAAAGTTATTAGAAACAAGGCCAGACTTGTCAATAAGGGGTATGCTAAAAAAGAAGGAATAGACTTTGAAGAAGAATTTTCTCCTATTGCTAGAATTGAAGCAATCACGACACATTAGGGGAATTTTGAGGTCTAAAATGGGCCTCCTAAGGAAATAATAAAATAATAGTTAAACCAATAAAATAATATTTATGAATTTTCAGCTCATTTTTTTCACCACAATCCATGTAAGCATAGTTAAATTCAATTCAAAATTTGTCCCAAAATAAAATTAATAAAAAATTGTATTGATGTGACTATAAATAAGAATGAGCTTTTCAAGAAAAAGTCATTATCATTGAACAACTAATGCATTTGTCCTTTGTACTTAAATAACTAAAAATAAAATATAAATATAAATATATAAATTCTTAATTATATTATATGTTATTAATTAAAAATTATATTATTTAAATTGTATAATAACATGTGATTAATATACTATATACAAATAATATAATATAATATAATAAATGTATAGGGATATGCATTGTTTCTTTCAAGAAATATGAAATGACAATAATATATTTTTATTCAGAAGGTGTGAAATGACATTTATTATGAGTACTTTAGTTTGACTTTAAAAGTACTTAGAGCACTACCATGGTTAACCATGAGTTTTTATCCACCATTGAGAATGTGACAAGTAAGTACCTTTAACTCAAGCAATGCCACTTCAACCATTAGGGATGATGTCATCTCCTAAAATGTGATTGGTTCTCATAAAGTGAATTTTGATTGTTAATTTTGAGCAGCCAAAAGGTTTCCTACTTTGTAATAATAAATATTATGTCTCAAAACTCAAGAAATATCTATATGAATTAAAACATTTACCAAGGGCATGGTATTACATGATAGATATGTATTTTCACCAGCAAGGTTTTAAAAAGGGGATAGATGACAACAACCTCTACGTCAAGGATAAATGAAATAACTTTCTAATAGTTGTAGTGTATGTTGATAACATAATTCTTGGAAATAATATTGAACCGATGAGTCAAAGGTTTACAACTTCTATGTATTAAGATTTTGAAATGCTTATGCTAGGGGAACCATCATTTTTCCTTGGACAATAACTTTAACAGACAAAGGGAGGTATTTTTATCTCTCAAACTAAGTATCTCAAAGAAATATTGAGGAAATTTGGTATGTAAGACTCTAACCCTATAACTAAACCCATTGTAACAAGCTATAATCTAAGAGAGATTGTGATGAATCTCCAAAATTGTACCAACCTTTGTATCTCTCAATGTTTGGCAATCTATGTTATTTCATAGCTAAAAGACCACATATATTGTATAAAATTGTATTGGTGGGACGATTTTAGTCAGATCCAAAGGAAACTCATCTCCAGGGAGTCAAGGGGATGTTTAAATATTTGGACACTAGATTTTAGGTTATGGTACCCAAAAGATAAATAATTTACACTACATTCCTATACTGATGTTGATTGGGTAGGAAATATTGATGACATAACAAACACTAGTGGTGAAGCCTTCTTCCTAGGGAGTTTTCTTAATTCTTGGATAAGAAGGAAACATAACTCTATATCCTTATCTACTATTGAAGATGAGTACATTGTAGCTTCCTCTTGTTGTACTCATATTCTAAGGATGATGCAAAATCTCAATAATATTTAAGATAGTTTTCACTCAACCAATATCTATTTATTGTGACAACACCAGTGCAATTATATATCTAAAAATCTAGTGATTCATTAAAAAAAAAAGCACATTTTTAGTAATATCGATTTCTTAGTGAACAAGTATTGGATTATATAGTTAAATTGGAATATGTACGTACTAAAGACAAGATCGTAAACATATTCACTGGAACCCTTCCAAGAGTGATATTGGAGTGTCTTGGATAGAGATTGGGAGTAATCTCTTCATAAACTTCTTAATGAATAAAAAAATGCAAGAGGTATAGTGTTGTTTACTATACAACACTAGTTTAGGGGAATCTATATTTCTGACTTAGGACATGCATTTTACAGTTGATAGGGGGAGTAGTTTTAAGAAAAATAATTTTCTAAGGGGGAGATAGTAGCATAAGATCATGAATCAAGTCCTTTTCCATTGATGTGAAAGGGGGAGATATAAGAAGAAGTATATATGGGTAGTTATTGATGGGCCTCCCAATTAGGTAAGACATTAAGGCCCATCTAACCTTTCCTAGGAACATGTATGTGCCTAACATGATTATTGTGTAGGATATGAAGAGGATTTTTCATAAATCATGAAGATTTTTAACTAAAGAAATTCATGGGACCTATCCCCAACTACAAAAGGCTTAAAACTGGTTGGCATGAGACAATAAATGCTCCTCCATGTAGTTGTGAGGTCAATTACGGAGCATGATCCATTCTTTTAGGAGTTTTGGAGGGAAAGAAGTCCTCTCAAGGAGGTTTCCCCTCATTCATTTTGTATAATTATAGGGCTCGAAGTAGCTCATAAAAGAAGTAGAAGCATGATAATAGTACTAAATAACATTAATAAGTTTAGTTTTCAATTTCTATAACTTTTCACTATGTACAATAAATTCTTCAATTAATGAAAGTTATATTTAATTCTAGTTTTTAGTTTGCTTCTCCTTCAGCGATATGAGATTCCTAGGTTAGGGCCCACCATAGGTGCTCAAGACCCCTTTTGTATCATTATTCTCTATGCATTTTTTCATTTATGCAATTTATTTCTGAATATTCCTTTTATGTAGAGATATTTAGATCTTTTTTGAACAATATTTTCTTGAATAGTATTTGAGAATTATATGGTAGCATTAGTAGTGGTTATATTTTCTAAATAGAATATTTATTTATGCATCTCAGTTCACTTTAGTTGTTGTTGTTTATTTATTATTTATCATTCTTGGTCCACTATGTCTACAGGAAACCCTACAACCTCGTGTTTTGTTGAATAAATAATTCTATCACTGATGTGATGACATATAAATGAGCGCTTTAACATTTCTCAACCTTCATTACCTCCTTTTCTTCTTGACCATTCATTTAGCACATTTTACTGCTCACTGGATTGTCCCTTGTAGCAAAACATAGACTCTTATAATAGTTTGCATTTTGCTTTTGAAAATTTCCCATATTTGCATCCAAGTCATGATTCACCTTCCTTGATGTGTTAAAACATCCCTTGAACCATGAATATGTAATTTAGAAGCATAGAGACCAAGTATATGATTTGACCTAGTTTGATGTAGAAATTTCTTTTTTCCTGCATAATTAGGGGTTGCTATTTACAATATTTTACTTCAGTTGTGTTTTTGTTTTCTTTGCATTATTGAATATATATGTTTTCATTTCACTACAATTAATATTTTTTTCTTTCCTTCATTGTAGTTAGCATATATTTTCTTGTTGCCTTTCATTCCCTACAATTTCAAGTTTTGTCTGTAGCACAGGATAGTTATAGTGGTCTTTGTGTAACCAAATATGAGCGCAATACTTTCACCCTTATAAGAGTGAAAAAAAGAAAGATATAGTACTTACTTCACACATTGTTTTGACCTCTCTTAATATTTTATGAACCCCACATTGACAATTAAAGTTGAGGCCCTTGGGAGTTGCAGCATTGTTGTTGCCATTTTGAGGGCCATCACTTTTTGGCGCCATTTTCAGGGAGGGTTCAAAGTAGGAACTATCTTATTTTATGGTTGATCTACTTTTTCTCTTATTTCATTTCCTACAAAAAAAAAAAAAAAAACACATTAGCATTTTGATTTCGAAAATATTTACAAAAACATAAAAAAATCATTTTCATTTTTTTTACAAAATTAATAAAATACAATTTTCTTTTATGGCCTAAATATTTAGGAATAAAACAAGAAATTTCTTATCAAAAACTCCCACTTCCACCAGTAATAGCCTATTTTTGATGACTGTGAACCTCCTATCTTGTCCATAGGGACTATTGAGGCCCTTTTTGGTGAGAAAGTGACAATTTCTGAGGAGCTTGCACAAGGAGAAATACATTCCTAACCCACCAATACCATGGCTAAAAATAAACAAATATAAGTGTTCACATTCCCTATCATAGAAACAAATGGAGAAGCCAAAATGATAAATATCAATCCATATTTCCTTCCAGACTTCTACGGTTTGACTCTTGAAGATCATAACACTTTCATGTTTGAGTTTGTTATAGTTTACAAGAATTGTGACTACACACTGATGAGTAGAAGCTCAAATTGTCCCCTTCCATCTTAAGGATGTAACCCTTGATTGGTTCATGAGCCCTGGAAGGAGATAACATCACTTCATGGGAACAAATGAAGAAAGATTTCAGCAATAAGTACTAGAATTATTTCAAATCAAGGGACACTAGAAAGGTTATATTCAAAATGACTCAAGGGGAAGATGAATATATCTAGAATATTTTAAGAAAATATTTCAATTTTGTTACAAAAGAGCGCACAAGTGCACTCTAGATCTAGATTCCTTAAATTTAGTCCTACTATGAGTAAGAGAAGAAATGATGGAAAAAATCAACCTACTAGCCAATGGAGACATATATCATATCGGTTATGATGATATCAAAATGGTATTAAAAAATCCTTCAAGGTTTGCTAGAAAAATAGTTAGTTCGGTAAGTACCTCTTCCTCTTCCTTGATTACTAAAAATGAGATAGGAGGTATGATAGAGGACATGAAGACTAATATTTTACACACCTTTGCTATGTATATGGATACACTATAGATCAATAGGAAACAAGAAGCAAAAATGGCATTAGCTATATTTTCCCCTAAATTCACTAAAATACATCCTAGGAATGAGTGTCCTTTTGATGTCATAGAAATATGTTTTGTATGTGAATAAAATCACTCCAATGACAAATTTCCATATTTTCTAAGTTTAAAATTTGTATACTAAGGAGTAGAAGGGAGTATGGAATAGCTATGCTTTTACAATTAGAAAATACAACAAGCCACCATGAATTTTTAACAAGGTATGACCTACCCATCTCCTTTTTATACAAACTATAATGCACATTATCAACCTTGTGTTGTTGGAAATTTGATGCTATGATAATACTTGTCGGAAGCTTTGAATAATATTGAGAAGGGCGGGGGGGGGGGGGGGGTTGAATCATTATTGTTCCCTATGACTACCAAAATTTTCCTTTCTTATCAAAAACCCTAATTCATTCTTTCATTAGCAGCACAGTATATGAGTAGATATAAACATATATAACATGTGAGTAGCTAAATAAAAATAAATAAGCATAAAAAAACACATCAATCAACACATGAGACACAATATATAAGGTCGAAACCCAGTGGTTAAAAACCATTGTCGACAGATAGTCTTTGTCTTCGTCTTTCTATTAATATTAAATCTTGTTTTACATATAAAAAATTTTCCACCACCAATGTGAAAGCCAAAAATTTCCAATCACTTAAGCTGCTACTCGCTCCATGCCACTATCTATATGAACTTTGCAGACCACCAACTGCTGGAAGCTATCACTCCCTCGAATTTTCAGGTCACTACCCTATAGGAGCCACCACTCCCAATAAGTCTAGCCCAACCACCACTAGATTATTCAACCACCATGAGATGGAAGCCACCACTCCCAAGTTATTAGGCCACTACTAGAAGGATTTCGCTACCCCCTATCACAATAAGCCACTACTTGCCTCCCTGAAAGCCCAAACTTTCAAACACATCTCATGGACCTCATTTTATCTATTTTCAAACTATGGCTCATACATACAATAAGCTCATCAACAAATGAAACAAACACAGGAAACACAATCCTCTCCAACACAATCAATATTTGCAATACAAACTTAACCAATACTTCATCTCAACATCATATAAACATGATGATAGAAAAATCCAAATATTTCGATTGTAGCATATACAAATCTTTGTAACATAAAAAAAAAAGCAACAATATATGGAGCATATGATTGCTACAACAATACATAACATACTCAACTATTCATTCCTCCAACATAATGCTAGCAATCTAATCTCTGATCTGCAACTCTAGAAACTACAATAAAAATTATGTTTGCTATAGTAGCAACAACACATTACTAGGATCTTCATACAAAATATCATCATCATTCTCCATAGGTGATCTCAAGATGTTTTCAATATTTCTTTAGATGTGATATTTGAATTGCACTCTATCTGTAATATTGTAGCTCACATTCTCTCTTAGTCTAACCCCTTCTATTGCACTCTCTGGCCTTTTTATCATTGATGAAGGATGATATCAATACAAAGCACTAAGCCTCATTATTTTTTACTTGATCACCTTTTAGGATGAATATGAAATCAAATCGACTCCAACCACCAAATACCATGTGAAAAAACCATATAAAATTCCCCTATAATTAATTGGAATGCGCACACAATTCAAGAAATACACCTACAGGTAGTAACACACCTCTTACATTTGGGAATTGAGTTATAATCCAGGTCACTGGTCTCCTAGGGTGTGTTATAACATAGGTTATCATCTTATCAGCTGTGTTACTCTAATTCTCAACTCAAAACTCTTCCAAATTTCTCCAACACTTTTAAAACCTATCCAGCTTCCTTTGCAAGCATCTCCAAAACCTGTAGAGCATCAGCAAACATCATAATAAGACTTTTATCATCATGGAATCTCATCCAATATTTTTGACATCAATGCCAACAAAACAATCCACATGATCCATAAAATTTCGTGTATATGCCACTCGACAGTTCGTCAAAATAGATATGATAATATTATATTAAAAATATGAGATTCTACACTATTGCAGTTTTATTAAATTTATAGATTTGTAGATTTTACTGTAATTAGTGCATGCATATAAATGGAAATTATACATAAAATAGATAACAAAAAAATAAAATCTCACACACACAAATAAGACACTAGATATTCTCTGGGAAACCCTTTCGGGAGAAAATCTAGCTGGAGGGTGAGGCCACTTTGCTTTCTTTATCTGTCTGGGAATATGTTGTAAGTACAAAGAATTATGGCCTATAGCCCGTGGGCTACTACAATTCACAAATCCTCTATGTGTGCTCTACCTCATATCTCTCTTGGCTATTTTTTCCTAGCTATGGAACAAATGCACTCTAGAGAATGGAATTCTCCTTCCTTTTAGTAGCTTGATTATAATACAAAATGATAGCCTACTAGTGGTAAAGTTTGACTACATCGACTCTTAACCATAGTTACAATATAGAATCTTCTATAGTATTTTACATAAAAATCACGTGGGTAGCCCATTTTCCATGAATAATGGTGGCTAATGCGGCATACTCTCGAACCATGGTGGTGAAAGCAAGAAGTTCAACTTCTAGTGGCATAACGTTCGCATACAGACTCCGATTGACATTATTCTTGCACCTTTGGAAACATATCTATGTGTATAATACCATTAAAATATTCCACACTAATGCGGTAAAGTTTTACCCCCAAAAAAATGTCGTTTGATGCCTCAAAACACTCCCGAAAGGTTTCAGACCATGTTTTTCCAAACTGGGTCTCGCCAGTAAAAATGGTCCTGTGAGTTGATTCCTAAACTTTTTCCACTTCAAGTGCATCAATATGGATGAAAAAAAAATATAATTATCCAATCCAAATCACCACAACTTCTCCTTAGGAAGACATCCTAGGTTGAAATCAATTCCAACACCATAATGCTAACATGCTCCCCCTTTAGCATTGATGTTTAACTACAACCACGACATCAAGTTGATTTCCATACATATCCAATTGATTGATCTCAATCTCACTCAAGTGGTTGTATGACTCTCCCCCTTTTACATCAATGGAAAATGGTAGAAAATTATGGATGAAACACATGTTGAAAACTATTGATATCAACAGAAATGCATATGAAAACTAATCAACTCCTCATGCCAACAATTCAACGCCATACCAACAAATTAACAAGTCAATACCATGCCTCTATGCCAACACCATGCACTTCATTCTATAGCTAGCCTGAACATGATCCCCTTGAACATGTAATGGGGAAACTAACATCTCGCCATGTTGATGTACATGGTAACTATTATTTCCAATGCCTCCTTGTCTCATATAAGAGGCTACTCTTCATAGACCAATACTTCAACCAAACCAAACCAATGAAATAGAATGAAAGTAAAAGGCTTTCTAAGCCTAATACATGGTAATTATGAATGATCTACAAATTTTTTACAATGACATAAATAAGCCAACACATGGTGAATCTTATCTCAATAATCTCCTCAATGCAATCTAGACACCAAGATGACTCCATTGCGAAAGCATGACTCTCACTCATGGCCCAAATATAGACTACTCAACCACAAGACCAAATGAACATATATGGATGAAGAAAGCTCTCATGAAATCACTCTTCAATTCATTCTTAAGACTCATGACTCTTTTTTGAGAATTTAGAGGGATGGTGATTAATTCAAGTTCTCTTCTTGATAATTACTTGTGAGATTACTTGATTTACTTGTGTCTTCTCTTCTTAGATTATTTACTCTTTCATCAAGTTAATTATAAAAAATACAAGAGACACAAAATTAGGCTCTTCAAGCCAGGGAAAAACCTCTCCCTCTTGGAGAGGAAAAACCATGGTAAATTATTTATATATAATTTCAGATGACAAGTACTATGACCAAGACTCAAACCCTTTACCTATGTATGCTTCCAAGACCTTGTCACTGCTTCTTTGTCAACCTCCAATGCTGATCCTTATTTTCTACACCAACCTGCACTGTCCTGCACCAACACTAGAGAACTTGGTCTCTAAGTTTATCTTCAAACAATTATTCTTGTTTATTCAGTTATTGGAGACAATATCATTATAGATCTTATGTTTCACTTCACATATCCTCGAATCTGGAGATATATTACTTTCTCTTATAGATTTTGATTAGGAAGGTAAATCACAAATTGACCTTCCTCCTTTTCTTTCACTACAATTTAGAGTTTACATAACACTTAGACTTCATGTCAACCTTATTACAATGTAGAATATCATCTGATTGATTCTCCTCTTTAGACTAGGTACAATCCTTACAACGCATAGAGTACCAGCTTTATTCCACTTTTATTACAGGTGTATACATCACAGGATGGACCACACTCTTGGTCATAATTTCTTCTCACTGATCCACATTCACTGTATTAACACAATACCCAAAAAATATCTGCATTCATTGTATTAAACTTTCATATATACCAGATTTTGTCATGCTGTAAAATCTCAAAGGTATCCGCAATTTTCTGTCCTTGAATGAGCCACAACTTTATTATATATATAGTGTTTTGTCTCTGCTTTTAGGCCGACCCTACAACAAGCTTGTAGGCCGACTAGATCCCAAAGTCAATGAGCTTATCTTCCATTGTTGAATGAGGGCTGACTTAAGTCATTCTTTCACTTTTTTTATGGCAAGGTCTTGGAGCATTTTCTCTAGACTTGTCACTTCATATACATGACACTTAATTATACTTATAACTAGAATAAAAACCATAATAGACACCAAGAATAAGTATATTGACCTATAATAAAAATATTTCTCATGAAACCCATGAAGAAAGTACAACAAAAATACGTTTTGTTGTCTTTGTCTTATTCTTTACATAAATACATAATTACATAGTCAATACGAAGACCGATCCTAGTTACACTTTCCAATGCTCCCTCTTAACTAGAGAGGTATTCATACAGGTACATGGTCACTTTCAAACTGAAGAATCTCATAAGAAGAATCGGATTGGTAATCACATCTGTATAGCATCATATCAACTAGCATTGTCCTAGTGCAAGGCCTTGACTAACAACCCCATCTCTCAATGAGACAATGGGCTACAATGATGGCAATACACATGAATTATAGACACCATAGTCATTGTCTCTCCAAGGTACTGTTGTGTAGATTAATCCGTCTTGCGGACAAGACCGATCTCTCTAGTACTAAAAGTAACTAGCAACAAACAGCCAATTATACTAATCTCTCTCTAAGCATACAAGATTCATAAAAATGCTATATAGGTGTAAGGCCTACCTTATATCCAGCGCTTGCTTTATCTCGTTGAATTCCTTCCCGTGCACTTGAAAGAACGTTCCTCGTGAATCTGCAGTCACAAACAAGCAAAAAGATTACACGGCACCTGTATAGACATTATTATAAACCATACTCATCATAATGATCAAGGAATTTATGAAATAAACCATGAATAAACAGTTTAATGAGAGAAATGAGTATATTTGTATTAACTTCAAATAAAGAAAACCTTTACAACCTGTGCCTTGATGTCGTGCAGGTCCTCCTGGGGTCCGAAGCAGGAATCTCTTCTAATTTGAAAAGCATTGCACTCTTTCAACCAAAACCAAGAGAGGTAAGTGATTTAACCTCACAGAAAGTCTTAGTTAACTGAGTCTGAATCTCAACAGCATTTAACCTCAAATATCTTAAAGCTTGAACTCCCTTTGAGGCTACCCATGGCCTCTTTTTATAGTGGAAAAGAGGGGGTTTTCTGTTCCAAATATGAAGGGATAGAATCCTCCTTCAAAGGGATTAGCTCCTTACATCAAGGGGTTAGCTCCATCAAGTGAGGGATGCATGAACCTTATCAAAGCGTATCCATTCCCGAAAATTCCCATCTAGAATCTTCTAGAATTTATCTGAAATCAACTTTTTAACTTTACTTTCTCGCCTTTTTGAGTTTTACAGAGGTCCGCACCCATAACACAAAGAACGTGCGGTATGGTTCCACCGGAAGGCTGAAATTTAGATGCGGGACCGCAAGAAATGAATAGAGAAAGTGCGATACCAAAGTTTAGGGGATTTTTAGGAACTTTTCTCTGATTTTGAAGCTTGACATGAGGAACTGATATGTTAGACTTGCAAAGGGAGGAAGTATGAGTAATGATGAGCTCATAATCATAGCAAAATGTCAGGATGACAGTTTTTAGTGTAACAAATTGCCCCCTAAAGTACAAAGTCTGGAATAGATGAAGCTGAAGTCTGTCATATATGAAGAGTGCAGTACTTTATCATTTCAAAGATCATCCTGTGGACACCCCAGTCGGAACCTGTAAAAACATTCAATGCAAAATATATACATATATATGTCATCACTGAGGTAGGCATTCCCATACTTAGATTAATACTAACTAAAAACTAACTCAAATTGTTCTGATACAGGAATGATTTTGAATACATCATAATACAGATATATGTAGACACAGTATGGGTGCAACCATCTGTTTATAAATAGTCTACTGTATAGATGATAACAAAATTCCTCGTAGCCTGGATGGTGGAAACTAGATCCAGGGTCTTGATTTCCGCATCTCGAACTAGTATGATTCTATCCATGTGAATAAATGTGTTGAAGTCGAACATGGTAGAAACCACTTGATTACTAGTCAATAATGTGAACTGTTAACAAGTGTGAGAGAAACCACCAGTAATGTCAATGGCTCCCAAAGTACCCAGTACAATCCATGAAATGTGAATGAATGAGCTGAAGTCGAACATCTCACGGAATCATTCGATCGTAGGTCAATGATGTAACCTGTCGTCGAAGGCGAGAAACCTGCCATTGAGGCATGCAGATTTCAAGGTACTAACAATTTCTAGATCAACTTCCTAGATAATGTGCTGATGTCGATAGAAAGTGATCTGTCGTAGGCAAGCCCACAACACGAAATCATAGATCAAGTTTTGAAAATATATTGGCAAGGACTGACTCAGGGATGGTCAAAAGATGGATGACAGATATTTTGCAGATGAATGGTTTATTTGAACTGTCTTCTTGAACACATAACGACACTGCAGATGGCTTGGTAACAATTGACCCAAAGCTAATACCCAGAAACCGGCTGAAGACTTTCAATGTGGTTTGATTGACTATTAGGCAAAGAACTTCCCAACCCAGGTGAATGAAAGTGTCGTGTTCAAGAGTGGTTGACTGAATTTTCGAAAAATTTAAAATACAACAAACACACCCATTTTTCTCTCTTTTCCCCCACCATTTCTGGCAAGTACCTCTTTATTTTTGACAAGCTTGAGGAGGATAACATTTTCTTGTTTATAAGCTCATCCTTCGGATGAGTCCAACTTAGTTTAAGATTTGAACCCTAAGAAGGAGTGGTTCGTTCCTGTTGAAAATTAAACAGGTCCTTTACTGTTAAGTTTTAACGAGTCCAGTATAGGAGAAACTCGGTGTTTTTCAGTTTTAGGGAGTCAGAAGAGAAACTTAAGAAAACTCCATGGGTAATTTTTCAAGAAACTTTAGCCTCTTAAGTCCAAAGATAAATACCAGAGAGAACTCATTATAAACGTAATTAGTCATCGTGATACCTTTTTTTCTTGAAATCACTTCATCTGTAGTGCTAAACTTTACATCGAATAGACGATCATTCATTTACTTTAACAAGTTCTAATAATCAAGTATCGAAATCTTCTATATCTAGAGTCCAAAAGGGCTGAAAGAGACTCCAAGATTTGCTTTCTCAGAAATTTTTTAAAGAACCCAAAAGTATAAAAGTATACCTTTTGTTGAAAACCACCTGGCTCTGAAAAACCAATTTCGCACAAAAACTGAAACATTATACAAGATATTAAGATAAGTAAAAATGCTTTCAAAAATGTCTTTAAAGTGAAAACAACAATTAAAAATTCATCCATCTGAAATTTATAAAAGGACTTTTTCAATTTCATTTTTACCATTCGGTTCCAGAGTGAAAAGTAAAAAGCCTTTGGGTAAGAAAGTTCTTGTGAAGATTCTGAAAAATATGTCCGTTGGAATCGAAAACTGTCAGTCCCAGGTAATCCACAACCTCTCAATCTTGTTTTTCATCCGTTTCAAATTTATTTTTAGGCTTTAGTTTGCATTTTTGTGCAAAAATTATTGTGAAAGAGCCTTGCTGGGTCCTAGTGTGACACCACTCCATGGACTCACTTTTTTCAAAGAAAATTCTCAATCTGCACCCCACATTATTACTACATTTGCGTATCTACTAATTCGCCACAAGTAGAAAGGTACTGCTAGTTGGATTTAAAACATTCATTTCTCATTTGTTTGCCAAAAAATTTCAAATAAGATTGTTCTAACTTGCCTTTTTATGTATTGTAGGATTGACAAGATGCTGATCTGGCGAGAACGTGAGCACGAGGAAGTGGATGAAGCCGCAATACTCCATTTTCCCACACAACAGGCATTAAAAGCATGTGGCTTGTACAAATTTTGGGCCATCTCAGGCATGAGGGCACAAGTAGAACTCCTGACATGGTTGGTGAACAGATGGAATGTACAGGACCAGTGCTTCTTTATTGGTGGCCACCGGCTCGAAATTGAGCTGGAGGATATATATTTATTGACTGGTTTGTCCAAAAGGGGCGAACAAGTTTATTTGTTTGGGACTAGGCCAGGTGGCCAGTCTGTTGCTAGTCTCCAACTAGAATTCTGCAATGACCAGGCAAATCCTCGGGACAAACGGATTGATATAAAACACATCATCCTCCCTAAATTGAAAGTTATTGCTTTTGCTGTTACCAAACTGTGTGGGAGTGCTGCGCTTCATGTAGCTACTGGTTCCCAAATGCGTATTGCCGTGGACTGTTTTCGCGGCACCATCTTTAACTGGTGTGAAGTTGTGTTGGCTAATGTAAAAGGCCAACTAACCAGAGCAAAAAATGGGAAACTGAATAACTTTGGATACGGATCCATTGTTGTTTCTTTTGCTCTGGAGAGGATCCCCATATTAGCTCCACAGAGTATTGTTGTTGATGCCGGTCGACTTCGAGAACCGAGAATGGTTCATTGGTCCGCATTGATGGCTCGTCATGCTATTGAGGGTACTGAGATTGTGCGATTTCCTTCTTCATATTTTCGTTGCCTGGATCGCCAAATTTTTGTGATAGAGGATTTTCCATACGCCGGGATAGATTTCCGCGGCGACCGAGAGATGGTTCTCCTAGCAGGGGAATAGTGGGATGACTCAGGTAAAATCATTTTCAACGTTTGCTAAGTTCTAATTTTTTTATTTTTTATCGTCTTAAAAATTAATAATCAAAAGTTTTTTGAATACAGACGTGGGTCCACAACGACCAGCCCATCTCCAACCTTATGAGAGAAGACAACCAGTTGCAGCCGTACCAGCCCCAGCAGGCCAATCAGTGGAGATTTTGACTGATTTAGAGCATCATCTAGAGCGTTTGACTCTAGATATTCCAGAGACGAGCATAGATGATATTCATCTCAGGTTGCAGAGATATGTGATTGGAGTTCCAGGACCTTTTAGGACGTTCCTATGCAGGGTAGCTCGGGCAGTGGTTTCTTATTGTGATCACCATCAGTGATGGGATGATCGTGTAGACTCATATTTTTGACTTTTGTATTATCATTTTTACCGATCATAAGGTGTTTCCAACCTATGATCGAAGACGATGTATATTTTTTGAAAACACTCCTATACTATGATATATCACTATTTGTCGGCTATCTGTGTACATATGTGAATGTTGTTTGTTTTACTGCTTTTGATTATTGCAAATGTCTATTTATCATACTAGAAGCAATTGAATCGGCTAATGTATTTAAATGTCTTGGAATATGCTGATATTCAATGTAATCAAATTCACGTTCCAAGAGACGAACTCTTAAAAATAACCGTAATAACACTGGATTTCTAATGGCATAAACCCTGTTGAGTTGTAATACAACAAGTTCAGAATCCAACCTAACAATCAAACTCCGAATTCCAAATGATATGGATTCAGATAATAACTCAATCACTGCACTATACTCTGCAATGTTATTCGTTGTTTGACCAAGGCTTACCCCATGCATGGATACTAACTCGTCATAGGGTGAATAGATAACCCAAGCTGCGGAAGAAATGTTCCGTGTACTACGACAAGCACCATCAGCAAAACCAATGTAGGTTTGAAGAGACGTCGACATATGCAATATCAAGAGTAAAACTCAGATAAGCAGGAATAGTGACAAAAACACACTTCTAAACTAGGCACACTTTTCTAATCTAAAACACACCAGCAGTAAAGAAATCTAAACTAACAAAAAATCTCCACACCTCATTTAAGCATAATATCGCTTTAGATAAAGCCCATTTCTGGGTTTATCCAAAGGGACACCGTCAAAATCTATCAACTCATAGGCCCCTTTTGCTAACTTTCATTTAACAATATAAGGACCATGCCACATAGGCACGAATTTCCCAGCTCCTAGCTTGTTGTTAGCTTGATCATAAAGTAAAACTAGGTCTCCTTCTGAAAAATTTCGAGGGGTCACACTTCTATCATACTGAGCTTTTATCCTTTTAACATGAGCCTCATTTGCTATTGCATCATTTCGTCGATTCTCATCTAATTGGGCTAAGTACAAGAAACGTTTCTCCTCTTCAGACGTAGCTGGAAGTAATTCTATGGCTAATTTTAGTGACGATATTTCGCATTCAATTGGCAACACAGCTTCCAAACCGTAAACCAGTTGAAAAGGAGTGAAACCCATTGATGTTTTGACTGAGGTTCGATATGCCCAAAGCGCTGAAAATAACATGGAATGCCAATTCGTCTTGTGAATACCAATGATTCGTTTGATCATGGTGACTAAAACTTTGTTAATGGCTTCAACCAGACCATTGGCTTGTGGATAATACGAAGTGGAACTATCATGGCGCAGGTCAAGTTGGTCTGTCAGTTCAGTCATCATGACATTCCGAAAGTGACTTCCATGATCAGTAATAATAGCTTGGGGAGCACCGAACCTAGCAATTATGTGATTAAATACGAATGTTGCAGCAGTCTTGCCGTCAGCTGAAAATGTAGGCATCGCCTCGGACCATTTTGTAAAATAATCTACTACTAAGATAATATATGCATGCCTGCCGGCTGAGTGAGGGTTACATGTAATAAAATCGATACCCCATTTCGCGAAAGGACCAACAGCAATTATAGGGTGAAGAGGAGCGGGTGGCGCGTGCATTTTTCGATAAAAAATTTGACAGTTGTGGCATTTCCGAACCGCATAAATGCAATCTTTGAACAACGTTGGCCAGAAATAACCTGCACGCAATATCTTTTGGGCTGTGGCATACCCAGATATATGACCGCCACATGCTCCAGAATGACAGTCATTTAAAACCTTTTCAGCTTCTTCATGAGTTAGACAACGTCGGAAAACAGAATCCGCTCCACGTCGATAAAGTGTATCACCAATGATATTATACTGCTGAGATTGGAAGCGTATTTTCCGTCGCTGAGATCGTGATATGTCAGGCTGAAAAGATTGGGTTTGGAGATAAACGATAATATCTCCATACCATGGATCAAGTGTACTGATGAGAAACAAAGATTCGTCCGCGATGGACTCTTCTGCCACTATTTCAGTATCAGTAGAGGGGAAATCGCACATCAGTTCCGCAAATACCAAAGATTTCTTTGCCTTGGATTTTTTTGAAAATGCAGCAAGATGATGGAGCTTAGTGAAATGAAGTCGCCTTCACTAAGTGGGCCCGCAGGCGAATTCTGGCGCAAAATCTATTTTTAGACTATGTCTATTTTTAGACATATGGAGCATGGTTCGGGGATTCCAGTTTGAGATTCTTGGAGCATTGGTCATGTTGGTAAAAATAGATGAGAATCTATTTTTGAGGTCAAAGAGGTCGAAGTCTATTTTTAGACTGCCTCTCCTTAAAACAGGGAAGTCAAATATTATTTACCCTTAATAATATTTAGACTATAAACAACAGTTTACTCTCTTGGAGCACTTCAGTTCAAGCTACAGAAGTGGCTCATGCATCTGACAGAGGAATCACATGGTTCCCAAGGGTTTGATGGCATCATGCATGGTTGACTTCATTTAGGACTTCAGTGGCAGAAGTTTGGAGGAGTTAATGAGACAGCTAGTGGAGTTGTGTTCTGTTTATTTTAGTTGAACTAGTTGAGATTAGTTTAACTAGCTAATCAATTAGTTATGAGTGGAGTGAATTAAATATTATTTAATTCATTAATTAATAACTCATTATTCAACTCAAGAACACATCAGTTCACTACAGTGCATGATCAGTTCAGTGGAGACCAGTGAAAGAGGTAGATGAAAGGGTGGAGCTAGCTATCAGTTGTGACTATACTGTTGCTATTTGCAACACACAGATAGGTGGAGTAAGCCCATGAGGATTGCGCAGTTCGGGCTGGTGGTTTATCTATATAAAGAGGCCATCCCATAGCATTGAAACACGCAATAGAGGCAAGGCAATTGGCGGTGAGTTTTGAACTAGTAACCTGTTCAAAACTGAGCTAGATTGTGAGTAACTTCATGAGAAAGTACTGAGTACTTGTGAGGAGTATTGTACTGAGTTTGTTACTTGATTTATCCATTATAATATACACAATAGTTGTGGGGTTTTCAGCTATAAGCTTTCCCCATACATACTGTGTTAATGTGTATGATGATTTGATGTGCTATCGCTTGTTTTATTTCCGCATGTGTGATGATCTGGGTGGAAGAGATTATGTGTTGCATATAAATTCGAATTGTATGTGATCAGGATAGTCTCGGTGGATAATTAATCATTATTCAGCAAATTTCTACATGGTATCGGAGCTATTGAAGCAGAGATTGATCATCACGGTGATTACAAACTTATTTCGGTAGACAGAGTCTGCATGCGGGCCAGGTAGCCTCCGGATTCATCTTTCTTCGGAAAGTGAAAGGTCTGGTAAATGCCCCTTGCAGTCGATCTCTGTGCTAGAAATAATTTTTTCTCACGATCTAGAGCGGTTGAGCTTTGAGGTGGAATTCGAAGTTTTGCAGTAGTTTTGTTTTCTTGGTGCCAGTGTTGAAAATGTCTTTCAACGGTTTGCGACTTGAATATGCTCTTGAAGGCAGTTCGAATTATGTTGCATGGAAGGATCGCATGGAGGCAGTATTAGAAGATAATGGTTTGAAGGAGTTCGTAGATACGGATTTCCAAAAGCCCACTGATGCTGCTGAAGTCGAAGCATGGCAAAAGAAGATGGCGAAGTGTCGAAGGATCCTGTTGGAGGGCGTCAAGGATCATATTGTATCCAGCCTGCATGGAAAGGCTACTCCATATTTAATGTGGAAAGCTTTGACGGATCTATTCCAGAGTAAGAGCGACCAAAGGAAGCTGGCGCTCAAAGATAAGTTCAGGAACATCAATATGGAGAAGGGCGACAGTATCGCCAAATACCTCACGAAGTTCACTCAGTGCAGAGATGAACTGGGAAGTGTGGGGGTGACTGTCGAAGATGAGGACATGGTCAACCTGGATCTCCTTGGTCTTCCGAAGGCTTGGCACTCATATCAAGATAGTGTTAATGGTCGGAAGAAGCTGCCGGGATGGGAGCACCTTTGGGCGGATCTCATGCATGAGGAGATAAGGAGGACTACTTGTGATGGATCTTCATCAAAGGGAGCTGATGAAGAAAATTGTGCTTTGGTGGCCAAAGAAAAGAAGGGGAAGGGTAAGAAAACCTCTCATTCTAGTGCAAAGGGCAAGAAGCAGGATATGGTGAAAGTGAAGTGTTTTCACTGCCATGATCACGGACATTATGCTACCAATTGTCCAAAGAAGAAGAAGAACAAGCAAGCGGGAAGATCTGCAGATGGAGAAGCTTTGGCTTCATAGTTCGAGCTTGAATTTTCACTGATTGCATGCTTGGTTCCAAGTGTGCTGGGATCGGTATGGTTCTTGGACAGCGGTGCGTCATTTCATATGACGGGAGATCGGGAGTTGTTCTCAGATCCGGAGGACAAAGATTTGGGTGTGCACATCGAGATGGGCGATGATGGTAGATACAGTGCGACTGGTATCGGTACCATATCCTTTCAGAGGGAGTCTGGTAAACCCTTTGTACTAAAGGATGTCATGCATGTACCCGGATTGAAGAAGAACCTGATTTCAGTAGCGATGTTGGAGGATAAGGGGTATGATGTGGTCTTCAGCGAAGGAAAAGCCTTCCTGCGCAGTAAGACTACTGGAGAGACCCGGAAGATAGGGGTTCGAACCAAGAACCCTTATCAGTTGCAGGTAGATGGCTGCGCAGCTATGGCATGCAAGGCGGTAGAAGTGGTGAGCCGGGATGATGAGGGCGAACTGTGGCACAGGAGATTGGGCCACCTTCACCATGGAGCTTTGAATATTCTGCAGCAGATTTCTACTGGACTTCCTAAGGGCACCCTTGCGCAGTCAGATCAGTGCAAGGGGTGTACTTTAGGGAAGTATGTGAAAGCCACCTTTCACGAGAAGGACAGTCGCGCCACGACGATCCTTGAGAGAGTTCACACAGACGTGTGTGGTCCTTTCTCAATTGCTTCGACAGCAAAGCACAAGTATTATGTGATCTTTGTTGATGATTTCTCTCGAAAGTGCTGGATCTTCTTCATGCCGAAGAAGAGCGATACATTCGCGAAGTTCTGTGAGTTTAAAGCACTGTTCGAGAAGGAGTCGGGGAAGAAGGTGATTTCTCTAAGGAGTGATAACGGTGGTGAATTCATCTCGGCTGAATTCAAGGAGTTCTGCAGCGCAGAAGGGATTCGGAGAGAGCTCATCGTACCCCATAACCCATAGCAGAACGGGGTGGCTGAGCGGAAGAACAGAACGATCGTGGGTGCTGCACGGGCGATGTTGCATGATCAGGGCCTACCCCTTCACTTGTGGGCTGAGGCATGCACTACAGCAGTGTATGTGCAGAACCGTTGTCCTCACAAGGTTCTTGGCATGAGTACACCAGAGGAGGCTTATTCTGGCAAGAGGCCTGATACTTCCCATTTGCGGATTTTCGGATCTCCTGTCTACATGCATGTGACGAAGGATGCAAGAAGGAAGCTGGATCCAACTGCTGAAGTTGGAATATTTGTGGGGTACACCGATACACCTCACAACTATCGGGTGTATGTGCCAGACAGTCGCAAGACTGTTGTGCGACGGGATATAAAATTTCAGGAGGAGAAAGCCATGCAGTGTTCGCTTGAGAGGGAGCTACACTTGCATGCAGATGAGGAGCTGTTAGTTCCTAAGGAGGAGCTTCCGGATGTGGATCAGCCACAAGAGGAGGTTCAGGAGGTGGAAGAAACAACCCAGGCAGCGCCAACCATCAGAGGGCGCATGCGCACTACAGAAGCTGAGCGACTGGCTCGGGATGCAGAGAAGGTTGTAGGACCACCTACAGCACAGCGCAGACAGAGACAGTCACCTGATCAGTACACTGGATACATGGCTCTTATGAGTCAATGTGTTGTGACGGAGCCATCCTCTTTTGAGGAAGCCGTGGAGGAACCCGCATGAGTTGATGCCATGATCGAAGAATATGATTCGATCATCAGGAACAGTGCATGGGAGATTGTCCCAAGACCGGTTGGGAAATCAGTTGTAGGTTCGCGATGGATCTACAAGGTGAAGCAGGCGGCTGACGGGAGTGTGGAGAAGTACAAGGCAAGATTTGTCGCCCGTGGCTTCTCACAGATCGAGGGGATTGACTATGAGGAGACTTTTGCACCTGTCGCAAGGTACTCTTCCATACGGACGATCCTTTCTCTCTCAGCGTAGATGGGGTGGCACATTCATCAGATGGATGTGAAGACTGCGTTCCTCAATGAAGTTATTGAGGAAGAGGTGTACATAGAGCAGCCTGAAGGTTTTGAGATCTTCAGCAGTGAGTCGCATGTGTGCCGACTCAAGAGAGCACTGTATGGGCTGAAGCAAGCACCTCGTGCTTGGTACACTCGGATAGAAAGCTACTTCACCGGGCTTGGATTCTCCAAGAGTGAGGCGGATCCAAACCTGTACCAGATTGTGGTGGAGGGGAAGCTGTTGATCATCGTACTGTATGCAGATGATCTGATTTTGACTGGCGATGAGCAGTTGATACTTTCATGCAAGGAGGATCTTGCACGAGAGTTTGAGATGAAGGACTTGGGCATCCTTCATTATTTCCCGGGATTGGAGATTTGGCAGCGCAGCGGAGGACTGTTTGTTTCTCAGGGCAAGTATGCCCGAGAGATTCTGGAGAGGTTCAACATGCAAGGCTGCAAGCCTATTGACACTCCTCTTCCTGGTGGTTGGAGGAAGGAGGATGCTACTTCAGCGGAGGTAGTGGATGCCACTGTCTATCGACAGTTGGTGGGGTCGCTTATGTATCTGGTCAATACACGACCTGATATATGCTATGCAGTTAACCAGCTTTCGCAAGCTATGGTTAAACCTACCAAGCTCTTTTGGAAGGCAGGCAAGCATGTATTGCGCTATATTAGAGGCACATCGGGATATGGTATATGGTACAGACAGGAGGATGGAGCGAAGCTTTCTGGCTTCACTGATGCAGATTGGGCAGGGAGTCCAATGGACCGGAAGAGCACATCTGGAGGAGTTTTCAGCATTGGGTCGACAGCAGTTTCCTGGTACAGCAGGAAGTAGAGATCCGTGGCACTCAGTTCAGCAGAGGCCGAGTACATGGCAGCTAGCTTGGCTGCATGCGAGGCTATTTGGATGATGAAGATCCTCGCAGGATTGTTCAGGTTGCATTTGGAGCCTACAGTGATCTACTGTGATAACCAGAGTTGCATTAAACTCTCGGCTAATCCAGTATTTCATGATAGGTCCAAACACATCGACATCAGGTACCATCATATCAGAGATTGTGTTCGGCGGAGAATCATGATGCTTTCATATGTTCCCACGGAGGATCAGGATGCCGACATCCTGACGAAGGCGCTCACCAGGAGCAAGTTTGAATTCCACAGAGGCAGGATAGGGGTTGCGGATAATCCATATCTTGCTGAGAGGGAGTGTTGAAAATGCAGCAAGATGATGGAGCTTAGTGAAATGAAGTCGCCTTCACTAAGTGGGCCCGCAGGCAAATTCTGGCGCAAAGTCTATTTTTAGACTATGTCTATTTTTAGACATATGGAGCATGGTTCGGGGATTCCAGTTTGAGATTCTTGGAGCATTGGTAATGTTGGTAAAAATAGATGAGACTCTATTTTTTAGGTCGAAGAGGTCGAAGGCTATTTTTAGACTGCCTCTCCTAAAAATATGGAAGTCAAATATTATTTACCCTTAATAATATTTGGACTATAAACAATAGTTTACTCTCTTGGAGCACTTCAGTTCGAGCTACAGAAGTGGCTCATGCATCTGACAGAGGAATTACGCTATTCCCAAGGGTTTGATGGCATCATGCATGGTTGACTTCAGTTAGGACTTCAGTGGCAGAAGTTTGGTGGAGTTAATGAGACGGCTAGTGGAGTTGTGTTCGGTTTATTTTAGTTGAACTAGTAGAGATTAGTTTAACTAGCTAATCAATTAGTTATGAGTGGAGTGAATTAAATATTATTTAATTCATTAATTAGTAACTCGTTATTCAACTCAAGAACACATCAGTTCACTACAGTGCATGGACAGTTCAGTGGAGACCAGTGAAAGAGGTAGATGAAAGGGTGGAGTTAGCTATCGGTTGTGACTATACTGTTGCTATTTGCAACACACAGATAGGTGGAGTAAGCCCATGAGGATTGCGCAGTTCAGGCTGGTGGTTTATCTATATAAAGAGGCCATCCCATAGCATTGAAACACGCAATAGAGGCAAGGAAATTGGCGGTGAGTTTTGAACCAGTAACCTGTTCAAAACTGAGCTAGATTGTGGGTAACTGTATGAGAAAGTACTGAGTACTTGTGAGGAGTATTATACTGAGTTTGTTACTTGATTTCTCCATTATAATATACACAATAGCTGTGGGGTTTTCAGCTATAAGCTTTCCCCATACATACTGTGTTAATGTGTATGATGATTTGATGTGTTATCGCTTGATTTTATTTCCGCATGTTTGATGATCTGAGTTGAGTTGAGTGGAAGAGATTATGTGTTGTGTATGAAGTTCAAATAGTATGTGACCAGGATAGTCTCGGTGGATAATTAATCATTATTCAGCAAATTTCTACATATTTTTCAAATTCCAAGTCAAATTTTTGCAGGATAACTATCCATTTGGAATATTTTCCCCCTAGCAATTGTTTGGTCAAAATATACATCATAGGGTTGCAATTAGAAAGTACTGTGGTTTTACGTAACAAGATGTAATGTCTAAAACGTTGGACAGCTTGAACAGCTGCCAAGGCCAATTTCTCCACATGTGTGTATTTAATTTCAGTCGGATGCAAATTTCGACTAAGATAATAAATGACATGTTCATTGTGAGATTCATCTTCCTGAACTAATACCATCCCAATGGTGGAATGAGAAGCAGTGAGGTACAAAATGTAATCTTGGTTGTAGTTGGGAGGATGCAATAACGGTGCATGGGTCAACGCGTGTTTAAGTGCATCAAAAGATCGATCAGTGATCTCATCCCAAAAGAACGGAATGTCCTGTTTCAACAACCGGGTAAAACCCTTTGTAAGCTCGGCATAGTTAGGAATAAATCTACGTAAAAAGTTTGCTTTCCCCTGCAAACTTTGGAGTTGGCCTAAAGTCGAAGGAGGAGGCAATTTAACAATGACTTCGACCTTCGATGGATCGAAGCGAATGCCTACTTTCGAGACAACAAATCCCAGTAATCGACCCGATTCTAAGCAAAAAACACATTTATGCGGATTCAGCCTTATCCGATAATGCCTACATCTCATAAAAATTTCTCGTAAATGAGTGGGATGGTCGGCCCTACGTAATGAATGAGTAGGTAAATCATCGAGATATGGCTGAAAAATGTGCTTAATGTCATGAAATGCATAAGACATAGCCCTTTGAAAAGTTGCTCCAGCGTTCTTTAATCCAAAAGATAGTTTACAATAAGCAAACGTTCCCCATGGACAAATAAAAGCTGTTTTGGGTTGATCTGCAGGGAGTATGTTTATTTGATTGTAGCCGGAAAAGCCATCCATGAAGGAAAAAAATTCACTGCCAGCACAATCATTGATTATTTGATCGATATAGGGAGTTGGATAATTATCTTTTGGACACGCTCGATTAATATCCCTATAATTGATACATACTCTTATCGTTCCTTGTTTTTTAGTCACAGGAACAATATTCGATACCCAATCCATTAAGGGAATTGGATAAATGAATCTTGCGCGAAGTAATTTTTCAACTTCTGCTTTTATAGCAGCAGCTTTTCTAGGATGAATTTGACGTAATCGTTGACGAACAGGTTTAGCATCCGGGTAAGTCTTAATTTCATGAACAATGATTGATGGATCAATTCTTGGCATTTCTTCATAAGACCAGGAAAACACGTCACATAATTCTTGAAATAGGGCTTTATAAGTTTGAATTTCTTCATTTATACAACAAGCACATATATGAATGTTTTCAATTATTCCTAGTTTTACTGAAATGTCAATTGGAACCGTTCTAGATATATTTTCCAAATTTAACTCAGAATCGGGATTTTGCAATGGATTCTGAGGTTCCTTGGCATATTCAGCAGTAAAAATTGAAGCGAAATCATCTTCAAAATGATCTAATCCAGGTAAAAATGAAGACCGGTGATGTAGATCTTCCCATGGTAATTCATCAACAGACAAAAACTCACGAATTTTCTCATCTGTATGAACAAGTTCAGGAAATGTCGTTATAACTGAACTAGATATAGAAAGTGATTCCTCTTGGATCGCATTCATTGGATCAACTTCGGTTGAAGAGGGGTTGGAAAATGACTGTACAGCATGGTACGCAATTTCAAATGGACTCAAAGGCATCATGCCATCAAATGAATCTATCTCGGATTCGGAAGGTACGATCCAAGGATCATCAAACATAATAGTGTCTGATGAAATCATATGAATATTTGCAGTAGAAGGCGATACGTTAGGAGGAGGAAAGGAAAAAGTTCCTAGTAAACCAGAATCTTTAATCAAACCCACTCCAACATCCTTATAAGGGATAATCGTTTTGCCAACATGCTGGATTGTTTCTGTAGACGTTGGGTCGGACGAAAAATAAGTTAACTGATCTATTGTCACGATCTTTCCTTGATATGGAAATTTTATAAGTCGAAAGACCGAAGAGACAACATCAGTCATAGCATAAGACCAATTATGACCCAGAAGAAGGTTGTAATCTAGAGGGGCATCAACCACTTCCACATCTAGATTAACGATTTTACCTTCAACCCCTATGGGTAAATCCTGCAAAATACCAAAAGGTTGAAAACCTCGACCATCAAAAACCTTAAGAATCATCGGAGATTGGTTAAGTGTAGGAGATCCAAGTGATTTCCAACACTGAATCGACATAATACACGTTGAAGCTCCCTCATCAATCACAGTCCGAAAAATAGGTCTGTTTTTTACTAACACTGGAATCTGGAAAGCCATTTGATGAGGAAGGTGTGGTGTACTATTTTCTAAATCGAAGATTATAAGGTTAGAATCATAAACATCGACATCTCCTATGGCAGACAATAATAATTTACGTTGTGCTGGACACGATTGCAGCACTTCCAAAGCCGACATTGCTGAAGGAGAAGCAGCTAAGTCTTCAACAATGTTGTAATTCTGAGTAGCTCTCACATGTGGATTGAAAGCTGATTTACAAAGAACACCTTTAGCAGGTGGTTTGATTATTAAGTCTGGATTTTGTTTCTCAATCTGTAGTGGACCGGAAACAGGAGGAGGTGTAGTTGATGTATTTGCATTAGAAGACTCTGCTTCTTTACCATCAACAGGATTCTTAGAACCGTAATCTTGCGATCGCGTCGCAATCCTTACATGAGACATCATCATAATAGGCTCTTCTAAAGGAGTCGAGGAAGAATCAATCATCTTACTATCTTGAACTGGAAAAGGATCCTTCAAGACAGCAGGTTGATGCGATCCTTTAACGAATTTCGTAACTTCGTCTCGATATGGACATTCTTTTGTGAAATGATCTTGTTCACAAATGAAACAAGGATAGCGAGGTTTACGTTTTTCATCATTGGATTCATCTTTATCAGTTTTCTCTTTCGAATTATTTTTTTTTTTGTTCCTCCCCTTCTTTTTACCACCGGATTTTGATTTTGTCGTAGATGTTTCAACAACATGAATATCGGCAGAAACTTCGGGAGAAGATTCTCCTTTCGGGGAATCAGGTAAAGTTATAATTGGAGAAGAATTATTTGATGATTTCTTCTTACTTTTAGAATTAACCGTACCAATCATACCGTTAGTGGCATGAGACCCTGAAGGAGCAGCAACTATTTGACCTTGTTTTGGAAGGTCTGGGATTTTTTCATGTAGAGTACCTGACTGCGTATAAACGAGGTCAAGGTACTGAGCTTGAGCAATTACTTGCTCTTCAGTAACAACACCAGCCTTAGCTACATCTTCATTGATCTTGGGTAACAATGATTTAACAAACCATTCTGCAAAAATTTTATCCGGAATATAAACTTTCACCAAATGTCTTCTACGTCGCCATTCATGAATATGATCAGAAATATACGTGGACGTAGATTGTTTTAGCGAAGTTAATACTTCTGTGACGTTTTCGTATCTGACAGGCAACTGAAAATGAGTCAAGAAAGCTGTTGCTAACTGACTGAAATTATGAAACGAGCCGCGTGGTAACTCAATGTACCATTTGGCAGCAAGACCTATAAGGGTTCTTTGGAAAAGACGTAAACGAATCGAATCATCAATGATTGAATTTGATGCACACAAAAGGTGATAAGTCATAACATGATTCGATGGATCCTCGCCTGACTTACCTTCGAATTTTGGTATATCACTGGGCAACTTATGAGGCATTGGCGGCCAGTTCTGATAATAAAAAATTGGATCGTTTGTAAGGCGCGTCAAATCAGGTAAGTCTAAAGTTGCTATAAACGGTAATTGACGGTTAGGGTCACGAAAACCTTGAGAAGCCAAAGCAGATCCAGGAGGTGGATACCCAGGATAACTAGGAATTGGATTTGCATTAGGTATTGTGTAACCTCCCAGAAAACCAGGATGAACCGGACCATACTGAGGTTGTTGATAAGTATAACCAGGGTACGGTTGATACTGATAGTTTGGATTCTGTACATAGGGACCGAATTGCGTCTGTCCCTGATACGGTTGATACGTAAATTGAGGTTGACTTGTAACAACTGTACTTGTACCGGTTTGTCCTATAGGTATCTGAACCGAAGTCTGAACTGAAGGTCCTGACTGAGGTATAGAGACTTGAGGGATTTGCACGGATACAGGGGTAGCCGAACTTGAGGCTACAGACACTCCAAAAACAGGTGTGACAGGTTGAAAATACGTTGCAGCAGTTGCAGCAGTTTGAGGCGGAGTCTGAGGTGTACTAGGCCCAATTTGCTGAACTGAACTAGGTGCAGGAGTTTGAATAGCTGGCTGAACAGGTTGCTGGGTTTGACCAGAAACCAATGGCTGGCCAGGTTGATAAGGTAACTGCACATTAGGCTGCAAAGGATGTTGATATTGGGATGGATCCCACACCATCATTCCGGGGTATTGTCCCGTAGAAGGTTGAACATAAGGACCATAACCTGGTTGAACGTAGGGTTGATAATTAAAAGGTAAATTTCCAGCTCCTTGAATAGATGGTTGACCAGAAGGCTGTTGGTAACCTTGAATTGGGTACTGCCCTTGAGGTTGATAACCTTGAGGCGTGTACTGAGGTTGGGGTTGTTGAGGACCCTGAGGAGCATATTGAGTTTGGGGTTGTCCCTGAGGTATGTACTGTCCTGAAGGTTGATACCCTTGAGGTATGTACTGTCCTTGGGGTTGCCCCCCAAAATAATATGATTCCACAGTTTGTCCTGGGAAAAAGCTACCTTGAGGTTGTCCTCCAGGTGGTAACTGACTACTTGAAGGTTGCCCCCCAGGCGGTAACGTATTTCCTTGAGGTTGCCCCCCAGGCGGTAACTGACTGCCTTGTGGTTGAGGATTGGGAACATTACCAGACATCATAAAATTTTTCTCTGTGTTCGACGTTTCAATTTTAAGACCATTAAAACCAGATGATAACACGTTTTCAATGGTTTGAGGAGCTGCTCCTGAGAAAGTACCAGATAGAGCTTGGTATCCCGAAGGAACAGAAGGACCACCGTGTAAAAATGATTCCGGAGTCTGGGAAAAAATTGACGACTCTCCTGCCATAATGGATGGCGGATAGTATCCTCTGGGTGTAGGACGAAATGGAACTCGAGGTGGATGAAAAGCAAGTCCCAGATTTTCAAAAAATTTGTTAAGGATAAATACCAAGCACTAGTTCGAATAGGGCTGTAGAAAATAGATTCACGCTCCCTAAGATTTAAAGATTGAGGGGAGTTGGGAAGAGATATATCTTCGTCTGGATTAATAAGTTCTTCAATAGAAATAAGTCCAGAGGGAAGATCGTCAGTAATGATATTCCTTACCCTAGGTGAACCAAGATCGCTAGAAGTTGGTGAAATAAATCCTAAGGATGTTTCTAACACAGAAGATTCAGTTTCAGGTTAAGAGATTTCAGGTTCGTCAGCTAATTCACCAGAAGGAGAAATATTTCTAGAAACTTCGGAAACTGAAATCGGTTCTTGAATATATTCTGTTGTAGATGTTTGATAATCAGGATGAATTATAATAGATGATGTTCCAATTTCTGTTGATCTAATCCTACGACTGCTATATGGTACCAGAGCACGTAGCCCTTCAAGGTGACTTGGTGAATATTCAAGGGGTTTCCCTTGTATTCTCCGGGATTGTCTCGGCAAGTCCGCCACAATTAAAGATTATCTAATCACACACAAACAAAGAAAAATTTCAATGAAAACACCTAAAGTCTCTAAGAAACAAACAATTGAATCATACGCTTAAAAAATCTAGGAGTTCAAACCACACACAAATAGTAACTTTCCGTACTAAAAACACTAGTTGGTGATGAAATCCAACTTAGTAGAGTTTTAATACGAAAAGGGCGGTTGGAACAGTTACCCTGACAACCTACTTAATGAAACAGACCGGTGCAAGTTTCTCCACTATACCATCTCGAGTGAAGATAACCCTTCGAAGAGTCCAAGTGAGTCTAGCCGACGTCTGTTCCAGGTACAGTGGGATCTTCCCTCCACCGTCACCTTAGGAAAGAATCCTAAAGATTATAGCCACTAAGGTTACCAACTGAAACAAATATACCTGGGGGAACAGTCTACGATATGACACACACGCAAGGGCAGAGTAACAAAGCTAAATCCCCTTGAAGGCTCCTTGAAATAATCCAAGGTTTACCGACAAGTGACCCCTGGCTCCTCGACAATGGTCTATCTGAGGTTTACCGTTGTTAATACGTGTATATCTTCTATCGTTCCCAATGAGTAAGGATTGATTACCCCACTGGTTCATATATGATCTCATGCTTGACTCCTTTAAGAGGAGCTTCCCAGAGCATACATGCAACAATTGGAATTATTCCTACCGCAAGATTCGTCTACTTGTTTGTTTTAGCAATCTTGGAGAGTTAATTACTCCCTACTCCAAGATACTAGCCTAAGCTATGTTGGTGATAAGAGCCCTAGAAATAAAATGCTACTAAATGAATTTTAATTAAGCGTTAATTTTATGAGCTATTTCTTAAGTCAATGGGTGCGGAAATGAAACTTTGGCTGATGTGAAGACTCGACTTCCAAAAACACTAAAATGCACCTACGAATGATATTCAATTCGTTTTCTTTCAATGAATTTTCTATCTAAAGAAAGAGTTGGAGAATGCAATCTTTTAATTCCTTCTTTAAACATGAAAAATAATTGAAAGAAACTACTTTGTCTTTTCAATAATGAGATAAATGATCAAATCTCATAAGAAAATCATTTTCCTTTCCAAACCAGAAGCTACAAAACAATTTTCCTTCGAAAGAAAGGTACAAAAATTAAAAACTACTCAAAACTACAAAATCTAATCTTGAGATCTAAAATCTAAATTGAGTAAAAACTTTAAGATTTTTTTTTTTGGATGTTTTCCTTAGTTGTTTAGCAAACTAAGAATCTATTTGTTTAGAATAACAAATAGATCAAAAACACTCAAAATGTGTTTTTATAAAAATGAAATTCAAAAAACCTTTAACCAAGTTTTTGTTTTCGAAGATTCGCAAAGAAATAAACAGCTCTATTTCTCAATAAAGGATGTTTTCACAATCAGGTCGGATTCAAAATACAAAAAGAGATCAATGTAATCTGAGATACTGCAAATTGTCAAAAGTTTGAATCGCTACAAAGACCAAGCGGAAAAACAATCCAAAATACAAAATCTTCTAGAAAATCATCAAAACATCAACACTGTTGGAGTTCATTCACAAAAAATTCTTGACAAAAACAATAATAAGTCTGGGCAAAAACCAAAAAGATAAATCCAAATTAAAAATAAACTACAGAAAGAAATCTGGAGGTTTTCTAAAAATTTTACAGGGTCCGCAGGCAACCAGTATTGACAGATGCGGTCCCGCACTGTGTTCTATACAGAAAGTGCGAAACTGTCTGCACTGTCAAAAGAAGCCAGAGTGCGGTCCTAGTAAAAATTATAGAAAAACTTAAAATATTTCTAAATTTTCAAAAACAGGGAAAATCTAAATTACCCAGACAGATATGTATCAATCAAAAACCAGGAAAAAATGTTTCCTCAAATCAAAAATAAAAGAGAACCAAAAACAACAAGTTTTTTCCCCAGTGGAGTCGCCATTTTGTTGTGTAGATTAATCCGCATACAAGATTCATAAAAATGCTATATAGGTGTAAGGCCTACCTTATATCCAGCGCTTGCTTGATCTCGTTGAAGTCCTTCCCGTGCACTTGAAAGAATGTTCCTCGTGAATCTGCAGTCACAAACAAGAAAAAATATTACACAGCACCTGTATAGACATTATTATAAACCATACTCATCATAATGATCAAAGAATTTATGAAATAAACCATGAATAAACAGTTTAATGAGAGAAATGAGTATATTTGTATTAACTTCAAATAAAGAAAACCTTTACAACCTGTGCCTTGATGTCGTGCAGGTCCTCCTGGGGTCCGAAGCAGGAATCTCTTCTAATTTGAAAAGCATTGCACTCTTTCAACCAAAACCAAGAGAGGTAAGTGATTTAACCTCACAGAAAGTCTTAGTTAACTGAGTCTGAATCTCAACAGCATTTAACCTCAAATATCTTAAAGCTTGAACTCCCTTTGAGGCTACCCATGGCCTCTTTTTATAGTGGAAAAGAGGAGGTTTTCTGTTCCAAATATGAAGGGATAGAATCCTCCTTCAAAGGGATTAGATCCTTACATCAAGGGGTTAGCTCCATCAAGTGAGGGATGCATGAACCTTATCAAAGCGTATCCATTCCCGAAAATTCCCATCTAGAATCTTCTAGAATTTATCTGAAATCAACTTTTTAACTTTACTTTCTCGCCTTTTTGAGTTTTATAGAGGTCCGCACCCATAACACAAAGAACGTGCGGTATGGTTTCACAGGAAGGCTGAACTTTAGATGCGGGACCGCAGGAAATGAATAGAGAAAGTGCGATACCAAAGTTTAGGGGATTTTTAGGAACTTTTCTCTGATTTTGAAGCTTGACATGAGGAACTGATATGTTAGACTTGCAAAGGGAGGAAGTATGAGTAATAATGAGCTCATACTCATAGCAAAATGTCAGGATGACATTTTTTAGTGTAACAAGTACATACTCCACCCAGGTGTTCCCAAAGTATGACCTTCTTGGACTATTCTTCTCTTGGGTAGCTAGCCCTCAAAGAATATTAGTCCCCAACTACTCTTATCTTGAATTACATATCACATTCTCAAAGAGTATCGAATGCTATGTGATTACCCATTCCTCCTTTTTCTCTTCCAAGTGAAGACCATATGATGTGTATATCAATTCTCTCCAGATGGCCTACACTGAGACTTATGGCTATTAGTCCTGGACTAGTGCATAACACATGTATTATAGAATCATATATGTCACTCCCTCTTAACTCAAGAAGGACATAGTTCAAGTTTCTTTCAAGCAACAAAATTATCACCAGGCTCCCTCTCAACCAGGGACCTGTAGTAGCAATGGTGAGACACCTAGCTGCTCATGAAGAATTCATCCCCTCGATGTCATGGATTTTGATATTGAGAAATCTTCAACCTTTGGCTTCATTGGGCATAGATCATCCATCACTTTCATCCATGAGTCATGGCAGCTATCAGAAAGTGATTCATATGACTTCCTTATTTGGTCCACCTTTTATGCCATGCTTCTTTCTTTTGAACCATCTCCAAGGATCTTACATCCTTTTACATGATTCACAGGCCTGCATAAATTAATCCAAATAAACATATACATATGAAATTTTAAATCCAAAGTTACCTCTGTGATGATATTTCACCATGACATCTTCCTGTAGGCATCGACATCCTCTATTCAAATTGACACATATCCTAATGATATGTCTTCCTAAGGGTCTTCTTCTTTACTAGACTTCTATCAGAGTCTACATATCCTCCCAGGAAATATTCTAGTCACATCTTCTTGGATTTCAGAGGATAAATTCCTCTTGACATGGTTGTAATTCATGATCTCTTCCTTTATGCACATCTTCATTCTCAGGAACTTCTAATCTCTAGTTACTTGTATATATATCACCACCTTATATTACATATGAGGATATATTATGTTGATTTCATCTGTGAGTGCACTGTGAGAGATCCTCCTCCATATATCATACTTCTAAATATAGAAGTCCATTACCTACAACCATATGACATGACTTCACAACATCTAGTGTCAGCATATAAATATATATGCCTCATACCTTTTTCCCTTGAGTCATCATGTACCAATATTACTAGAATAAAGAAATTCATTCCATTGACCTCCTTTCATTAGTATGTCATCACATCCTAATCTCATAATTCTGTAGCATATAATTCTTGATGAAACTTTTATGCTTTCTTTCTAATTAGTGAATCCATAGAGAATTCCATTAGAAAATGTCAGCACCTGTTTCCATGGTGACCCTTGATATTGATGACTGCCTTCCATCAATGTTATTTATCAGTGAGGTTTTCCAGGAGATGTTTCACCAAGAGCTATTACAATGATTTTATCATGATGCTATTAATATAATTTTCTTCCTATCATACTTTTTTACATCCAGCATAAATCATCTAAAGAGGAAGATGATATCAATCATAATAGAGACATCTCGCTTCTTCTTTCTTAGATTTTTTTGCATCAGGTTCTTCCCTTATATCTGTGACATGGGCTTCTTCCTTTTTCCTCTTGTCCTTTCCAGATTTAGGACAATATCTTTTATAATTTCCAAGTTCATTACATCCAAAGCATTGTACTTTGTCCATATTTCTTCTTTTATTCTGAGGACCAATTTTTTCCAATATTCCTTTCTTCCTAGATATGGTTGTAAAGGCTTGATTCCCTTCACTTGATTATGTATCAACTTTGGCTTTTAATATTGTTTCTTCCATTTTACATAGAGACCATAAATCTTGGAATGGTGTTTATTCCTTCTTCCCGTATAAGCTTGAAGTGAATTTTCCCCATTCTTATGGTAGAGCATTCAACACCACGGTAGTCATCTCAGTATCAGACATTACTTCTCCCAATTCCTGTAGTTGGTCTCTTATTTCAGAAATCCTCATAAAGTATGAAGTGATTCCTTCTTCTCTTGACAATTTCATTTTGTATAGATCTTGTCTTAGAAAGATTTCTTATCTTGCAGTACTCACAAAGAATAGCTCCACCAGTTTCTCATATATGTATTTTGCAGACTTCAGTTTTGATACATAGGGAATGAGTGAGTCCTTAATGGATTCTATGAGAATCCTCTGGGCTCTGATTTCTCGTTTCATGTATTTGGCATGAATTGGAGCATATTATTTTGAGGGTTGAATTGTAGATCCTTTGATGTAGTCCATAAATTTGTCTTCAATTAGATTCAAATATATCCTTTTCTCCCATGCACTAAAGTTTGATGACCCAACAAATTTGTTGCTCTCTTTACAATAAGTCAACTTGACATATTTATATAAGTTCATAGATACTTACTTGAGTAGAGTGACTTGCAGCTTCCTTGATGATGATGAAGATGAAGTCAGGAGCTCCTTCTAAGATTTAAATATCCAATGTAGGTGATCTTTGATGGAAAATATTATTTTATTAATGAGTTGATCCTTTGAGTGATATTGAAGATCTTTCTTGAAATATCTTGAGAATCTTCCTTGCAAACTAATTTGAATTTTCAACGCAAACTTTGACCTTGACATTGATTCTTGCTTCCTTAAGTGCCTCCTTGCTAAGTATCCCTTGTCTTTTAGAACCTTAGCTCTAAGACCATGTTGAGAATTTGGAGGGTCGGTGATTAATTCAAATTCTCTTCTTGATAATTACTTGTGAGCTTACTTTATTTACTTATGTCTTCTCTTCTTAGCTTATTTAGTCTTTAATCAAGTCAATTATAAAAAATACAAGAGACAAAAAATTAGGCTCTTCGATCCAGGGTAAAACCTCTCCCTCTTGGAGAGGAAAACCCACAATAAATTCTTCTTATATACTTTCAAATGACAAGTACCATGACCAAGAATTAGACCCTTGACCTATGTATGCTTCCAATACCTTGTCACTGCTTCTTTGTTGACCTCTAATGTGATCCTTCTTTTCTGCACCAACCTGCACTGTCCCGCACCAAAAATAGAGAACTTGGTCTCTAAGTTTATCTTCAAACACTTATTCTTGTTTATTCAGTTATTGGAGACAAGATAATTCTAGATCTTATCTTTCACTTCACATATCCTTGAATCTGGAGATATATTACTTTCTCTTATAAACTGTGATTAGGAAGGTAAATCACATATTTACCTTCTTCCTTTTCTCTGAATTCAATTTAGAGTTTACATAACACTTAGAATTCCCATCAACCTTATTATAATGCAGAATATCATCCAAGTGATTCTCCTCTTTAGACTAGGAACAATACTTACAACGCATAGGGTACCAACTTTATTTCGCTTTGATTTCAGGTTTATACATCACATGATGGACCACACTCTTGCTCGTAATTTCTTCTCATTGATCCACATTCAATGTATTATAATAGTACCCAAAACATATCCGTATTCATTGTATTAAACTCACATATATACCAAACTTTGTCACGTTGTAAAATCTCAGAGGTATCCATAATTTTCTGTCCTTGAATGAGCCGCATCTTTCTTATATATATAGTGCTCTATCTTTGCTTTTAGGCTGACCCTAAAAAAATATTGTAGGCCGACTTAATCACTATATATAGGCCTACTATATCATAACATCAATGAGCTTATCTTCCAACGTTGAATGAGGGCTGACTTAAGCCATTATTTCATTGTTTTATGGCAAGGTATTGGAGCATTTTCTCTAGACTAGTCACTTCATATAGATGACACTTAATTATACTTATAACTAGAAGAAAAACCCCAATAGACATCAAGAAGAAGTCTATTGACCTATAATAAAAATATTTCTCATGAAACCCATGAAGCAAGTACAACAAAAATACATTTTATTATCTTTGTCTTCTTCTTTACATAAATACATAATTACATAGTCAATATGAAGACCGATCCTAGTTACAATTTCCAACATATTTCTCTAATGCATGTCTAACACCATGATTACCAAACCATGACCAACCCTTATACAAGGCAATACAAATACATGGTTGTTACATGCCCAAAACCTATCTCCAATGCATGCCTAGACCAATGCACAAATAGTGATAACAACAATGATTACAAGGCTGAAAAATTGCACACACATGTTCTTTAAATGGTTGAAATAATATGACCACTACAAATCATGCCAATACATACTCTCTCTCTCTATGCATAGTTGTTACATCAATTCACTCAAAGGTTCTTTAATAAATGAAGGAAATAACTACTACTATGCATGCCAAACTCAAGTTATCCTCAACCAATGTACCAATAAGATGCATGCACATGGGTCATTTTAGTCGTAATATCAATGAGAACATGTAGAAACATATGGCATGAATCAAATATATCCTTCTATTCATCCATGAGAACCTCCTCTACAAATGGATGAATCAAATATATCCTTCTATGCATTAATGGTACATATGATTTTCAACCAAATTATCAAAGTAAACAGATACATATATGTATGGCTGGAAATGTACCCTTTCACTCATGAAAATATATGTAAAGCTGCTACAAATGAATGAGTGCAAAAAATAAGGAAAATGACAATTAAACCAATCAAATCTCAAACCATGCATAGCTCCCCTTGAGCTCATTATACCTCCAAAAGGTAGGTCGATCCTGTGAACATGAATATGCAATGAGGCTCATGATCACATCATGATGTTCCTACTCATCTCCATCAACTCATAATGTGTTTTTTCCTGAGGTTATGCAACCCTCATGAACTTGTGCAGTTAATCATAAATATGCATCTGGTTATCATGGAACGTAGAGGGGTTTGATATCTCTACTTCACAGGATACTGCTTCATATTCCTCCATATTGTCCTAGGTTTCTTCTTTTATTTTTTCTTTGATTTTCTAATGGGTCTTCTTTTGATTTGTTGCTGCTTTTTCTGGATCTTCCTTGAAGATTTGAACATCATACTATCTCTAGCCATGTTACCATAGTTGTCACAAGCATAACACCTCACATGCCTGCAATATGAAGCAAGTCGGTCAAATCTTCTGCTGCTCATGCTAGATCTATGCCTCACATAAAACACACCTCTATTCTATGGGCTAGATCTGTAATCCAATGACTTATGTCCAAACAAGTTACATGAGAAAAAAAAATCCATTAAATGCGTAAGTTTACCTGATACGATAATCTCCTTGGATGCTTATATCGTTGCAAGCTCTATTGACTAGACCTATACACTCTGTACCTATATTTGGCTACAACATCTCTATAATTGTGGTAGACATAAAATTATACATCATCCATTAAGGAACATAGGGGATTTAATTCCTTTGAAATTTTACATATATTCCACAATATTTAACCCTAGGAGTGAATGATCATATAATGGTATATTCTCCTTTAAGTTTTAATCTTGATTTCTATTGAATTTGTTGCTCCATTCCTTCTTTGATACTCTAGCTGCTACTCGTGTTTAGTGCAAGAATTTTTTATTATGAATTGTTGCTCTTGCTTGCATGTGAGCTACACTCTCCCTTTTTAAAACCAAGATCAGATATATTCAATGGAGATCTTTAGTTCTCAAGAAAATTGTGCAAGGCCTTCATACTCTTTCCTTGCTTCAGTTGGTTGTCCTTTTCTTCAAGCTTATTTCTCAACTTGAAAATTTCACCTTCGATTTGTTAAACTTGGCCCTCCTCCTCTCTTTTTTAACTGCTCATAACCTCCTCAATCCTTTTGGCTTCTTGAAGTTGGATCTTCAGGCTAATAACCTCTTCTCTCAGTAATTTTTTTTTCATCAAAATATGCATCAACTTATCATGCTCCCTACATGCAACTGTCAATCTAGGCTAACTTCAATGGATAATTTCTCTATTACATCCATAATTGAGTCATCTTCAACTTGAAGAAGTATCAATTTATCACATTCATAAGCATGAGTGTCTGACTCAACAAGAATAACATCAAATATGTCTAAATCATAACTGAAAAATAATTCATTTAAATTTATACCTTCAGATATGTTTCATCGGAGCACACTTGGTTCTTCATTTTTTGTTTTATTCTCATAATTTGTTGAAACATTTGCACTAGAGGGATGGGGCTCTTCTAGCTAAGGTTCTTTATTTTGAGAAGCCTTCTTATTTTTCTTCTTCATACTCTTCTTCTCAACCTTTCCATGGTAGATTTTAGATTTTCTAATTTCTCCAAATATCCATTATGGAGATTCTCATAAATAATGCATCTCACTTGAGAATTATGTTGCATCACTTTAGGTGAAAGTGGATTGTTATAGGCCATTTTGTCACATCAGGTCAATAGGCCTACAAATGGGGCCAATCCACCTCTATGAACATGTTGTCATCATCCCTACATAAAACACTAAGAATGAAATTTCCAAATGTCTGAGTTTATGGGTATAACTGCTAAAAATCATTGCTTTTAAGCCTCTTGCATATTTCCCCTTTAGCCACCTGTGTTCAACGTTGGTTTCTCCTTTCTTCACTAGCATTGGTCAACACTAGTTTCTGCTTTCTGGGGGTGCGCTAATTCTAGAAATTTAGGAAAATTAAAAATATTTCCAAAGCTTCCTCTTCCATAAGCTTCCAAGGGTTATTTTAACCATTTACCTTGGATAAGAAGCTTCAGTCCTATCTAATCCTACATTGGATACTTCACCTCTTATCCATTGAGCTCATCCTCCCATCATAAGTGGATCTCAAGCTCATTATGGTAAATCCTAAACTACCATCCCTCTCCTGTAAATTTACTACCATCCATAGCATCGTGGTTAGATTTTGGAGACTAATCATGCCCTTGTGCTTCTTTGTCTAACTACTTTTAAGCCCTAGTGCATCCTGCCCCTTTAGCCACCTGCATTCAACTTTGGTTTCTCCTTTATGCATTAGCTTTGATCAACAGTAGTTGCTACTTGTTGGAGTTGCACTAATTCTAGATATTCAGGAAAATTAAAAATATTTCTGAAGCTTCCTCTTCCAGAAGATTCAAAGGGTTGTTTTAACCATTTACCTTTGATAAGAAGCTCGAGTCCTATCTAATCGTACCTTGGAGACTTCACCTCTTATCCATTTAGGTCATCCTCCAATCATAAGTGGATCTCAAGCTCATTATGGTAAATCCTAAACTACCATCCCTCTCCTATAAATTTACTGCCATCCGTAACATCAAGGTTGGCTTTTGGAGACTAATCATGCCATCATGCTGCTACCTTGAATATAAGAAAGTCATCATCTTCATGCATTAGGGTGACATTGAGGTGTGCTTTGTGGCAAGGAAGGAAAAGTCAACTTGGGGAGATATCTACAATATCAACTACTATTATTGGTTTTAAAATCTCTCCTATTTTTATTATTACAAAGAGTATCATATTTCTTTGTCTAACTACTTTTAAGCCCTAGTGCATCCTGCCCCTTTAGCCACCTGCATTCAAATCTGGTTTCTCCTTTATGCATTAGCTCTGATCAACAGTAGTTACTACTTGTTGGAGGTGCACTAATTCTATATATTCACGAAAATTAAAAATATTTCCGAAGCTTCCTCTTCCAGAAGATTCAAGGGGTTGTTTTAACCATTTACCTTCGATAAGAAGCTCGAGTCCTATCTAGTCCTACCTTGGAGACTTCACCTCTTATCCATTTAGCTCATCCTCCAATCATAAGTGGATCTCAAGCTCATTATGGTAAATCCTAAACTACCATCCCTCTCCTATAAATTTACTTCCATCCATAACATCAGGGTTGGCTTTTGGAGACTAATCATGCCCTCATGCTGCTACCTTGAATATAAGAAAGTCATCATCTTCATGCATTAGGGTGACATTGAGGTGTGCTTTGTGACAAGGAAGGAAAAGTAAACTTGGGGAGATATCTACAATATCAACTACTATTATTGGTTTTAAAATCTCTCATATTTTTATTATTACAAAGAGTATCATGTTTTCCTATATGTGTTGTGTTACATTTACATTCATGTATTTCAATGCTTCGTTGATTCATTGAATAGAGTAATTGAATTATGCTACATAGATGTTGTAGATCCTTGACTTGTTTTGGTTGTATGTGCAGGTTCTAATTATAGCATTTGGATCTACGATTGGAGCTTAAAATCCAGGAGGAACATAAAGCTTGTGATGGATTCCAAGTAAACCTCTTTCCCATTATTCAATTTCTCTAAGGGAAACTCTATATTATTTGCTTTCTATTGTTATAGACCAGTCCACTAGGTCTAAGGAAGATACTTTTTTTCTGCAATAATAAATCTCGTATAACAAATTGGTGACTCCACTCAGGATCGTTTCTTTCCCTTAGTAGTTTCCTTGACCTTAGCACCTATTTCCACTACAAGGAGAATACCCTCTAGCAGATGTTTTTGAGGAAACACTTATAAAAATAGCCCGAATATCCGTTTGTAGCGGAAGTTACTAGAGGAGGTTTGCAGGTGGAGGTTTTTGCGGATGCTTTTTTCCCAGTGCGTTTCTCATCCTACACTGCACTAGTGCATTCCACTAGAAAAGCACCGGTGTGTACTACAAATTGGCACACTGGGACACAATTCTCTTCGTACAAACCTGCCCAGTGCGTCTAGTTACTGTAGTGCACAGGTGATCTACAGAAATTCAGCCCCGGTGTGTCTTAAAAACCCACTCCAAAACTGAAACATCTCGGTGCGGAAGGAAGAAACCACCCGGTGTGCCTCAAAAACCCACGCATCGGAACAGGGTTAGATAAAAAAAAATTACGGCCAAAAATCAGCATTTTTCACTTCTTCAGTGCTCCAGAATTATCAAGCACTGGTGTGAATTTACCTTGTGTGAGGTGCCCTACCATCAGTGCTCCCATTGCAGGCACTGCTTCAATCCATTGCTGACCATCTCCATTTCGAATTTTTCAAAACGGTGGGCAAGTTTAGTTTTGCAAATTCTAGAGAAAATATGCCTCCTCGATGCCAAAATGTACAAGTATTTTACTTGTTTCTCCATAATTCAACATTTTAGTGGATTGGTTTTGTAAAATAACTTAAAATTCACCATTTAAAATAAAATAAAAAATTTCCCACGCAGTGTGCTCGAGCCGTTTGACTCGCACTGGTTCACAGTGCTGCCTGTAAATTTATAGGCCGCACCACGACCGGTGCTACCGGCATCCGCGCCAGTTTCGGTGCGGTACTAAAACAACGCACCATGTTTTTTTTAAATTACATAAATTGCGGTGCGGTCGGTTACCCGTCCGCACCGTTGACCATGTCCAAGTTCAAGATGGTAGTGCGTTGACCAAAATCTACGCCCCGGGGTGGAAATTTTGGTCAGCACACTGCCCTCCCAAACTTGGACATAGTCAATGGTGTGGTCATGTAAATAACCACACCGTTTACCATGTAGTGATGTCAGGAGGGTGGTGCATTGCCTAAACTATACACCTCGGAGCACATAGTTTGGTCAACGTACCGCCCTCCCGATACTGGTATATAGTCAACGGTGCAGTTGGTTATACCACCGCACCATTGGCTGTGGAATGATTCCAGGAGGGTGGTGCATTGACGAAACTATACACCCCGAGGTAGGTAGTTTGGTTAGTGCACCACGCTCCCAAATTCTTACATAGTCAACGGTGCGATCGGTTAAACGACCGCACCGTTGACCATTAATTGATGTTTGGCGGTGCATTGACGGAATTATCTGCCTCGGGATGGATATTTTAGTCAACGCACCACTTGAGAAAGTACAGGACATGATGTGCAGTGCGCTAAAAAATTCTAGGCGCACCGCGATTGGTGTGCGATAAAAAGCAGTGAATGCAAAATCTTGGTGCATGAAACCCATTTTTAGATTATAAACATTTGCATAAAAAAAAATATATATATATATCTATATATATATATATATATATATATATATATATATATATATATATATATATATATATATATTATATTTGTAAATACATGTCTCATTTAATAAAAAAATTGTATTTAATATGTGAATCATTCAGTGACGTCAAAGGAGAGAAGAGAGGGAACAACAGGAACATATGGCGAACCAGTATAACGTGGTTCACCTGTGGAAGGGACGAGAGAGGGAGAGAGATATGTACCCTCACCCTATTACAACAGCCACCCAGGTGCTACTAAGGGAGGTAGGCCTCCTCATAGAACTTGAGGAGGCTACATCCCTAAAGGGCCATGGTGGGTTATTGCGACAACTTATCTTAAGGTGGAATGCCCACCGACAGAATTTTCGGGTTGGTCATAACTAGTGGTACGCGCTCACTGAGGAGGACATTTATTTTATTACTGGCCTATCAAGGAGAGGGTAGGATTTTCCCTCATTCCCAGAGGTCCCTGTCGGCTATGCAACAGGGAGTCAGTTGGTGTACTCCCAGAGATACATTAGCACTGATATATTGTCTCCTACATATTTTTAGGTCTTCGGTGGTCAGTTACGTATTGCTTCATTTGGTTGAGAGGAGGTGAAATGTCTCTCACTACTGATTTTAACCATTTCACACCATACCAGTGATGGGAAACGCATTAGTTTCCCACTTTTATTTTATGTTAATTCTTGATTACAGGCACCACGACTTGTGAGGTGGTCTGTGATTTTTTTGCGACTGTTTTGTACAGCTTTAGATAGATGTCGTGCTCACGGACAAGGGAGGGTGAACTTCCCTTTTGCTTCAGAGCTATTTTGTTTATTTTTTGAGAGGTTTCTAGAGATGAGGTCTACTTTTGTTCGACAACATCGTAGGCTGATGCTGCATGTACAGATGCAGATGTGGGGAAAGATGATGCCCAAGAGGGGCGAGTCAGACTTTTCTGTGAGAATATCGCATGATGCACTGAAGTTGCTAGCCAATGTTGATGATCATGCCTTCGTTCTGGTCCCCTATTCATATGTTGGTTTAGATTGGTGAGGGTGTGCCAACATCCTCTTCACATATGATGAGTTGCCGAATGATAGAGGTAATATTAGTGTTTTCTTTAAATTTATTCTAACATGTTCTTTAAATTGTTTTTATTAAACTATTTAATGAAATTGTCTAATTATTGTTGTATACTTATATATATTTTGTAGATATTGGGTCATTTTATGGCAATGAGATGCCACCGCCACCAAATGGTCTAGGTGTAGATCCTGATGATGATCAAGAGATGGCATGTGTTGAGGATCAGGATGGTGCAAATAGACCTGGTCCTCATGTTGCGCAGGTATCGATTGGTGTGAGGCGTAGGCCTAAGACTAGATTTAGGATGGAGTTGGGAGACCAAATCTTTCGACTGCTTGTGGAGGAGGGAGTCAGGTCGTCCACTATCAGAGAGATAGAAGCCGATGATAGGATGACAACGACATGGAGAGGCATGACACGTGATATGTTGACCCTGATGCGACATGTAGTAGGAGCTACCAGCTTAGTGGCATGATTAAGGAGGGCCCTTCGATGTAGGTGTGGTCGAGACACAGTACGTCGAAATTCAAGAAATGACACATCATATGATGATCACGATAAGGGGAGTGATCATCGTTCCCCTCGCATCGCAGATGAGCAACCTGTAGCATCGACCAGTAGTCATGATCATGAGCAGGTTGGACCATCCACGTCGAGTTAGCCTTCTCAACCTGCAACATCCAACAATCATGATCATGAGGAGGCTGGACCATCCACGTAAAGTCATCATGAGCAACCTGCAGCATCCAACAGTCATGATCATGAGCAGGCTAGACCATACACGTCGAGTCATCATGAGCAAGTAGTTGATCCTGATCAGCATGAGGCACCTCCAGATCAGCAGGCACATGATGATCGACATCTATTTGAGCTTGTCGAGGCTGCACCATTGATTGAGAAGGCCTCGACTACTACTACTATTGATGTACCACCAGCTGATATTTGACATTTATATTACAATTGTATATTTTTGACATTATATATATATGGTCCATTTATTTTATTTTCATGTTGCAGTTTTACTTAATTTACATGTTAGTGATCATCATGATGTGCATATTGTTAGGTCATGTTAGATATGTTCATTTAATGTGCAGCTTGCAGATAGATGTGTATGTGATAGCAGTTATTTGACATGAGATGTATATTTGATGTTTATGTTGTGATGATGTTATGCAATGCTTGTGTTTTGTTAGATGATCATGATCACGATGATTAGATGATGTTAGCGAATTTGAATGTGTTTTTTAGTCGAATATGATGTTTGTACGATGATTATCATGATCGTGATGTTTATTTTTAATATTAAATCATGATATTTATTAAATATTATGTCATGATTGTAATTGAAATTTTAATTTTAATTGTATGTAAAATTGTAAATGTATTTGTAATTGTAATTGTATGTAAAATATTTGTAAAATTTTAATTGTAATTGTAATATTTAATTTATTTTGAAATTATTGTAATTGTGATTTTAATTGTAATTGTATATATGTAAAACTGTAAAATTTTAATTGTATGTAAAATTCTAAAATTGTAATTGTAATTGTAATTGTAATTTTAATTCTAATTGTATGTAAAATATTTGTAAAATTTTAATTGTATTAATATGAAATTATTGTAATTTTAAAATTGCAATTGTATGTAAAATTCTAAAATTGTAATTGTAAATATTGTAATTGTAATTGTGTGTGAAATTGTAAAATTGTAATTGTAATTCTAATTCTAATTATAATTTTAATTGTAATTGTATGTAAAATATTTGTAAAATTTTAATTGTATTAATGTGAAATGATTGTAATTCTATTTTTTATTGTAATTGTATATATGTAAAATTGTAATTGTAATTGTATGTAAAATTCTAAAATTGTAATTGTAATTGTATGTGAAATTGTAAAATTGTAATTGTAATTGTAATTGTAATTTTTATTTTTTTATTTTTTATTTTATTTTTTATTTATTTATTTTTTTTCAGAAGAAAAAAACTACTTGTTTGTATAAAGTTCCAACACAATATTCTTAAAGTTCTTTGTATTGAGTTACATCGTCTTGCTCCGAAACAAAATACATCTTCATGTCCCTCCTCATCTTTTGGTTCAATACATAATCTTTAGCCCTCCTGGCTATTGTTTATTTGTGAAATTTCAACCTCTTTAAATCAAAATAAAAATTAATCTAGCATGCTTTTCAAAGCTAATTAACATCATCATACATTCCATGCTTCCTATCAATCTGTTCATCAAAAAAAGGTAAAGAAAATGCCATTTGATGGTCCATCCACAAGGTTCAGACAAGGCAATCAAAACCTTTCCACAACCTCTTCAGAATCTCGTGAAGATAGAAAAATTTAGGAAAAAAGTATCAAGCCCTTGGCTCCATTACCTGTAGCTTCAATGAGCTCATAGTGCATTTCACCAAATCTTCCTGTCAGTCCCTTTTTTGTCAACCTGTCATGCTGAGAATCTTTTTCTCTGAAGATATGGATGAAAGTGATGGTCGAGAACTTTTCTCTCAGAATCTTAATCCGACCCATCCATGATGAAAGGAGGTCCGGATTAAGAGCCGATCCCTTGTTTGGGTGGTCGATCAGAACTTGTGAATCCCTGAATATGGACAAAATGTCTATACAAAGGTGGCATGCAAACCACATCAGCCCCCAAAGTGCCAAAGCCTCGGCCCTCATGTTGGTTCTTATATCTACGAACCAATGCATATTATATTGACAAGTAGGAGTGATCATCAATAACACTCCACAACCACACCTGTGATTTTGTGTTGCTTTGTCAAAAAACCCAGCAGGGTAGTTAATTTCATGTGGATGGTTTCTAATTGATAAATCCGGAGGTGGATTATCTTTTGTCTCCAGATTTTCCCAAAGAAGGAGAATTTTTTTGCTTACACTCTCCATTGTGCTTGTCTGTTCTTCGAAGATCCATCTATTTCTACAACACCATAGGCTCCAGTGAAAAATAATAGGCATATTCTTAAAATGCTTACCTTTCCCAATACACCATAAAAATCATCTTTCAGCATTGTCATAGTCAGGTAGATCATAATTTAATTTATGCATATTTGTAGTAATACCAACCTGGAAAAATTACATTCATAAAAAATATGTCGATTGTCTTCATTAGAGCTCCCGCATAGTCTACAGATCCTAGGTCCATGAATCCCTCTTCGTTGTAGGTTAATCCAGGTAAGGTTTTTGTCACGCCACACCAGCCAATAGACAATAATCTGATTTTTTTGTACTTTAGAACTCCACAGGTCCTTAATCCATCTTGGAGTCCCTGTCCCTGTATGGTCTTTCATCATTGAACTGTAAAGATCACTAATGATGATGTTTTCCTTATGGAATTTACCCCCCTATCTTATACGGTCCCCCTAATAATTTTTATATAAACCCATGCTGCGTAAAAAATCACAGTAACCCTCCCATTCACTTTCCATTACTTCTGGTAAGACCAGATGTCTAGCAGATTGCCAATACGAGATTTCCTCTTGCCATTGAACAATTTGGCCAATAAATAATATGCCCTTACAATGAAGGAGAGATAACAGACTCTCACTAATGCATGAATCGATCGTAGCTCCTCCCAATATTGCTTTTTTGATTTGGATATGTCCTCCCCTACCAACTTGCCATCGTAATTTATCTCTAAAATGTGACCATATTTTCCTAAAGCTTCTCCATATGGGAGACCCTTTCTGCATTTTGAGATTTATTTCAATATAAAGGACTTCCACTGATTTATGCTGGAAATATTTATGTTCCATTATGTCCTTCCACAGACCAGGGCAGTTTAAACACCTCCAAAAGTACTTCATCAATAGTTCCTTACTGGAATTATCCAGCTCAATAATCCCCCATCCTCCCAGTTCCTTTGGCTTAGTTATCAGGTCCCACATTGCCAGATGGTATGAACCTTTCCCTAAAATTCCATTCCAGATGAATTCTGCCATGATACCATGAATTTTGTTAATGATATTCCTTGGAATGCTAAACAAATGTGCCCAGTATATTGTCACTTGCTGTAGTACTGCATATGTTAAAACAAGGTGACCATCCCTCGTCAACCATTTATTGGACCATGTGTATATTATTTTGTGAAAATTTTCTAGTATCTAATTCCAGTCACTAACAATGTATTTAGAAGCTCGTAGGCGAAATCCCAGATATGTGATACCTTCATCCAACTTAGTCACTCAAAATTTAAAAAGCCTTTGAATGAATTAAATAAAATTCGTGGATCCATCTAGGTGATAGAAACAAGAATTTCCTTCATTTTCTTCCATCCCCGATGCTGCACAGAAGTTATTAAAGATCTTGTCCATAGTCCTCCAGTTGCTATTAATAATCATCCCAAATAAGAGTACATCATCAAAAGAAAAATTATGCGATATGTCCCCCTTGTTGGTAATATTGATTCCTTTAAAATCTCCAAGTGTCACCACCTTCTTAATATTTAGGCTAAGGGCATCCATCACAAGGATAAACAACAACAGAGATAAGGCACATCCCTGCCTAAGCCCCCTGCCAAGTCTGAAAAAAGTCGAAGCTGAACCATTTATGATGACTGCCATGGTGGTAGAGTTTATGTAGCCCATTATCTATTCTATCAGATCAGAAGTCAAACCTATCTTATGAAGAATCAGTGTGAGGATTTGAGCGTGATGTATCTAGAAAAGACACCCTTTAGTCTGTCTGCCAACAACTTGGAGCCAATTTTATAAAGGGTTTTACCAAGTGAGATTAGCCTATAATCCTCAAAGCCTCCAGGGTCCTTTTCCTTTGGAATTAGGACGATGAACGTGGTGTTAATACCACCTCTGAACTTTCTCGTAGTATTTACTTCTTCAATCATATCTTTTATATTTGATAGGAATATATCAAAGAAGTGAATAAAGAAGTCCAGTGTCCAACCATCAGGACCCAGACTCTTATCAGTTGGGAAAGATTTGAGTACATGTGCCACCTCTTCACTGGTGATCGGTCTCATATGCTTGGCATTCTCGGCCTCTTCAAACATCCTTGGGAATAATTTCAATGCCTTTAGTTGTTCGGTGAAAACTATCTCCTCCCTGCCCTTAAAGAGTTCCCCAAAAAAATTCATAGCTGCTTCTTGTATGCCCTCTGTGGTATTATTGGCTTTCCCATTCACCTCCATGTTCCATATCGCATTAAATTTTTTCCTTCCATTAGCATAGTGATGAAAAAAATTAGTATTATTATCCCCTTATTTAAGCCACGTTGCCTTGCTCTTAAGACGCCACACCAATTTGTGGATTAGCATAATCTTTCTCCTGTCTGATTCCAGCTATTTGATTTGGGTCCATCTAATAGGATTTAGATCCCCTTCTTCAAAATCATTCAGAATCTTCGTGATTTCGCCATTAATGAGTTTTAACTCTTGGAGTAATCGTTCTTTCTATGCTTTCTCCCATTTCTTCACTCGACCCTTCAGGCTCTGTAATTTCATTGCCAGGATTTCCATCCCCAAAAATCCCATCCTTTCTTTACACTCTCCCATATGATTTTGGACCAAGATGTTGAAGCTTTCATAGGATGACCAAGCCCTATTAAATTTGAAGGGGTTCCCCTTTTTCCGGTTTTCAAATGACCACTCGATAGTCAACAAGCGATGATCAAAGATAACGAGATCCACAACCCTTACTTGTAGACCCCCAATCAATGGCAAGAGAGATGCCTGCACCATAATTATGTCAAGTCTTTTACCGATAAATTCCTCCCCCTCACGCCCATTGAACTAGGTCAGCCCCTCCCTTTCTAATTTCAAATCAACTAGATTAGATGACTTAAATAGATTTAATAAGAAATCCTCAGATGGGTCCCTTCCACCCCTGGTTCCCCAAGTCTCCTCCGCCCAAAGAGTGCAATTGATATCCATGGCCCATACACAATTGTTTAGTGCTAATAAACCACAAGTTTCCATTTTTCCCCAGAAGTTGCGCTTGTCCTTATAAGGAGCATAAATATTCAACAAGTGAATTCGATGTTGGATCCCTCTAAAATGGTTGGTCATTAAGATGCCGCTGATAAAACTGAATGCAGTCAAAGAAACATGACTGGGATCCCAGATAACAGCTAAACTGCCCGAGCGACCCGTTGCATCTATGGCCACCATATTCCAATCAAGAAATAGTCCCCGATAAAAATAATGAGTGTGGTCAGCGGTGGACATAGTCTCTTGAAGGAAAATAATAGAAGGTCTGATCGAAAAAAAGGAATTCCGTAGAGAAACCATCTTATCTATGCCCCCCACCCCCATAATGTTCAAAGAACATAGAATCATGGTGGACCAACTGAGGCAGGGGCCAAAGCTCTAAAGACCCGGTCAAGTGCTTGGGTTACTGGTACATCATGAAAATTCCCCGGTGGAAGGTCTTGGATAGAGCCCACCCGAACCGACCGATGTTTCCCCTGTGGCCTACCCTTCCCCTTACGTATAATCATATTAAAATTTGATGATGGGCTGGGGACGCGAATGGGAGATGTGGGGTGGCCAACATCAATAGTCAAAGGGACCATCTCAGCTTTGGAGTTCTGTAAGATGAAGTCAAGGTCACTCCCTATCGAATTATGGGGAGAAAGGGGAGACGATAACTCGTTAGAGGGAAAGGGAGGCGGAATCAATAGAGCCGAAATCATTAGTGAGGATGGAAGTGGAGAGGATCGAGCCAGAGCAGGGATGTGAATGGGAGTTCGGGCAGAGGATAGAGTCCCCAATCCCGAGCCTTCAATCTGCTCAAAATTTGGAGAAACATTTTTGACAGATCAGTCAGCAGGAGGAACAACATCCACAAAAAATTTGTCCGGATCCAACGATAGCCCAGAATCATTAAACAGATAATTACAAATTGTCTTGGGTTCTAGAATAGACTTACCTGACAACGATGGTCACCCTAACAGATGGTCCGATTGATTTACAGGGGAACCGCGCGCCACAACTTTGGAGGACTTCTTCCCTTCTCCCTGCTTGTAATATTCCAGGAAACACTGACAGTGTCGCATGAGGTGGCCCGTTGCATGAAACAAATGGTAGTGGAATGGATTCTGCTAGTAGTCCATTACCTACCGGTGGACGTGGCCCTCCCATTCCAAGTCCACCTCAGCTGGCAAACCACCCGTAAAGGACATTTCCACCAAAATCCACGCGATTCTCTTATCAAATTCTCTGGTGCATTTTTGGTCAACGAACTTTCATGTTCCAATGCTGTCCCCAATCACCTTCATCGCCGGGAGTGTCCAGTACTCCATAGGCAGACTAGGTAGCTTCACCCATACAAGATGACACCGAGAGGCATTCCGAATGGGGTGGAAGCCGAAGTGCCACTGATGTAAAGCCATATAACAACACTTGTTAACCCAAAACCGAAAAAAAACTTCAGCCAGATCCTCTGCCTTGATGAAATGGAAACCATACCATCTGCCCTCCAATTTTCTTACCAAAGGGAAATAACCCAGGATTTTATGCCAGGCTTCCATCAGCCACGGGAAGAAATCCACATGATAGTAATTGGTGAATTTCCAGCGACCAACCAAAGATCGATCCTATAAACTCTCCACCCTCTCTCACATGATATCCCACCCAAAAATAATAAGTCTACAGCCCAGACGGGGTTTAAATGGCTTATCTATTGCAATAGATTTGGTGCTTTTGTCTGCACAATACTGATAATTCAATGGAGTCTGGCCCGAAGACTTAATAGTCATGACTGTCTCACCTACAGAAGGATGAACACCATGAAGACCAGAGCACTCTCGGGTAGTTGTTTCCAATACACCGGAATTGATTAAACTTCCCTCCACCACGTCTAAAGCCTGCATGAGCTCCACGTCATTGATCTCCCCCTCTAGATCCGCGAGGATAGATTGGAGATCTGGCATATTAAAAGTTGTAGGCGTACATGTAGCAGATTTAAATTAAAGGAGAAGTATCGAAATGGCATGGGAGATATCAAAGCGTGACTGTAGATCCCATCACACCGTACCTCAGAATAGACATAAAAGGAAGGCCAAGTAACATGTATTAAAGGTGGTAGGTTGATTTCATTAAAATCAACTCGATTGGGAGGAGATAAGTACACCATCAACCAACCCCTAATAAAAATCCTTGCTGAAGTAACAATACTTCTTTCCGAGCGCAAATAAAAATACCCCCCCCCCTCGACTTTGTCAGGATCACTGGAGCCCACTCGGAAAATTTGAATTTTTAGGTCACATTTCACCGCCCCTCAACCAGGAAATCCAGAGATGTGTATGGAGATGTTCATGTCTCACAGAGAAGTCCTCTACCATGAGATATTCAAATGTAACTCTTCCTTGTTATCTAGAGAAACCACCTCACCTTACTCCGGTGCACAGCAGCAGTAGAAACACCAATCGATATTCCACCACCTTTTGCAAAATCGAACCTCAATTCTCTACCAAGGTTTACTACAAATGCAATCCTCCAAGCCCAATTAGCATAGTAGAAAAGCCAAGGAGCGAAGATCAAAATGAACGCAACAAAAACCCCTGAGAATATTCCCAATCGAAAAATACATGGATAGTCAAAACAGAGAATACACAAACTCTCTCATCAGTGATCTAAAACAATCAAGTGAATAGAAAAAATAGAGCCTTATATCCATAAAATGGATGAGGACTCAACCAGTGCTGCTATGATTTAGCTCTGTACCATATAGTCTCCAGTGAAATCCTTCCTACTTTAAAGGGACTCTTACATCTATGTTGTCATGACCCGAATCAACAAATATGTATAACATAAGCAACTTAGTAAGAAAACTTAATATCTTCCTGGACCAGGGATTCATAAGAACCATTCTCTGCATTGAAGTCCAGTCATCATGTTCGGATGTCTACTCGCAGAACTTCTCTCTTAGTTGCTTCCCTTCATTTCAACATGTTTAACCATGTCCAAGAGGCTACTTTCCTACAGAAAAATAAAACTTCCAAGAGAGTTGCCAATGGCCACCATCACCTACTTGGTCCAGAGATGACCATGGACAGAATCGAGCGAATAGGAGAAAAATTGACACAGTATGTAGCTCAGGTTTCTAGGGAATAGAGATCAGGCCTCATAGAAAGCCATACTCTGCTTGATGGTTGACCATAATTCTAATTCTACTTGTATGTAAAATATTTGTAAAATTTTAATTGTATTAATGTGAAATGACTGTAATTGTATGTAAAATTCTAAAATTGTAATTGTAATTTTAATTGTAATTGTATGTGAAATTGTAAAATTGTAATTGTATGTAAAATATTTGTAAAATTTTAATTGTATTAATGTGAAAATTTTAATTATATTAATGTGAAATGATTTTCTTAAAATTTTTAAATTTGTAAAAAATAATTGTAAAATAATAAATCTAGAATAATATGAATTTTTGTAACATAATAAAGTTTAGAAAATAATGAAAATTAATTCATGTACTTTAGAATTATCATTATTTTATTATGATCTTACATACCAAAAAAAAAAACTTTGTACAGTACGCCATTGTTTTCGAGATCAACATAATTGCAAATTATCAAGTGAAATGATTTCAAGATTAACACAATTAAATTACCAATTAATTCAAAATACATATTATAATGTTTCGAAAAAGGAGCCTTAGCTATAAGGTAATTAAGTCCTCTTCTTTATAAAAACCCATCTTAAAAAGTATAAATGATGAAATAACACTTGTACCATATCACTCTCGGTTCTCATGATCACCCTCATTATCTTCTAGCTCGCTTGGCATGATAACAATATTGTTCTCAAAAATATGTTTTGATCTAGGGTCATGTCTCAATATGAACCACCAATCCCTATCCAACACATATGGGTAAAAAAACATTTGGTTGCAGTGTTTGGGGAAAACATAGGGCTCCTTAGCTTCATCCCACATCTTTCTAGAGTTGATACATATCAGCCTACTATCGCGATATTCCTTTACATTATTCCGATCAAAGGTGTCCCACCACTTGCACCTAAAAATAACACATTGGAAAGAATAGAAACCCACTTCAATGATCTCTTGCATATTTCTGATGTAACCTAATGTCCCTCGTACTAGGTTTTGATCACGGTGGCTAGATCGACTAGATTGATCAAACTCAACTTCCACTCCACAATCTCGTGTCATGTGTTCATCATTGGAATTTTTTGTGTGAAAATGGTGTCCATATGCCCACATAGATGGGAACAAATGCACCTATAAAAAAAGTTAAAAAATCATAGTGTCATGTGTCTTATAATAACCCAACAGTTAAAATATGAAATATAGATGTAATTACATTTGAAATGTGCATTATTAAGTTTCAAATGTACATAAATATATTATTACCGAGTGGGCACACCCAATCCCTACGTTTAGCGCATCCTCTTCAGCATGCGGGTAATGACCAGTTGCACTGTATTTCTCTCTCACTTGGCCAGGAACCCAAATTTTGGGGCATATTTTTGGCATATTTTATTTTAAATGATCAGGATAAGGCACACTTCTACCATTCAACCATCTGAATTATTTCATGTGACTATCCCATTTCATCCTCTTTTGTTCGTACAATGCGACCCATGGTTGTGTCGCTTCAAAATCGTAAAGAACGAATTTATTGATTGCTTCAATTTCTGCATTCGCCGATGAAATAAAACTGACATATAGTACATATGAGATCAAAATATACATTATATCGAAGTTCAACATGAATATTTACTTTGTGTAAATTTGAAAAATTACAAGTCGCTTACTCTTTATCAAGTACCTTTTTCTATTCGTTTGGAGTAGCTCCCCTTCTCTTTTGTCTCATCCCTTTCATCCTCCCAAATCACCACACCTGGTTTGTTTTCGATCTGCTTGATGTACTCACTGGCATAATAGAAAGACTCATATGATATGTACCCCTCTGCCATAGACCCCTCAGGTTTTTCCCTTTGTTGAACAAAACCTTTCAATTTCTTCATGTACCTCTCTAAGAAGAAAATCCAATGAAAAGAAACCACCCCAACTAATTCAACCTCATCTACTACGAGTATTAGAAGATAAACCTGCAAGTCCATGAAACTCATCGGCAATTCCTTCTCAACATACAAACAATCTCAACTATCTCTTGACGTCGCCATGGAATGCTAGCCACATGAATCTCCTTTGACGTGATCCAATGTAAAAATCCAGATAATTTAGATATGACACGTCATAGGTATTAGGGGAATTCATGTTTCACACACCCATGCACAAATAAAGGATAATGACACTACAAAATTATAAACACGTGCAATATTAATATACAAAATTAGTTATGTTTTATGATCCCTGCATGGGATAAAATTTATTAATATAACAAATAATAAAATCATGATTTTGACATTATACGTACTCTTATAAGATTCAAATGTTCATGCAATTTCAACCCCAAAAAATGGTCATCCACGGTGAAGCAGTGCCATAGTGATGACTCATATGAAGATGGCACCTTTACACCCATTATAACTTACTTTTCCAAAGAAAGATCATATTTTTTTAAAATCCATGGGACATCACCTTCTTTGAAATACCATGAATTAGAGGGACCAACATCTGCCTATGATCATGTAATTTCTAATCATCTTGTCCAATGTTTCTTTTTAGTTTTTGAAGTAATAAGATGTTTCCTAACAACCAATGTGTCACTTTGTTTCGATGATATGTGCCACCATAAAGAAGATGAAACATTTTTAAATATATGCATGGGATATAAAGTGGATAATCTTAAGATGCTCACAATATCGGAGGTTATAAAAGCCCAATGGGAAATTTCTCAACATAGGTGTCAAAGAATTATGGATCATCGAACATAGGCTCCCCATTTGAATCGAACATTTCTATGAACTCCTTCTCCATATCTCTCTCATATGCTATAAGCCATTCAACTGGTGTCGTTATTGGAGGCCTTTGGGTTCTCTCTCGTTTACCATTGAAAGCGAATGTTTCTCTTCTGTAAGGGTGTTCTTCTTGGAGGAATACCTTGGAGCAGTCATACACTGGCTTTCGTAGGTCATTGGACCATCTAGCTTTCAGAGAAGGTCCATAACATTTACATCCAAATTATCATTTTGTTACAAGACCTGTGAGATTATTGTATACAATTATATGCATGGAACATTAAATAATATCATGAAGATCATAACAATTACAAACAATTAAATAATTAATATGCGAAAGAACATTGTTACGTATATAAACAAATCAATAAACATGTAATTTACCAGAGAAAAATACTAAGCATGGATAATCATGTGTTGTGTAAGAACATATTCCAAACAACATAAAACTCCTCTCTGCTACGATGGGTCTTGATACATCGTATACATTTATCCCATCCCATAATTCCTTAAATTCATCTACCAGTGGTTGTAATTATACATCCATATTCTTCACTTTTATTCTATTAAGGACTATGAGAGCCAACATAAGATGTTCATTCTTCATGGACAACCATGGGGGATATTGTTATCGATCACTACTACAGGTCAAACAGAATAGTCAATGTTCTGGAGGGAATATGGGTTGACGCCATCCATCACTATGCTGAGTCATAGACTTCGTACTTCATCCTTGAATTTTTTGGGCCATGTATCCTATATATGCTTCATGGATATTGAATCTGTTGGGATTCACATAACTCCCAACTCACTTCTATGTGAGGTATGCCATCCCTACAGCATAGCTAATTCTTTGCAACGAAAGAGCCTTTTAATCCTTGGGATTATAGGCATGTGCCTCAATATCTTAAAAGGAGGACCACGTGATTTAACCTTCTTTTTTTATTTATCATACCTGTCATGGCCACATTTCGGACATATCTCTTTGTATGCATATTCTCCTCTATATAGAATACAATAATTTGGACATGCATGATATGATATGTACTCAACACCCAACATTTTCAACAATTTCTTTGCCTCTTCGTAGCTATTAGGAAAGACATTATCCCTCGGAAGAACCTTATATTTGAATAACCTGTAGCTAGTGATCATGGAAAATATTAAATGTACATTAATGCCGATATAATTATTAACATTCATAAAATTAACCAATTATAATGTTCATTGTGTGATTATATTTATCAAAATATAAGGGAGGATTTTATGGTTATAACTTACCTCAAAATTTTCGAGAAACATGCATTCGACAAGCCAAACTTTGCTTTCAAGCTGTACAGTAACATCGTTGTCCCCAAATGTGTAGACTTTGACTGACCGTCGGGTCCAAAGAAAGGGGTGGTGGAAGCAAATTTAAGGCTTTCGAAAAAGGTGTCAGCGATATGAGCATCATCCCCTAGTTGATCACCATTCTGGAATGCATCTAACAACATTATCTCCATGGCAGTCATATCCCTTAAGTAATCATCCCTACCAACCTCTATTTGATTTCCTCCATTGCCATCTTGTGAAGAACTACTATTGATGTAGTCATTCCTAATTGGTGAATTTGGACGTAGTGGGAATTGAATAGGTGGTTGATTCAACCATTCTTTGTATCGTTCCTCTCCGAATTTTTCTCTTAATTCAACCTTCTCTCAATTTGACATTGTCGTGGGGTGCAACAGAATATGGTAGGTAGGTTGCTTATCATCACTAGAATCCTAATAATTTCAAAAAAAATATTTGAACATGATTAGTACAAAATCTATGATATCAATTAGTAAGCACGTTGACAATGCATGATTAATTGGTTTGACATTGAAATAATTACATTAATATACCAAAAAAATATTATTACCATCATTGTCCCAGGATTGTGGCTAGAAGATGCAATATTGTTACGATTGGCAGGGTGAAGCGGCTGTCCATTTTCATCTACCAAGTGTGCCTTGCGGTATGCTGCTCCTGATAAGAGCTTCAGATGTTTTGGAGTTGTTTGGATATTTTGTGCATATGAAATCGATTCTGAATCTGCATGAACCTGCAAATTTGTATACATTATAAATTTTATTAAGATGATTGACATGGATAAAAAACATAAATTCAGTTAGATAATGAAAATATAAATAAAATCTGAAGTAAATATTACGTCTCGATATGGATAGGGAGAGATCTACGATGGACTTGGATAAATATTATGGAACGAGTTGGATTTTGAAGAGTTGTCCATTCGATATAATTATGATATTTTCTCTCTGCATTTGAGAAAAATCAACAATAAATTTTCGTGTACACACCTAAAAGTAATTTCGGTGCCTTAAAAGTGGACTTATTGTTATCGGTGCTAATGTATAGATAACCACACCGGTGCATTTTAGTTATTGCGCATCAGTGCGGTGTTATTAATTGACGCACGGGGCGAAATAGTCGTAAATAAAAAAATTGCAAATATATATTTTTTAAAGTGAAAAAAAGCGGTAAATTGAAAAATGGGCGGAAAAATATTTTCGAAAATCTAATTTCATAAAACAATTCTTTAAATAGTAAATACTTTTCATTATTTCATTATTTTTGCAAAGCTTTTCAGGGATATATTTGCACGAGACATACCTGGAGGAGCAAGAGAGCACGAGAGAACTGTTGAGCAGCAAAATACTTCGAACAAAACTATTCAGACAATCAGAATTCCAAACCTCTGGTGATTCAAACACTGTAGCATAGAATTTCAAACCATGTGGTGATTAAATTTTATTGTTTTTTTTTACATTTTTTGTAGTATTTTTTACGCAGTAAGTAAAAAATTTAAATTTACTGTTCATTTTCAGAAGAAAAAAAAACAAAACAAATCCATTTTACGCTAAACACTTGATTCTTTTTTTTTTCTGCCCTTGCTTCTTCCTGTTTCTATGATTTCTATAATTAGGGATTTTCATTTTAGATTTATAGGGTTTATATTGCTATATATATATGCCTATGACATCTAACCCACGGGACGACTTGCATAGTTAGATCCCAATCCATGTCGGCCCTTGCGTATATTTTTAAAAAACTCATTTTTTTAATCAGTGCGCCCTATGTAAACTAGTGCACCCATGCATTGTTTTAACACAGGGCACCGCACATGTACTATTTGATAAAAAAATTAAAAACAGTTTTTTTTTAATCCATCCGCCATATGTAAAATAGGGCATCAGTGCGCTATTTCATTATAGTGTACCACGCATGTAATGTTTGACAAATTTTATTTATGTATTAATTGGTGCACCGTTTAAAATATAATGCACCCGGTCTCCTTGTTGACAGAGAGCACCGTATGGTGGTCCCCTGTTTTTGTGGTGCATTATAAGAATATGCCGCATCACCCCCTTCACGACATCATATGCTAAAAAAACTAACACTAGAGGATTTTTATTAATTTGTCTGTGTTAATCAGTGTGATGGTTAACATATAACACACTGGTGCTCCTTGTTGACATAGAGCACCGTACGGTGTTTCTACAGTTTTGGCAGTGTGTTTATAAGAACACGTCGCACCGACGTCGGTGCTTACATCATTAAAGGCGCGCCGATTTTTTGATATTTTTTTTCCCTGAAAATATTATGACTTATTATAAAATATATTAATGAATGGTATGGTAAATGTTTCATGTTGATAAAGAAATGGTTGACAAGAGATCAAGTAACAAAAATACTTATAGCACATCAAGGAAAGAAAAAAAGGAAAGTTCTTTGTAAATTCTTTACAAAAATTATTATTTTTGAACTATATGTAAGTTTAACTAATATGTATTTTTACTGTGTATCATGCAGAGCCACAAAATGATGAAGCTAGATAAGATTATTTTTTATCTAGGACCAGAAGAGCATATAAGCTTGATGGAAAAATTGTAAAAGGATGAATCAGGGGAATGAAAAAATACTATCGATCCAATATCAGTTTCTTTTTTTAATTTTCATTAATAATATACTTAAAATTATTAGATAGCATGTTCCAAACAATCTATTAATTCACATATGTTTAATGTTCTACAGGGACCAACAACTCATAAAAGGAATGTTGTTCTAAGAAAAGAAAAAAAATAGAATATGCAAATGAAAATAAATTGCTCGTTATCTCATCTGGAGTGGTGTTGGAGGTTAACGAAAGGGACAAAAAAATTTACAAAAAATTGAGGGATCTAGTGGAACGAATGTATAGACGTTGTTTCCACTTAAAATACAAAAATCAATCCAATGATTCCAAGAACCAAATTTTATCTAAACTACAGGAAGAGTTTCCAGAGAATTGGTCAATGAGACATGTGAGACTTTTAATAACAAAAACGTAACAAAAAAGAAGGAATGAAAAAATAATATTACTTTAAATGTTTTTCTAGAATTATATGAATATGTTAATAGAAAGAAATCATTTATAAATATCACTTTTGTTACATTTACTTTTCATATATCAATATAAAAAATAAGTAGTTTATTGTCATGTTACATTTTCAGGAAGATTATGAAAATCTCAAAAGATGAACGAGCTGATATCAGAAATATGCCAGTAGGAATGTCCAAAAAGGTGTACAAGGAGATGGTCAAAGAAATGGACATAATTGCATCGCATGAGGAGCCAACTCAACAACAATGTGCTTCAAATGTAATATGTAATCATTTAATTTTTCGATTAGGTACAATAAATAGAAAATTTAGCATTAAATAATAATTTTCAAGTATTTTCTTGTAGAAAAGAAAATAAAATGGAACCCATTCAACACATAAAACATGATGACAAGGAAGAAAAGGGTTGATATCTAAGTTTGTGAGTAATTGTTACTTTCTTATAACAACTTAACTAGATTTCATTTTTGTATATTTTAAGTTGTTTTACAACAATCATAATTGAATGTCTTCAAACAGGTGCTAACATACAAAGAAGAACCATCAGACGAATTCATTGACATTGGGTTAAATATGGGTTGTCAGTATATGTTGGCATATCAAAAATTAATTGTGGAATTTGTAAGAATCTATTGATCTTGTTTTACTTAGCTCCATCTATATTTAATAGAACAAAAAAATCTTTTATATTAAATATATGATTTGTTATGGGTTATAAAACTTGCAGGAAACAAAGTATGGAACTGCGCCAACAGATGAAATCTTGAAAGATGGCATGAAATTTGGTTTTGAAAGAATGTGTATAGTTCATGAGTCAATTGTTGCTATGGTACGTCATTTATTTTCAATTTACATTGATGTATATTATTTAATATTACAATTTTCATTATTCTCACCAATGTATATACACTCATTACAGTTTATTTTTATGTTTGTAGTTGGAAGGTGAAGAAGAAGAAAAAAATCAACACCGTGAAAAAAAATTCCTCAAAATAACCCAAGTCATGGAAGTAGCTCGAGCAGTGACAACAGTTCAAGCGGAGAATGATGATCATTATGTTTGGATATCAAAGCAAGGCGTTGTAGTTTTTGAAATATTTGTGTGTGAAATCAAAAATTTTGTTTAATTTAATGGACATAGTGTCCCAATTGAAAGACAAAGGGATACCAATAACTATCCCATTTTGTATGAAAAAGAGTGTCTTATTCATATATATATATATAAAATAAAATTCATTTAAATTGATTCTATTCTGTTCTCCATTGTCGTTGTGAAATATAACACCACTGATTAAATATTATAATGAAGAGATGTGAAATCTAATGATATGATATAAAAAATTAATCCAAACATCACATTCAAATGCACTAATGAAAATTTAATTGATATGAATATTGTTATAAGATCTGTGTCGACTTTTTATGAATAAGGAATTTTAAAAAAATCACAATAATTGCACTGTCACAGGTCGATGTTTCTAAAACATACAAAATGAACACCAGTGTGTATCATTTAATGTGCACCGGTGCATTTGTATTCTAATGCGCACCGATGCATTTCTATGACCTATGGGCACTGCACAAATAGCAATACTAATTACAACTCTCAGTGCGTTTGTGCGATACTGCGCACCGGTGCGTTTATGTGAGACTTCTCACTGGTGCGTTTCTACGACCTATGGGAACCGCACAAATACCAATACCAATTACAATGATCGGTGCATTTGTATAATACTCTGCACCGGTGCGTTGATATGACCTATGGGCACCGCAAAAATCCCGATACCAATTAGAACGATCGATGCATTTGTATGATATTGTGCGCTAATGTGTTTTTATAATACTACGCACCAATGCATTGATACGACCTATGGGCACCGCACAAATCCCAATAGAAATTAGAACGGCTCGGTGCGTTGTATCACATATAGTGCACTCGGTGCAATTGTAGAACTTAACGTCCCGGTGCATGCACCTTCGACCTCCCTGGGGCGACTGTTTGGATAACAGGCACCGGGACATTCCTAAACACCACGGGGCATCCTATATTTTTTTTCCATCCCGGTGCTTGCTTGGTAGGTTTTCAGTACCGGTGCATTCACTCTAAAATGCGTCGGTGCGTTGACACCTGATTAGTGCACCGATGACAAAAATATCCATAATAACATCCAGCCAATCAATTTTTTTAGTTGTGTTGAAATTCTGTTAGAAGCTCCGCCAAAATCTCTGTTACCAAAAATGGATGTTGTAGAAAATGTTTTTTTGACAATTTTAGCCAATTTTATAACACTAAAAACCTCCTTTATAACCTCCGGTAGAGGGTCTTTTCCTTGTAGTGTTCACCTCTTGAACCGACCTTCATTGCCTCAATGAGACCTTGATTGACCCTTGGAAAACCATTCTTTGAGCTTGATTTGATTTTGTGTCGTAATTTGGTCGAATCTACATCCATACTACCCTTTTCCTAGAGACAAAGTTTCCTATCACACCTTCTCCTTTTCTACACCTGTGCTGCAGAGCACTAGTGCCTGTTTTGCACCTGCGTTATAGAGCACTAGTTCTACACCTATGTTGATCCTTATAAGATTAAAAGAATCCCCTCTTGTGTCTTGCTCTCTGATCTCCTTTGTTTCATCTAGTTTTCCTTTTGGCTCTGAGTGTGTCTTAGTCTCTGAAAAGCCTTCAATATGTTTGCTTTTGGTTTTAACGGCCTTTGATAATAAAAAATTTGGATTTTTCTTTGTTCTTGTCAATTTGGTTATTAACAAGCATTTGCTTGATCATTGATTGCTTGAAAGAATTGATATTACAGTCATAATTTTGTATAGTTTATTTTATCAGTGATTTAGAAATAATATTAGTTTTCATTTCATTTGGAAATTAAGTGGATTGAAAAGGAAAATATCATCATTTTATATTTTGCATTTCATTTAGGGTTTTGTGTGTGAAATTGGAAATTGGAACAATTGTATTGCGGAATTGACTTAACAAGTTTTGTTTGTTGCATCACTCTTTGTTCTCTTCCCTCCCGTGCATAGATTTTCATTGAAAAGAAAATTTCATTTTCTCATGCTAGATTGCATCTTTAGGATATCAGGTGAAATTCGCGGTGAGCCTTGAAAATTGAAAGATAATTGAAGATAAAATTTAAAATTTATTGAATCAATATTAAGGAGAATTTGAAACGTTAATGCAAACATTTATAGGTATAGGCTAGAGATGTGTTTTGAAGTTTATAAACATAGGAGCTATAATTTTTTTCCAATGTTGCATTAGGGGGGTGAAATCTCATTCCACATACGTAAGTGTGACCATTATCCACATACCTTTAGGTATATCGGATCGCACTCCACAGATGAAAAGTATATGGGAACGCTCTCATCGTATGATTATGCATTAGAGAGAACTAACATAGACTACACTTCCACTTACTGCTGAGTATATTTTGTAAGTCCACACTAGGTTTCTATCCTTGCCTTAAGTAACTGACTCGGTTTCCTTGTATACTATGATACATTGAACACAACATTCAGGGATATTTCCTTCACGTACATAAATCCTTGGTTCTCCAAGGTGGGATATTGACGTTCATAGTTGCTTGGTAAACCATTTTATCTAGATTATCCTTTTTGATTTATTTTATGTTGTTAATTTTTAAAATTTATTAAACCAACGTGGAAGAACAACCCTCTCAACCTCGTTGGTTGTGTAGGATGAACATATTTCCTCCTCTTCCACTTGAGGCAATTCTTGGACATCGTAAAAAGAAAATAATAGATGAAAAATACCAATTATAGTACTTCGGGAGCTACTACTTCTCATCCTCCACTTGAAATAGATCCACCAGAATCATCCCTTCATGTGAGTACTAAAACCGAGATTACTTCTTCATTTGTTGGTGAGTCTAATATAGTCGAAACATAAGAACCTGATATTTCATTACTTGAAGTTATTGAACCTCGCTATATTGAGTCAAAAACATCACAACCTGAGGTTATAAAACCCAAGGCACCTTAGTTATATACACCTATTACTTTAGGAACTTCTTCTTCTCTTTCTTTGTCTTAGACCCAACCACAACCTATATATATTGGACCCAACACTGAACCACCTCTACCTAGTCTTGTGAGTATTGAATAGATTCCTCAGGAATATCCTCAACCCTCTTCTCATATCCATTTGAGAGGGACTCATATTTTCTAGGCCCATCGTTTTCCTTCTCCTCATACTCCATCACAAGCTCCTTTACCTGGTTCATTTCCTTTTGACTCACCCTTGAGTTTCCCTCGACAATCCTCTTTGGGACAGTTAACCATGACTTAATTTTCTATGGTTTCTCAACCTGTATTTACTATTATGACTGAGACAGCCCATGTTACAACTTCATCCATGTTTGTAACATTGTTAGAGACCTATTTGTATGGTGTCCCATACATCCTGCCTGGTTACCAATCATTTTCCGGTAACATTTCTTGCGCAACATCTGGTCCGTGGAATTCTCCCATGTCATCGTCTTCTGGAATCATATCTAGCACTTATTTGATGAGCACTACAAATTTTTCTCTTTCTCTTCCATCTACACCTACAGTTCAGCAGTGGATTGGTCCTTACGTCAATGTGTATGGAAACCTACAACAACCCAATCCACTTCATATTGGGAGCCCTCCCCTTGAGGGACAGTGTCCTCCGTATTATCCTCCTCTTTCAGTAGGAGGGAAACCTATTGGGGGAATATTTCCTTCTCCTCATCAAATATCATAGGTTAGTACTCATATTCATTTGAGTCCTCCATATTCAGGAATGGATTTAAATTTTTGGAAACGTACATTTCTCATACAACCTAGTTCGGTTGTGGCTCCATCTCTAATCTCTCAACCTATTCCATTTTCATCTCAAATTCCTACTCATCAATCTATACCCCAACTTGTTCAAGCTCAATTTTATGTAAGCCAACCTTATAGGCTGTATCTTTGACTCAACCTATTCTACCAATATTTAATGCCTCCCAAGCCCCATTAGGCCAACCTTTTGAAGGTATCTTACAACCTTCATCACTTGGTAAGGATATTCCTCAATTTCAAGCGGGTCAAAATGTATATGGCATGTCACGGGCACAACCTAACCAAACTTATGTTAGGATCATGAAAAATCCCATAGGGAAACCGTATCAACTGTATCAAGGTATACCTCAAATTCCTTACCAAGGTCAAAAAATCCAAACCTAGCCATTTCAAACTTTACAAGGTTATCTTGGAGATGGGCAGAAAGGTTATGTGTGTCCCAGTTATCAGAATCCTCCCTATCCCAGAGCAGAGATACTCATTTCTCAAGCCATCCCATCTTACCCACTGTATCCTCAACCAAAATTCAATAGGTAGTTTCCATTTGTAAAAACTCTTGAATTTCCATATATGACCCAACTTACCAATCATCCCATTTCCCATTCTCCTTGGTGGCCAGTTATTCCCACAAAATTTTCCAGTAATATCCCTGAATTCAATTGAAATCATAGTGAAGACACACATTATGACTTATTTGTTGTGGTGTTCTTAGAACTCACTCAATGATGACTCTATCCATTTATGCCTTTTCCAGCACACAATTACCGGTACGATAGCAAATTGGTATATTGAATTACCGCAAGCTTCGTTCGATAATTTCATCCCTTTAGCAAAAACATTATTAACACATTTCTAGTTACCCATTCGATATGAGACTAGGACTGAAATTTTAACCAATTTAAAACGATCTGATTCCATTCACATTTCTGATCACATTCATGAGTGGTCACATCACTACCGTTTGGTTAAAAATTTTGTTCCTAATCAGTTGTTAGTTGAATTTTTTATTAAGTCTTTGTTACCATCCATAACAGAAGACATAGCTAAAGGAAGAGTTGTGATCGAAGAGAAGGTAATTTCTCATGCCCAATACCTTGATCTTATTTATACCCAATATGACACACTCTATGATAAAATACCAAATGATCTGTGACCTTCCAATAATTCTCCTCAACCTCTTGGTAAAGAATCACATGTCGCTGATGGCGTGATAAGTTCTGCTAGTCAGCAGTCGATAAGTAAGCCATCTAGTTTGACTCTTGGTATGGAATCCCAAAACCATCCTTCCACTATTCCTGTGGCTTATACTTTTGAGATCAATGTCGTTTAATCCACCAAAGGTAAATATCAGCAACTAGGGAGTAAGAAGAAAGGAAAAGGTAAAAAAAAGAAAGGTAATCCTCCACAGGATAAATAAAATAATCAGTATTTTGAAGAAAATCAGAAACCTTGTTATCCATGCTTAATTTGTAATGAGGATAATTTCAATTGTGACTATCCACATCGAGCGGAAGTAAATAAATTCCTTAGGTCATTCATTTCACCCGATGTGTCGACAGATCCATTTATGAATCAGGATACTAATATGGTTTCTTAGGATACCTCTTCCTCTAACTCGATTATGATGCTTTCCTCCACCAATATGAAAAATGACATTATGGTAGCCACCAAGAATAAAGACTATGGTAATGGGAATCCATCGACTGTTCAGGCTACTGATCAACCTACTAGTTCAAATACATCTCCATCGGATCCTACTCCAAATACGTTTCCTACTGAATTAATGATTAATCCTCCCAAAGTAATTATCCATAAATCCACATTCAACCCTCGTGCAAGAGCTTATCAAAATTATAACATAGTTGAGAATCTGGCTCAAGCTCCTTCAACTATGTCAGAGTCTCAAGGTGTTGCAAAATTGTCTCGCCCAAAAGAAGGCTTTAATTTCCTCTATTGGATGTATTGATCCCTTGAATTCCAACCTTGTAGTTTTTAACCATGAGAATTATACACCTCGAATTTTTGCCCAATTAGCTTTCATGATTCAGGTTGTCGTTCAAAGTAATATCATCCATCGCTCCATTGTGGACAAGGGAGCTTCAACCTATATCATGTCACTTTCTTGTTGGAAGGCCATTTTTTCTCCCCAATTAAATTAGTGGAATTATAATTTTTTTACGAGTAGAATTAGGTAGCAAGACGGTGTCAGTATAAGTTGAAGTTATCGAGAAACCATTATATTATAACCTTCTACTGGGTCACAAGTGGGTTTATGATATGGATGTTCATAATGATCGCTTTCCATCATAAGGGAGGTATAGTAGCCATTAATCAAATCACTTTCTTTGTCGCCAATTCTTAATTTATTGGAAGCATTCCTCTTGTGGGAGAAACTCCACATCCATATCAACATGTTAGGGTGGGATTGCTTAAATATTATTCCCTCATGGGAACCTTTTCTCTTCCTCCTCTTTTTCCTCATTCCCTTCCCGAAAAGTCTAATATAGTTTCCTATGTCAACATGATATATTCTTGTACTACCCCATCTAATCATTTGGACAGTGCCATATGACTCTAACATTGACACTTTCGGTGATCGCATGCCGCTAAGTTCCATTGAAATCGACTATGAAGCCCTCTATTCAGCATGTGCGATGCATTCTAATCTCTCCTCTTCGATCAATTTGGTTGATAATTATTTATATTACGACACATCCTCTGATCCCTTCTCTCATACATTTTCTACTAATGAGAGCATCATGGAGGTCATGATGTCAGATGATGTGCTGTGGGATGACCATCACCATATTTTCTTCTTTCAATATTTCTTCGAGGATAATATTTGTGGAATCTATTGGCCCAATGTCATTGAGATGTTTGTGAATTTCGTATCCATCCATGATATCAATTATGAGAAGAATTTGTCGAATATTGAAGAGACTATCCCTCTTGAAATTTCAATCAAACCCGAAATTTTTGAGAAATTACATATTGGTGCATCTTGCTCTCCAGATGAGATCAAGACTTATAAATACATTTTCCAATAATTTAGAGATTTTTTCACCTTGTATTATGAATAGATGCCACGTATTGACCCGAACATTGTTATACTTGAAATCAAGACATATCTCGATGTCAAGCCAATTTGGAAACGCCTCCGTCTGGTCCATCCCAAGAAATATGTCCCTATTAAAGTTGAAGTTGAAAAATTCTACGCGTTGGTTTCATTTACCCAATACCTCTAAGTAGGTGGGTATCCAACATTGTTCATATCATGAAGAAATAAGGAACAATTCATGTGTGTGTCTATTACTGGTACATTAATCGTGCTTATCCTAAGGATAATTATCCTACCCTATTTATCGACCAGATTGTTGATGATTGTGCTAGTTGTGAAATATTTTCATTTATGGATTGATTTTTCGACTACAATCAAATCAACATTCTCCCATCAGACCAACAAAAAACTGCATTTATATTTCCATGGGGCACATTTACATATCTAAAACTCCCTTTTGAATTGAAAAAATTTGGGGATACGTTTCAGAGGGAAATTAATTACACCTTCATCAAACACATTGTACAATCGTATTTGGACGACCTACCTTCTTACTTGAAACATCGTGTTGATCATCTGATGCATCTTAGGGCTATATTTTTACATTTTTGACACAATAATATTAGGATCAATACACACAAGTCTATTTTTTGTGTAAGCTTCGGTCGACTTCTTTATTTCATTGCTTCAAAGCAAGGAATTTATATTGACCCATTGAAATTCCAGGCGATCCTATATGTTCCTGATCCTTCCTATCTTCTTCAGCTTTAACGAATCCAATAGAAGGCTAACTTTCTACTAAGATTCGTTCCCAACTATGCTGAAATGACCAAATTATTTACTCGCCTATTAAAGAAAGGGGTTTGGTTCCATTCCCAAAAAAAATTGATGCCTTGATAGATGTTCTGATTCGGGAATCCTTGTTGTATCCCCTATATTACCAATGTGATTACTTTCTGCACCTCACTGCTGCAGTTACTACCATCTCTTTGGTATTGATGCAGGACAATGATGTAAGTATCGAACATACTATTTATTATTTGATTCAGAACTAAGTGATACTGAGATCAAATATAATTATGTCAAAAAGTTAGCTTTGGTGATTGTCTAGGTTGTCCAAAGGTTTCACCACTATACCCTTATTCTTAAGACTATGATTTTTTTTGACTACAACCCCATGACATACATCTTGTCACGATAATTGTGAGGGGGGGGGATTACTCCAAATGGATTTTCATTCTCTAAGAGTTCGGTTTGGAGTTTATTAAATCCAAGTCGAAGAAATCCTTAGTCTTTGTTGAGATGATTTGTGACCTTCCCGCTACTGACACTGAAACAACGTCTCACAATTCTTTTCTAGATGATTTATTGTTCTTGATCATGTCATCTAACCTGTGGTATGCAAATATTATCGTATATCTCCAAATCTATACTTTTCGGTCCAATAGCTCTCGCTCTGACCAACGACATATCCAATATAGGGCTAAAAATTATAAGATAATTGGTGACACTCTTTATCGTCTGGTATTGATATTATTTTTCAAAGGTGGCACACCCATGAGGAGGTCAAGAAAGCCTTGAATGAATTCCATGCCAGGGCATGTGGTGTACATATGTCTATTTATGCCACCGCACAAAAGAGTTTGTGTGTTGGCTACTTTTGGCCTACTATGTTTCACGACTGCATCCTCGCAGTCCAAAAGTGTCATGATTTCTAGATATATGATTGTAACAGTCATGCTCTACCTACTCCTTTACACCCTATTGTCACCATTGTACCTTTCACGAAATGGGGTATTTATTTTATGACATGTAACCCTCACTCGAATGGGGGGAATGGCTATATCATTGTGGTGGAAGACTATGTTACTAAGTGGGCCAAGGTGATGCCTACATACAATAAAATCAGAGATAAAACTTCTATCTTCCTTTTCAATCATGTTATTGCAAGGTTTGGTGTACCACAGGCTATAGTTATAGAACATGGGAAACATTTTCATAACCACATGATGTCAGAACTGATTGCCAAGTTGGGCCTCTCCCATGGGAGTTCAACTCCCTACTACCCTTAGGTGAATGGGAAAGTTGAGGCTATCAACAAAGTTTTTAAAACAATGCTTCAACGAATGATATGGATCCACAAATCATATTGGCATCTTATCCTTTATGCAACCTTGTGGGCATATGAAACCTTTGTTCAGACCGTTACCGGGTTCACACCATTCTAATTGGTATATGTTTTGGAATAAATCCTTCCAAACAAGTGTGAAATTCCATCTCTGGAACTTGTTATCGAGCTCCTCTGTGCCACTTCTACAAAAGAAGACCATCTCTTCCATATGACACGATTAGATTAAACCTAATGTGATGTCCCAATGGCTAATGAGGTCTATGAGAAACACATTAAGGTGCAATATGACAAGAATTTCAAGCCTCCTGACTTCTCGAAAGGTGACATTGTTTGGTCGTATGATGATGCAGGAGCATCAAACTACAATGTTTTATATTGACCTAGCCAGTCAAATATATTTACCAAAGAGGATTCCTGTTCCAGTAGTTTGGTTTTGTTCTAGAGGTTTGGTTCATATTCCCACAGTTTAGTTCCTGTTAATGTTCCAACAATTTGGTTCTGGTTCTCACCTCCACGATTCTCATACATCAAGCATTCATGATGGAAAAAAGACACATGGGTTTGGAGGAACAAAGGGTTGATGTGATGACGTGTTCTCTCAATCATGCCCAAATATCTTAGATAAGTCATAGACACGATGGAAAGAATGATTCATGTAACTATTTCCTAAGTTTGAGGAATGAATCAAAGGAGTGAAGAAAAATTTGGAAACAAATCCCATGTATATAGTAATTAATTTGAAGAGTTATAGACAAGATAGGTTAGTATTATTATTTTTAGAAACAATTTCTCATATTCAGAGACCGACTGCAACTTTGTAGGGTTTTATGTTAGTTAGATTTAGGCTCAATCGGTTGAAAAAGGATTTCATTGTAAGCCTACGGGAGAGAGGGAGAGATAGGTAGAGAGAGATGGCCAAATGGAGGAGGAATCAAGCCATAGAAATATATAGTGCAGATTAGAACACAAGATGTCCCTGAGTAGATGTATGTACATATTTATCAATGAAAGGAAGTTCATTATGTGGTTGTCTATGTGTGTGGATAATTGATGAACTAAATTTCTCTGTGTGTATTTTAAATGGACTGTGTGTTAACTGAGTATCTTTGGAATCATTGTGTGAATTATTGGGAGTATGAGAAAAATCTGTGTATTTTGAATGGAATGTGTTGAATTCTTTCTATTATGAGTTATATGAATAACGAAACCCAATTATTAATTGGAGCCCCCATAAGTCTAAATCACGAGGATACTTCACAATATATCATAGCAGGATAAATCAAATATCAGTCAAAAGCATGTATACAATTATGAATGTGATTACATTGGACTGCAAAGCCAGGAGTAAGGGAAAACCGTCATCAAACTTGCACGTGAATTTATGATCAAAGGAAGACAAAATTTGAAATTATTCCATCTGGGTTTTGTGCAGAGCAGGCTCTAATTGGTAATTTGTGATCGATTTTCCAAAAATAACCTTGGTTGAGGAGTTCTGAAGTGATATTTAAACTATGTTTTTGTAGACTACGTGACTAGGTAAAAAAATGACTTAGTGTGTTTTTTTAAGTGTTGTGTTAAACATTTTTGAAATGCGTAAGTGGTGAAGTATTTCAAGGTGAATAATAGAGTTTGGCAGCAGTCTAGGAAATGAGAAAGGTAAGAACAAAGGTTGTAGTAGTTTCATGTTCCAGTAAATTTTAAATGAAATGAGATTAAATGTACAGGAATAGAAGAGCAGGTTTGAGATTGAATTGCTAGAGAACCAAAAGATCTAGTTAAGGATCAAACCGTTGAAGAAAAAAGAACATGTTTGAGTAATGTTGCAGGTATAAATGAAGTCTTTTAGAAATGTATTAAATAGGATTTCCAGTACGAATTGTAGATCTAGAAACAAGAATTATTGTTAATTTTAAGGCTTATAACGTAGATTAAGAAAGCTTCATTTTGGAACCTGATGGCAAGATAAGGAGGCAAGAGCATAAAATATCCTTGGATAATGGCAAGGGTGTGGCCCTACCATCAATTTTTGGTATCAGATCTTGAATGCTCTTTTGAAGAAAGAAGATATACATGAGGTCTGTAGAGGAGGTTTTGTGAATTAAAAGGATTTATATGCATGATAAGAAGAAGCTTAGATCTTGAGGAGGACAAGGATGTTCTTGATAAGAAGGAAAAATAATTTGGGAGAAGTAGTTACATGCAAGGGAAAGAGGTTATATCAGCCAGAGATGGAAGCTGAGAAGAAGCATTTAGAGTGGCCATGAAAGTTTGGCAGAAACAATATTTTTAAGGCTTGATAGGCAGGAGCAAGTCTATTAAGATATGATATGATAATGGTCTTTGTTTCTAACATTATTTGGAGTGTAGGTAGCAATAGTTGAAGAGGTGATGACAGAAGCCGACAAAGACTTCTTAAGAAAGAATGGGTGGCATAACTGATTTTTCCAGCTAAGGATTGGAATATAAGAGAAGGTTGAGTGTTCTCAAGAGAAGATGAGTTGAGTGTAGAAGCCTAGAAGGAGCAGATAAGAAAGCTTAGAAGGTTACAGGTAGAGAACCAGTATTTCAAAAAGACCAAGTACCGAAGAGAATCTTGGTGAGGTAGTTGTAGAAGGGTGAAAGAGAACTACTATGGTAGAAGCTTAGTGCAGCTCATAGTAAGTGTGAGAAAACACATGAATATGGAGAAGAATATGACTATTGATAGTCATAAGAGAGGTTCAGAGATAATCCACATCAGAAGAAGAGAGAAGAAATATGCCAAAGAAAATGGCATGGGAAAGAAAATGAATGATGAAGAGTATGACAAAGAAAAGGATGAGATAAGGATCCATATTAGTTTGTTGATGGAGTTGTTCCAGAGGAATAAAGAAGACCATAGGTATGGTTATATAATTAGAAAGAAGGTAAAATGGCATAGGCTACAAGAGAAGAGAGAGAATAAGATGAATGCTCAATTAATAGAGGAGCTTAGGAAGATTGAGCAGACAATGGATGCTCAATTGAGGTTGGAGAAGCTCAAAGGAGATGAGATACAACAAAAGAAAATTGTTGGATAAGAACAAGTTCCTTGTGAACTTGAATATGGAGCAATGATGTTTGAAACATCAGTTGAAGCTACTTAGCCCTATGATTTTGAAATTAAAATTTTTTGTATGTTTGCAGGTGTAATACATAATGATGGACAATCTTTGGGTATTGTCAAAGAAGAGGAAGAGGAGAGACATAATATGATTTTTGTTTTAAAGAAGAAGGATGAGATGATTAGGTCTCATGAGGAAACTCATACATAGCTGAAGGAAGATATTTCTTTTCAACATACTGCTAGAGCTGTAAGCAGAGGGAGTTTGGCTTATATTAGTAGCCAAAAGAAAGTAGAAGAATTTTACTTTTGTAAACTTGAGCAAGGTATTTTATTTGATGAAGAAAGTGAAGATGTGAAGGAAGGAAAATATGAATATCTTGTGAGTTGTTTGAAAAGTTTAGACCAACCTGAATATTTGGTGGTCAAGACACCAAATGGAAGCAAGAAGTCCTATGTTTTTTATACTAATGAATATTGTGTGAATGCAGGTTGTTTTAATAAAGGAAAAAAATAGCCATTTGAAACTGTCATGGAGGAGAAAGGGCTTGAGGAAATTCTTGATGAAATTCCAAATGAAGAATAAAGTAAGTTATCTATTGAAGGAGAAGTTGGGATTCTAATATCTCAGGAAATCAAACAGAAAGAAAATTTGTTATAAAGAAGAATGAGATAGATATGCATTGCATAGGAAATCTAGCAGAAGATTTCATCTCAAAGGAAGATAAGATTTCACAAAGACAATTAGTGAAAGTTATTAATGCAATAGATAAAGATAAATTGACTGTCAAGGGCATCCAAAAAGAAGAACAATTGTTGGAGATTGTTATGAGAAAGTTCAGAGAAGAAGAGCATACTGACTGCATACTTTTTAAGAGTGAGGAAAATATTAGAGAATTGTTGGGAGATTTTAAAAGTGCAGAAGAAACTATAGCCAAGGGAGGAGATGTGTTTATAACATCTAAGGAGACTAAGATGAGTTTAAATTATCAAGTTAATGGTATATTTACAGGTGATGAAGAAGATACAAATGAGGCTGTAATAAAGGAGATGGAGGACATCTTATCATTTGAAGGTAAGAGCAAAGTCCAAAGGTGGTATGAGGATGGACACGTTTTTGTCTTCAAAGACCATAAAGATGAAGGAGAATGGAATTGTAATCTGCAACTAGAAGAAAATGTTGACAAAGGAAAAGAATATCTCATGCAATGCAAGATTTCCGAGGTATGTGACAGTGCCAATTCTATCATGGAAAAACATAGAATAAGACATTCAAATGTCTTATACATCTTTGAAGGATGTGGAGAAGAAAAGGAAGACAGTAAGGGTTTTGCAATTCTTACACAAAGGAAAATACAACAACAACAAATTAATTTGGATAGAGAAATAGAAAATTTGATGAAAATTATGAGGAAGAAACATAAGGAAATAGGTTGTATAAAGAGAAGATAAAAAATCAGTTGTATGAAATGCTGGATTGTAACAAATGTTGAAGGAAAACATAATGGAGTCTTAAAAACTAAGATATGGAAACTAGGAGCAGCAAGAAAATATAGTGGAGTACATTAACAACAACTAAATGAAGCAAAAATATCACTACAGTAGAAAGTTTGGGATCCAGGAAGATAGAGAATGGAGACACATGTCCAGGTGGTCATGTTTTATTTCTACTTTGGGAGGATGATGCAGGCGCATAAAAATACAATTTTTATATTGACCTAGCTGGTCAAATGTATTTACCAAAGAGGATTCATGTTCCAACAGTTCGATTCCGTTCCGAATGTTCGGTTGTTGTTCCCACAGTTTATTTCATGTTCCCGTTCCAACGGTTTGGTTTTGGTTCTCACCTCCACAATTCTCATACATCAAGTTGTCATGATGGAAAATGGACACATAGGTTTGGAGGAACAAAGGGTCGGTGTACTGATGTGTTCTCTCAATCACGCTGAAATATTTTAGATAAGCCATAAACATGATGGAAATGATGATTCATGTAACTGATACCTAAGTTTGAGGAATGATTCAAAAGATTGAAGACAAATCTGGAAACAAATCTCATGTATATAGTAATCAATTTGAAGAGTTATAGATAATATAGGTTAGTATTCTTACTTTTAGAAACAATTTCTCTTATTCAGAGACCAACTACAACTTTGTAGGGTTTTCTGTTAGTGATATTTAGGCTCAATCGGTTGAAAAAGGATTTGATTTTAAGCCTACGGGAGAGTGGGAGAGATAAGCACAGAGATATGGCCAAATGGAGAAGGAATCGGGACATAGAAAGATAGAGTGAAGATTAGAATACAAGATGTCCCTGAGTAGATGCATGTACAAATTTATCAATGAAAGGAAGTTCATTATGTGGTTGTCTATGTGTGTATTTTGAATGGACTGTGTTGAATTCTTTCTATTATGAGTTATATGAATAACAAAACCCAACTATTAATTGGAGCCCCCAGAATTCTAAAGCACGAGGATACTTCACAAGATATCATCGCAGGAGAAATCAAATCTCAGTCAAAATCATGTACAAAATTATGAATGCGATTACATTGGAATGAAAAGCCAAAAGCAAGGGAAAACCGTCATCAAACTTGCGGGTCAATTTTTGATCAAAGGAAGACACAATTTGAAATTCTTCCATCTGGGTTTTGTGTAGAAAAGGGCCTAATTGGTAATTGTTCAGAAATTTTCCAAAAATATCCTTGGTTGAGGAGTTCTGAAGTCACTCTTTAAACTATTTTTTTGCAGCCTACATGACTAGGAAAAAAAACTACTTGTGTTTTTTTAAGTGTTGTGTTAAAGTGTTTTGAAATGTGTAAGTAGTGAAGCATTTCAAGGTGAAGAAAAGAGATTGGTAGTAGTCTAGGAAAGGAGAAATGCAATAACACAAGTTGTAGTAGTTGCATGTTCTAGTAAAGTTTATATGAAGTGATATTAAATGCACAGGATTAGAAGAGTAGGTTTGAGATCGAATTGCTAGAGAACCAAAAGATCTAGTTGAGGATCATAATATTGAAGAAAAAAGAACATGTTTGATTAATGTTGCAGGTATAAATGAAGTCTGTATGAAAGGTATTAAATAGGATTTATAGTACGAATTGTAGATCTGGAAATAAGAATTATTGCTAATTTTAAGGCATATAATGTAGATTAAGCAAGGTTCATTTTGGAACTCGATGGCAAGATAAGGAGGAAAGAGCATAAAATATCCTTGGGTAATGGCAAGGGTATGGCATTGCCATCAATTTTTGGTATCAGAGCTTGAATTCTCTTTTGAAGAGAGAAGACAAACATGAGGTCTATAGAGGAGGTTTTGTGAATGAAAAGGCTTTATATGCAGGATAAGAAGAAGCTTAGAGCTTAAGGAGTACAAGGATGTTATTTATAAGAAGGAAAGATACTTTGGGAGAAGTAGTTACATGCAAGGGAAAGAGGTTAGATCATGCAGAGATGGAAGCTGGGCTGAAGCATTTAGAGTGGCCATGAAATTTTGGCAGCAACAAGATTTTTGAAGGCTTGATAGTCAGGAGTAGGTCTGTTATTTCTTTCTAACATTATTTGGAGTGTAGGTAGCAACATTTGAGGAGTATCTTAGCAAGTATATCACATCTTTGAAGAGGTGATGACAAAAGCTGACAAAGACTTCTTAAGAAATAATGATGTGACAGAACCTGATTGTTCCAGCTGAGGATTGGAATATAAGAGAAGGGTTGAGTGTTCTCAAGAGAAGATGAGTTGAGTGTAGAAGCCTAGAAGGAGAATAGTAGAAAGATCAGAAGGTTCTAGATAGAGAACCAGTATTTCCAGAATACCAAGTACCGAAGAGAAGCCTGGTGAGGTAGTTGTAGCAGGGTGAAAGATAATTGCTATTGTAGATGCTTAGTGCAACTCATAGTAAGTGTGAGGAAACACGTGAATATGGAGAAGAAGATGAATACTGCTAGTCATAGTATAGGTTAAGAGAGAAGCCACATAAGAAGAGAGAAGAAAGATTCCAAAGCAAATGGCATGGGAAGGAAAATGAATGATGAAGAGTATGACAAATAAAAGGCTAAGATAAGGATCCATCTTAGTTTGTTGATGGATTTGTTACAGAGGAATAAAGAAAACCAGAGGTATGGTTATATAATGAGAAAGAGGGTAAAATGACATAGGCTACAAGAGAAGATAGAGCATAAGATCAATACTCGGTTAATACAGGAGCCAAGGAAGCTTGAGTAGACAATGGATGCTCAATTAAAGTTGGAGAAGCTCAAAGGAGTTGAGATGCAACAAAAGAAAATTGTTGGAGAAGAACAAGTTCCTTGTGAACTTGAAGATGGAGCAATGATGTTTGAAAAATCAGTTGAGGCTACTTAGCCTTATGATTTTGAAAGTAACAATTTTTGTATGGTTGCAGGTGTAATACATGATGATGAAAATATTTAGGTATTGTCAAAGAAGAGGAAGAGGGGAGACATAATCTAAATTTTGTTTTAAAGAAGAAGGATGAGACAGTTAGGTCTCATGAGCAAACTCATACATAGTTGAAGGAAGATATTTCTTTTCAGCATACTACTAGAGATGTAAGAAGATAGAGTTTGGCTTATATTGGTAGCCAAAAGAAAGTAGAAGAAGTTTACTTTTGTAAATCTGAGCAAGGTATTTTCTTTGATGAAGAAAGTGAAGATGTGAAGGAAGGAAAATATGAAGATCTTGTGAGTTTTTTGAAAATTTCATACCAACCTGAATATTTTGTGATCAAGACACCACGTGGAAGCAAGAAGTCCTATGTTTTTTATACTAATGAATATTGTTTGAATGCAGGTTGTTTTAATAAAGGAAAAAAACAACCATTTGAAACTATCATGGAGGAGAGGGGGCTTGAGGAAATGCTTGCTGAAAGTACAAATGAAGAATAGAGTAAGTTATCTGTTGAAGGAGAAGTTGGGATTCTAATATCTCAGGAAATCAAATAGAAAGAAAATTTTGTTATAAATAAGAGTGAGATAGAGATGCATTGCATAGGAAATCTAGCAGAATATTTCATCTCAAAAAAAGATAGGATTGCACAAAGACAATTAGTGAAAGTTGTTAATGCAGTAGATAAAGAGAAATTGACTGTCAAGGGCAGCCAAAAAGAAGAATAGTTGTTGGATACTTTTATAATAAAGTTCAGAGAAGAAGAGCATACTGACTGCATACTTTTTAAGTGTGTGGAAAATATTAGTGCAGAATAATTATTGGGAGATATTAAAAGTGAAGAAGAAACTACAACCAAGGGAGGAGAGATGTTTATAACATCTAAGGAGACTAAGATGAGTTTAAATTGTCAAGTTAATGGTATATTTACAGGTGATGAAGAAGATAAAAATGAGGCTATAATAAAGGAGATGGAGGACATCTTATCATTTGAAGGTAAGAGCGAAGTCCAAAGGAAGTATGGGGCTGAACAAGTTTTTGGATTCAAAGACCATAAAAATTAAGGAGAATGGAATTGTAATCATCAAGTGGAAGAAAATGTTGACAAAGGAAAATATGATCTCATGCAATGCAAGATTGCCGAGGTATGTGACAGTGCTAATTCTGTCATGGAAAAACATAGAATATGATATTCAAATGTCTTATACATCTTTGAAGGATGTGGAGAAGAAAAGGAAGATAGTAAGGGTTTTGCAACTCTTACACAAAGGAAAATACAACAACAAAAAATTAATTTGGATAGAGAAATAGAAAATTTGATGAAACTTATGAGGAAGAAACATAAGGAAATAGGTTGTATAAAGAGAAGATAAACAATCAGCTGTACGAAAAGCTGGATTGTAACAAATGTTGAAGGATAACTCAATGGAGTCTTACAAACTAAGATATGGAAACCAGGAGCAGCAAGAAAAGACAACGGAGTTTATGAACAACATATAAATGAAGAAAAAATATCACTACAGTACAAAGTTTGGGATCCAGGAAGATAGAGAATAGAGGCACATGTCCAAGTGGTCATGTTTTCTTTCTACTTTGGCAGTCTGATGCAGGAGCATCAAACTACAATGTTTTATATTGACCTAGCTGATCAAATGTCTTTACCAATGAGGATTCATGTTCTAGCAGTTCGGTTCCTGTTCCCACAGTTTTGTTCCTGTTCCTGTTCCAATGATTTGGTTCTGGTTCTCACCTCCAAGAATCTCATACATCAAGCTGTCATGATGGAAAACATACACATGGGTTTAGAGGAACAAAGGGTTGATGTGCTGGTGTGTTCTCTCAATCAGGGATAATTTTAAGGATGGAATATCATTTTGAAGTTTAAAACATTGGCAAATTTCACTAGTCCCTAATATGTGAACTATAAAATTTTATTGATAAGTTTGTAAAATTATACAAATTTGTAATGATTTTATATATAGTCTCTATATAATGTTGGCTATTTTTAAGGTAAAATAATTTTATATTGTAAAATTTGGGCGAATCATTTTTACAAAAAAATGGAAATTGGCGAATCTTTTTTTTGGAAAAACCATGGAAAATTAGCCCACTTGCGAATATTAGCCCCTAAAATTTTCCATGCTCTCAATCACACCCAAATATTCTAGATAAGGCATAGACATGATGGAAAGTATGATTCATCTAACTAATTCCTAAGTTTGAGGAATGACTCAAAAGAGTGAAGAAAAAACTGGGAACAGATCCCATGTATATAGTAATATTTTTGAAGAGTTATAGATAAGATAGGTTAGTATTCTTATTTTTAGAAACAATTTCTCTTATTTAGAGACCGACTGCAACTCTATAGGGTTTTCTGTTAGTGATATTTAGGCTCAATCAGTTTGAAAAGGATTTGATTGTAAGCTTATGGGAGAGAGGGAGAGATAGGTGAGAGAGATGGCCAAATGGAGGAGGAATCAAGACATAGAAAGATAGAGTGAAGATTAGAACACAAGATGTCCTTGAGTAGATGTATGTATATATTTATCAATGAAAAGAAGTTCATTATGTGGTTGTCTATGTGTGTGGATAATTAATGAATTAAAAATATTTGTGTGTATTTTGAATGGACTATGTGTTAACCGAGTATCTCTGGAATAATTGTGTGAATTGTTGGGAGTATGAGAAATCTCTATGTATTTTCAATGGACTGCGTTGAATTCTTTCTATTATGAGTTATATGAATAACGAAACCCAACTATAAATTGGAGCACCCACAAGTCTAAAGAAAAAGGATACTTCACATGATATCATCATAGAAGAAATAAAATCTCAGTCAAAATCATGTACAAATTATGAATGTGATTACATTGGACTGCAAAGCCAGAAGTAAGGGAAAATTTTCATCAAACTTACAGGTCAATTTTTGATCAAAGGAAAACGAAATTTGAAATTCCATGATCTGGGTTTTGTGCAGAGCAAGGTCTAATTGGTAACTCATGAACAATTTTCGAATACTATCCTTTTTTGATGAATTCCTAAGTGATCTTTAAACTGTGTTTTTACAGGCTATGTGACTAGGAAAAAAAACAACTTGCTGTGTTTTTTTAAGTGTTGTGTTAAATTGTTTTGAAATGCGTAAGTGGTGAAGCATTTCAAGGTGAAGAAAAAAGGTTGGAAATAGTCCAGAAAAGGAGAAAGGCAGGAACATAGGTTGCAGTAGTTGCATTTTCTAGTAAATTTTAAATGAAATGAGATTAAATGCATAGGATTAGAAGAGCAGGTTTGGGATCAAATTGCTAGAGAACTAAAAGATCTAGTTGAGGATTAGATTGTTAAAGAACAAAGAACATGTTTGAGTATTGTTGCAGGTATAAATGAAGTATAATCAAAAGGTATTAAATAGGATTTCCTGTGCGAATTATAGATCTGGAAACAAGAATTATTGTTAATTTTAAGGCATTTAACCTAGATTAATCAAGGTTCATTTTGGAACCTGATGGCAAGATAAGGAGGCAAGAGCATAAAAGATACTTGGATAATGGAAAGGGTATGGCCCTTCCATCATATGATCAAGAGTCTGATAATTTAGGATCGGGGAAGTTCAGGCCAATGTGGCTAGGCCCATACAATATTTTTAAACTCATTTCTGCTAAAGGTGCCTATGAGCTTGTTGATTTCGATGGAGTTCCATTGGCGCAACCTAGAAATGGGTTGTACCTTAAAAAATACTATGCTTAAGTTAATTTTGCATAGTTCACCATGTACATGATGTATATAGGATTGTTGGATATGTTTGTAGTGTGTTTCTTTCGGATTTTCTTATGGTTTTTGTTAATCATGTTTGCATTTGGTTTTCATATGTCAGCATCCCTTCAAACATATGTTGGTTATGCTGATGGCGCTAGTTGTAGTACTCAGAACCTTTCTTCCATGACATGGGAAATATATGTTCTGAGTGATGAGTTAGTGAGTTTACAAGGGATTTTTATTGGTCGCTCTACAAATAATATCACTGAGTATAGCACAATGATTGAGCTATTGTCTGATGTTATTTTTCATGGTATCCGTTGTATAGTTATCAGAATTAAATCACAGCTTTTAGTAATACAGTTGAATAATGTCTATTCAGTTAGAAGTCAAACTATTATTCACATGCTCTTAGGTGTTCGCCTTCTGGAAATATATTTTGATTATATCCAATATCAACAAATTTCTAGAATTCTAAACACATTAACAAATGCATTAGAAAATCATGTTTTAGACAGACACATTAGAAACATTGATAGGTAGATAATTTTTTATATATATCAAAGTTTTATTTTACAAAAACTTGTGCCCAAGACACATATGGCCACATGACCTATCATATAAAAATAATACATGTAGTTAAAATATGGCTTACAGCCTCCTAGTAGACTAATCTTGATGATGCTCATGATAGTAAGCAATTGCGTAAGCCATCTTGGATAGTATCCAACTAATACGACTAGGCATGCCAATAGTATGATGTTGCAATATCATGGGGATCTGATCGATCCTCGTCTCAACTATTCCCTTATTTAATCCCTCCATGTGTTGCTCAACCTCTGCAAGAGTCTCGGTCACATTGAGATTCTACAATACCTCTCACCCCCCTATATAAATTTGTACTCCAACTAGTGTCTGTTGTGGGTCTCGAGCATGTTGAAGATAGGATGAAACCATAGGTTGAACAGGCCCAACGTCTACATGTAAAAATTGATAGTTAGTATCAGATGTGAAAATTTCACTACTAAAATACTATTGCAACAACTGGTATTATTTATTCTAACTGATAAATTAATTATTCAGTTTATTTCTACGAAAACATTAAAATAAACACATTGCAACCTTCACAAATAAAATTGCGGAAATAAAATAGCGTTGGAAATTAAGAAATGCTAGCACACACATAAAAACATGAAACAATTATTTTTTTACAAATGTCCTCGGAAAAACACAATGTGGGAAAACTGGTGTAGCAATGAGGGTTTTTATTACTATGCGGTAGTGAAAATCTTAATACAGTTTAGATTCCTCAAACTAGAAATCCAGAACAAGTAAAATCTTGGAAAAATTATTGAAGGGAATTACCCTTCCTCCACAAGTACTCCAGACACAACCTTCATACATAAAACTCGACCTCCTGAAGCCTCTACGTGATCCTCTGCACTGCATTGTGCAGTATCTATGATGTCAAGCCTACAACCACACTTTGATGAAGTCGTTTTGCCTTCTGATGTTAAGAAAACCGGCTCTTCAGCCCTCTATAACCTCTTCTCGGCCTCTAGAACTGAGAATGAATTTATCTCCTATAAATCAAACTTCCCTTTCTGAAGCAACTACATAGTCCTATGTGTTTCCTCACTGGCAATAACTCGACCCTCTTGTTGTTTCCTCTCTAGATCTAGAAAAATTCCTCTGAATCACTATCTCTACCCCTCACTCACTTCTTTGATCTCTATCTCTCTCTGACAACTGACTGTTGCTACTCAGGAAATCGATATTCTAAGGAAATATATCTACTCAAGTGTCTTCTCCATAACCACATATATCTCCTCTTATAATCCACTTTTGGAGCACCATGAGCAAGAATAAAACTTAATCAATGGATAGGATCATTTCTGGATCGATCAGTGTGAGTTTCTAGACTATTCTCACCTTATCTCAATTAATACTGATTAATTGACCATATTCCCTAAGTTTAGACTTAGGAAATACTTAAAAAGCAGTTAATAATCTAATTGAGACACTTATAGGTGGAATTTATAGAAATGATTTATTGATTTTGTATATCTCATGTATTTTATCCTCTCCACCAAATTTCGTGGCTAGAACACATCTGATGCTATAAAATATAACACTCCCTCTTAGCGACAAATGTGTTCTAATGCTGCACATGTTGTCACAACACATTGTTTCTGCATCATCTCTTGTCACGTTGTTGATGTTTGGTTATTATGACAGGAAAATAATTATGCTAATCACACGACTTGAATCAATACTAAATTAAACCACACATTACTGAATTATAAATTTAACCTATTGCACCCAACATAATTCAAATCTTAATTTAGAGCAATAAAGTAAATGAAATTTAAAAATTGCGAGAAATAACAAAACTGGAAAATGCATCAAACAAAAAATTACTTTTAAAGAAAGGAAATTTAATTTAAAGAACAAAAATTCAAATTCAAATAAAAAAGCATGCAACTAAACCATTTTACATGTTCAAGGAAGCACCTCATCCAAGGTAGTGGGCCCAACTTCCCAAGACTCAGTTCTCCCTTGAGAAATAACTCTGATAAGATTACAAGTAACAGATGTAGAACTGAATGGATAACTTCCTTCATTGAAATATATGAGAGAAGTAATTACATCATAATGAAGCTCTTGGCTTTGTCTCAATTTCGACAAGTATTCATCGTGTATTCAACAATTGTTCATTCGTTCACCAACAATTGTTCATTCGTTCATTCCCCCTCTCTTTGATCTTTGTTTTCATTTAAATACACAGAGAGAAAAGGGAAATTACAACTAAATTGATACAAAATGATTTACCATTACAATTGGAGATTGTCTACAACAAATTGATCAACAAGATCAGATCTGAAATATCATGACTTAGCTGGAACAAGTCGAATCTGGTATTGCAATTGGGAGAATTTGGAAAATGGCCACAACAACAAATGTGAGAAAATCACCTTCAGTGAACCTTCTGTTTCTCTCAATCCAAACCTAATTTTGGAAAACTTCTTACAAAGAAACTAAATTGGTCCGTTCTACACACAACCCATGTCTCGGATTTTCAAGAATCATCTTCATTTTTCCGAAATTATGAATGCAAAACCGTCACTTTTTATCCCACCGAATTTCTGAGTTGGAATAGTTGGAGACCGAATTTCCAATCTGGAAGAGATCTTGGAGGCTAAAAGCGTGAGTGATGTTATAATAGATTAATAAACCATATTTTAAAAAATCATGCATAATAATTATCAATTTATTATAAATAAAGGATAATACGTATTACTTATCCATAAGAGCATAAATTATTATAAAATGGAATTAAATGATAAATTATGAAAAAGAATGGGATAAAGAATGGTAGAAATAGATGAAATAGACGTTAGAAAGTGGTAATAATAATGACAATTTAGTGGCCCAACATACCCCCAAACTGAATATGTTGCTTGTCCTCATGCAAGCCAAAGCCTTTGTATTAACCAAGCTATAATACAATAATCAAAATGTTCACCCTAAGTCATTATATTGATGGAAAAAATGAATTCTTCCTCAAATAATAAATATCCAATTTTAGCGATGTTGGTGAAGGCATAACAATTTTCACATCGACTTTCAACCGTATGTAGATCAAGTTACAAAAAAATATAATACAAGGAACTACAAACTTCATAAACCATTTTCTCAAAAACAACAAACCAGATTTTGCTGAAATTTTGCAACTATATTAATGCTTCTCTAATCCAAAAATTAGATCGTTTTGATGCATGGATCTTGAGATATAAGAAAACTGGCTATAGGTGATAGTGCATGATTTATGAAATTGTACAAACTAATTTAGCTTGAAATTTTCAGGGTTTGTGTATTTTAAAGATATCTCTTTGCTGTCCAAAAATCACGAGAATTCATTTCATAGTTTTAAAGATATGTGCAAATCAATTTCGGCACTGTATAAAAATGAAATTGTATGCCTTAAATGAGAAAGAAAGTAGAAAACATCCATCATGTGTACCAATTCCTCCCCCAAAATGGAGAATTAGCATTCCCTCATGTTATACTAGAAAACATATTAAGGTAGTTGCTACAATCGTTATGCTTGGTGTAGAACAACATGGAATAAGCGACACATGGAATAAGGGAGGTTTTAAGAATGAATAAGGAGATCGATGGATGATGGCATGGTCATAATAAAGAAATGAATGAAAGTAATATTCCACCAAACTGAAAGCTTTTGTCTCTGAAAAATGGGAAGTGGTAAAGAAGTGGAATGAATGAAGATAAATAATGCTCAATGGATTTTCATGAAATTCTCCTAAATTTTTAATAAATTAGAAACTTATGCTATTTTACATCAATTTTTGCCTACGTAAAAATGTGGAATGACATGTATGGACTGGAATTTGTTGAAGATGATGTAGGCTGAGCTGATGTTGAAAGTGATGCCAAAGTTGGAATCCATGCAAGGTGAAAGTAAGTGCAAAGTGTGGCAGGGTTTTCTTCCCCCAGATGTCCATGACCATAAAGCACGGGAAAAGAGGAAAGGACGTTGTGGATTCATAAATGCGGTAGAAAAATAATGAGAGTAGAGTACATATGGTAGAAACGATCAGAACAGTACAAATATTAAAGATGATTAAAAATTGACTAAAAAGAGTAAAACAGAGATTAAGCATTATGAGAAAATATTTTTCCTTTGGTGGCAAGATATGATGAAATCATGACAGGAAATGTTTGATGACGACTGTTGATATCATTTGATCAGACAATTTTTAATTTAATTCATATAAAAGTATAGTTTACCATGCACATTGGTTAATATAGATATAAAAGTTGTTCAAATGGTAAATTCGTCTTTGGAAATGAATCAATGGGAAACATTGAGATATAGAATAATTGGCAATGTAGCATAGAACTCCAATACCATAAGCAGAGCCACTGCTGCCAGTAGGCATCCATAGGCTCAACAGAGTTTATTTTTACCCCAAAAATGAGTCGGGATCCTCTATTTAGTATTTAGATAATTGTTTATTTTTATAAAGAGATGATTGTGCTGGCATGGTAACCAGATAATCACAGTGACATTCACTAGGATATAACAAAGTGATCAGGTCAACTCGTGATGAGACCTCCTGTCCTTCTGACAATTTTGATTGTCTAGAAGGCCATTACCCTGGTGTGGTGGCCATAATGGGAATTTCACTTGTTACATCCTTATGATCATGGTAATATGGCTCATGTTAAGACCCCCTATCCACTATAAGAATATTTATATTATATTTTCATATTTTTATTATAAATAGAGTGAGGTTCATTAACTCCTTAAGAGCTAGGGATAGCGTGAGAAGTAAAATAATGCCAACGAAAGTTATGCTTTTATCCCCATATCATCATACCAAAGGGAATTATCAATTGAAAGTGTGAAAGATAAACCAACATGGTATTGAGATAGTGAATCATTTTATGATATGTCTAAAGAGGGGATATTCAACAAGTCATTATATAGATGAACCATGTCAGTTTCGGAATAAAGATAACCATCAAATTTTTTAAAAGTCATAATGTTGTTAATATCATTGTTTTTTCTTTATATTGGGTATAAATTTCCAATAAAAAAGATGGTTTTCATGGCAAAATGTATGAAAGAAAAATGGTTATTTGATTGAGATCAAATGACAAAAAAAATCGCAAAAGTTCATTTTATTGAACAACATATGTTCAATCTATTGCTATTAAACATCAACTATTCAATTGATTGAACATCAATTATTAAACAAATAAAAATAAATCACGACTGTTCATTTTTCTGAATAGCATTTGTTCATTTGATTTGAACAACAAAAACACACCAAAAAAATTTGTGGCTTTTCAATTGATTGAACAACAACTGTTCAATTGATTGAACAACAAAAATACACCAAAAAAATTGTCGTTATTCAATTGATTGAACAGCCAAAACACAAAAAAAAAAATTGTGGTTGTTCAATTGATTGAGCCGCAAAAACACACCCAAAAAAATTTCAGTTGTTCAATTGATTGAACAGCAAAAACACATCAAAAAAATTGCAGTTGTTCAACTGATTGAACAACAAATGTTCAATTGATTGAATAGCAAAAACACACCAAAAAAAATTTTGTTGTTTATTTTTATGAACAACAACTGTTCAATTGATTGAACAGTACCTGTTCAATTGATTGAACAGTACCTGTTAAATTGATTGAACAGCAAAAACACATTAAAAAAAATTGCAGTTGTTCATTTTTATGAACAACAGTTATTAAACACACAAAAATAAATAGTCGTTGTTCATTTTTCTGAACAACAGTTGTTCAATTGATTGAACAACAAAAACACACCAAAATAATTGTGGATGTTCAATTGATTGAACAACAAAAACACACCAAAAAAATTATGGTTGTTCTTTTTTCTGAACAACAGCTGTTCAATTGATTGAACAACAAAAACACACAAAAAAAAATTGCTTCTGTTCATTTGATTGAAGATCAACTGTTCAGTTGATTGAACAACAAGAACACACGAAAAAAAAATGGAACTGCTTGTTTTTCTGAATAGCAGTTGTTCAATCGATTCAACAACAATTATTAAACACACAAAAGAAAAAGAAAACACAGTTGTTCGTTTGATCGAAAAGTAGTTGTTCAATTGACTGAACAACTTCCATTCAATTGATTGAACAAACATTTTTAAACACACCCAAAATAAATGTGGTTGTTCATTTAATTGAACAATAGTTGTTCAATTGACTGAACAACAACTGTTCAATTGATTGAACAACAATTATTAAAAATATGCAAAAGAAACACGATTTTCCGTTTGATCGAACAAAAGCTGTTCAATTGACTGAACAATAACTGCTCAATTGATTGAACAATAGTTATTAACCACACACAAAAGAAACATGGTTATTTGTTTGACCGAACAAAAAATTTTCAATTGACTGAACAAAAATTGTTCAATTTATTGAACAACAGTTATTAAACACACGAAAAAGAAATCAGAGTTGCTCGTTCTACCAGAACTACGCAGTCGAAGATGGGACAACAAATGTGCAGTCGAGAATGGAACATCAATTGTTCATTTGATTGAACAACAATTGTTCATTGGAAGGAACAACAGTTGTTCATTTATAAAAACTGCACATTCTCCAACGGAATGGAAACCACAACTTTGAAGGAAGCAACACCTGAAACAAAAAAACATAAGAGAATTCAAAAAAAAAAAACAACACTTTATTAAAAAGAGTAAATAAATAAATAAATTAAGTTACAACTGCTGTGATTTTAGTTGCAGTAATGTTTTTTTCCTAAGGAAACATCAATTTGTTTCTAGGAACAACAATTTCTCAATGGTGAATAAATGGAAAAAACGATCTTTTGAAAAAAATTGTTTTGGTGGAAATGACTTGAATTTTCAATTCTTCATTTTTCCTGTTATGAATCCGTTAAGTAATGAAAATATCTTCACATCGTTTTCTTGTTGGCAGGTATTAACGGGACATTTGTGGCAAGATATTATAAGAATTTTTATATCATGACACCTAAAAAAACTTAACATCATATGATATTAAAGTTCCTAATAGACGTTTGGATGAAATGCCCTTATTTCATTAACATTGTCTTCAAGAATCAATTTTTCATAAATGGACTTCTTTTATTCTCCTCGGACCTACAAAAAATGAGTATCTACCTGCAATAAAACATAAAATCATGGAAGAAGAGAGGTGTACGGGCTCTATTAATCTAAGAAATATGAAAAAAAATAACAAATAGTTACTCTATAAAATAAATCCATAGAAATATAAACAAAGTAGAATTTATATGTCACCTGTGAGAGAGCGTTGGTCGACCATACTAACCAATAGTGTTTTAATCATTAATTCTTTGTTTTTTGTCTAATTTTAGTGATTCCAAAGCCAAATGGAATTTGTTTCAAAGAGATATCACCAATCGAAACAGGCTATAAAAATTCCATGATATGATATGTCAAATTTACTTAGAACAACCTGCATAACAAAGTCATTTTCAATTTCCCAACTTAAACCAATAGTTGATATTTTAAGCATACATTTTGCATTTGATGATGGATTGAATTGATTCAAATTGGATATTAAATTATTTTCATATATCTATCTCCAATAGAAATATATTTTTGAGGCAATAATAATTGATAGGTCAAATATGCTAGTGAACAACCCAAAAAATAGAGTTTTGAGAATGTTGATTTACGATAGGCAGTCAGTATTTTGGCTATATCTTTCTCATACGATATCAAAATAGAGTGATTCAAATTTCCTTGTAAATTAGATTCATAGGGGAATATACCATAGAAACAAGTTTGCAAGCTCCAAAAATGGACTTTCCCAATTTTGTTCTTGAGTTGGCTACTAGACACCCTGTCAATGTTTTGGTTATAACCTTTTCTTTTCAAATCCAAATGGAATGATTCAAATTGGGTTGTGAAGTAGACATCAATAGATATGTAATATAGAAACAGGTTTTAAAAATAGACCCATTTTTCCCCTCGAAACATGATTGTCCCAACTTTTTTTTCCAGAAATTTCATGAAGTCCGCAAGCCATAAAATATGATAAACAAACATTTTTTTCAAAATGGTGATGGTTGTTCATAGAAATGTGATTTTCAATATAATATGTCTACATATACATATATATTAAGAGATATATCACCAATATCTATTTACACAACATGTTGCAGTAAACATAACTGTTTTTACATATAAAGAAATTTATTTATTTTATTTTCTACACTAACCTACTTAGTTTGAAAAAGATGAAATAACTCTATGTATAAGAGTACTTCCAATGGAACCATTTTCGAAACAAGGCTTGAAATATATACATAACCAAATTAGAAAAATATACATTAATAAATACCAGGGTAGGAGAGACCAAGTTCCCTTGAAAAGATGGTGCCAAAAATTGTTGAAGTATGGAGTGATGCTACAAACAAATGATGCAGTGAAATCAATCTTCAATATTTACTTGACTCTCTTGATTTCCCATGGCTTTCATATCATGAATTTCTTCCATGAATTCTACAATTTTTGGATTTGAAGCCTTCCCAATCTCACTATAATTTTTCTGCAATGGTGTATGTGAGATAGAATGGGTGGGAAGAGTGGGTAAATTTTGTAGTTCAGCACTGTAAGAATGTTGTAATGGTTTATTATTGTGAGGGTGTGGAATGGTTTGAGAAGGAAATTGTGTAGGGCATGGAGGATTTTGATGATGTAGTTGATTGGGTTGTGTGGGTGGTTTTGATAGACAAGTAAGATGCTATTGAAAAGATGGTAAAGAATATGGATGATATGTTTCTGCTACAAGATGAGGGAGAGTATTCATGTAATAATAAGATGAACCTTGCCAAACTTTTGGACAATATTGGTGGTGGTTATATTGAGATTGACATAGCTGCCCTAACAAAGGAGTATTCCATAATGGATTATGAAAGTAAGAAAATGGAGAGGAAGTGTTCTGAACCATACATGTAGGCCATGGTTTCAATGGTTGTGCTTGTAGCTTCTTGATCTCTTTGATATGTTGCTTTCATCCTAGGTAAGAAAGAGAAACTACGCATGGGATACTCCTTTTGGTAATGAGGGAAAAACACTTCTTCAATTTTTTTTCTGATTTTTCTCCTGTAAAACATGCAATTGTGAATTTAGAGAGCTAATAAAATCAATTTTAAAACATTCAAATAAATCATTTATTTCATCTCTTATATCTCATGTTCTTATAGTAGATTTGGGAATGAAAGAAGAAAAATCTCTAAAATTCTTACCAGCCTTGGGGATTCCTCTTGAATACCTAATGCATAACTCACAAACATCATCATATGATAGCTGGAAAATATCACATTTGCCTATGATATTTAAGAGTTCTAAAAGTTCATCTTTGATTTCTTTAAGAATGAGTCTTTTTAAGATCTATTTTTCCAAATGCTTATGCTTTGATTTTTGAAGGTTGTATTTAAATCGCTCCACATAGTCCTCCAAGCTTTCATATTCTCATTATATCATTCTGAAAATATCTTCACTGGCCTTGCAATAGTTTTGTTACTTCTTCAAGAATCCATTCTTCATTTCCTCGCATGTTTGAATGCGGTTTCCACCAAGGCTTATGAACCATCAGAGAGCTTCTACTTTTAGAGTAAGAGGAAATACCTTCAACCTTTAATCATTAGTATAACAATTGTATCCACTAAAAAGTACTTCAAACTCAAATAAAAATGTATTTGGATCTTCATTTTCCAAACCATGAAATTTTGGTAGAGTAGATGGGGAAATTATGTGCATTTGTGTCACTCCTCTTAGATCTCTAATAGGAAATTCAAAAGTAGCAGTGTGTGCCATTTCTTTACAAAATAGAAGATGTTCTTCATGTGCTACTTTGAATCTCCTCCTTCAAATTTTCCTGTCAATAGGTTAGTGAAATGGGTGGTGCTTACATCACCACTTCAATGAAATGATAAGATTTATTCAAATTTATACCTCTACGATTCCTACTTTTAAACATGCATGCTAAATGACCTAAGCCTGACTACTGAGGGTAGACCTCACCACAAGTTAGCTAGGGTGTGTGCGTATGTTATTACCTTCCGTTTCCAGTATCCAATCCTTTCGGAGTCAGAAATGCATCTACAACCAAATATTAGTGTGGTAATGCTATTTGACTGACTTCCCCGGCAACGACGCCAAAATGTTGGGTAAAATTAATTGTTTAATAAAAACAATTAATCACCTAATCATTAATTATCAACGAAAGAACGTCTTTTTATTTCAAGGCAATCGAAAAAATATATGCATAGAAAATATCAACAGCTAACACTGGTTCTACATGATTATGTTCTACACTATCAAGCTCATTCGAAAAGAAATAAAATACAAGACTTGAAAAACAATACTAAATCTCAAAAACAAAAAGTAAATGATAGGAAAATAATTATGCTAATCACACGACTTGAATCAATACTAAATTAAACTACACATTGCTGAATTATAAATTTAACCTATTGCACCTAACATAATTCAAATGGTAATCTAGAGAAATAAAGTAAATGAAATCTAGAAATTGTGAGAAATAACAAATATGGAAAATGCATCAAACAAAAAATTACTTTCAAATAAAGGAAATTTAATTTAAAGAACAACAATTGAAATTCAAATAAAAAAGCACACAACTAAACCACTTTACATGTTCAAGGCAGCACCTTGTCCAAGGTAGTGGGCCCAACTACCCAAGACTCAGTTCTGCCTTGACAAATAATTCAGATCAGATTACAATTAATAGATGTAGAACTCAATGGATAACTTCTTTCATTGAAATATATGAGAGAAAGAATTACATCAGAATGAGGCTCTTGGATTTGTCTTAATTTCAACAATTATTCATCTCATATTCAACAATTTTTCATTCGTTCATCCAACAATTGTTCATCTATTCATTCCCCCTCTCTTTGATCTATGTTTTCATTTAAATACACAGAGAGAAAAGGGAAATTACAACTAACTTGATACAAAATGATTTACCATTACAATTGGAGATTGTCTACAAAAAATTGATCAGTAAGATTAGATCTGAAATATCATGACTCAGCTGGAACAAGTCGAATCTAGTATTGCAATTAGAAGAATTTGGAAAACGACCACAATAGCAAATCCGATAAAATTTCCTTTAGAGAACCTTTTGTTTCTCTCAATCCAAACCGAATTTTGGAAAATTGTCTATGGGGAAATGGAATTGGTCCGTTCTGCACAAAACCCATGTCTTAGATTATCAGGATTCATCTTCATTTGTCCGAAATTTCCAACACAAAACCGTCCCTTTTTATCCAAAAGAATTTCTGACTTGGAATATTTGGAGATTGAATTTCCAATCTAAAAGAGATCTTGGAGGCTAAAAGCGTGAGTGATGTTATAACAGATTAATAAACCAAATTTGAAAAAATCATGCATAATAATTATCAATTTATTAGAAATAAAGGAGAATACGTATTACTTATCCATAAGAGCATAAATTATTATGAAATGGAATTAAATGATAAATTATGTTAAAGAATGGGATAAGGAATAGTAGAAATAGATGAAATAGACGTTAGAAAGTGGTAATTATAATGACAATTTAGTGGCCCAAGATACCCCTAAACTAAATATGTTGCATGTCCTCATGCAACCCAAAGCCTCTATATTAACCAAGTTGTAATACAATAATCAAAATGTTCACCCCAAGTCATTATATTGATGGAACAAATGACTTCTTCCTCAAATAATAAATATTCAGTTTTAGCGATGTTGGTGAAGGCATAACAATTTTCACATTGACTTTCAACCATATGTAGATCAAGTTACCATAAAATATGATACAAGGAACTACAAACCAGATTTTGCTGAAATTTTGCAACTATATTAATGCTTCTCTAATCCAAGAATTGGATTATTTTGATGCATGGATCATGAGATATAAGAAAAATGGCTGTATGTGACATTGCATGATTTCTGAAAATTTACAAACTAATTTAGCTTGAAATTTTCTGGGTTTGTGTATTTTAAAGATACATCTTTGCTGTCTAAAAATCAAAAGAATTCAGTTCATAGTTTTAAAGATATGCGCAAATAAATTTCGGCATTGTATAAAAATGAAATTGTATGCCTTAAATGAGAAAGAAAGTAGAAAAATCCATCATGTGTAGAAATTCCTCCCCCAAACTGGATAATTAGCATGCCCTCATGCTATACTAGAAAACAGATTGAGGTAGTTGCTACCATCGTTATGCTTGGTGTACAACAACATGGAATAAAGGAGTTTTTGAGAATGAATAAGGAGATCGATGGATGATGACATGGTCATAATAAATAAATAAATGAAAGTAACATTCCCCCAAACTGAAAGCTTTTGTGTCTTTGAAAAATGGGAAGTGGTAAAGAAGTGGAACGAATGAAGATAAATAATGCTCAATGGATTTTCATGAAATTCTCCTAAATTTTTAATAAATCAAAAACTTATGCTATTTTACCTCAAGTTTTACCTCCGTAAAAATTTGGAATGACATGTATGGACTGGCATTTGTTGAAGATGATGTAGGCTGAGCTAATGTTGAAAGTGATGTTAAAGGTGCAAGCCATGCAAGCTGAAAGTAAGTAAAAAGTGTGGTAGGGTTTTCTTCCCCTAGATGTCCATGACCATAAAGCACAGGAAAAGAGGAAAGGACATTGTGGATTCATAAATGCGGTAGAAAAATAATGAGAGTAGCGTACATATGGTAGAAACAATCATAGCATTACAAATCATAAAGATGATTAGGAATTGACTAAAAAGAGTAAAATGGAGATTTAAGCATTATGAGAAAATATTTTTCCTTTGGTGGCAAGATATGATGAAATCATGATAGGCAATGTATAATGATGACTACTGATATCATTTGATGGGACTGTTTTAATATAATTCATATAAAAGTATAGTTTACCATGCACATTGGTTAATATATATAAACATTTTTCAAATAGTAAATTGATCTTTGGAAATGATTCAATGGGAAATATTGGGATATAGAATAATTGGCAATGTAACATAGAACTTCAATACCATAAGAAGAGCTACTACTGCCAGCAGGCATCCATAGCTTCGACAGGGTTTCTTTTTACCCCAAAAATGAGCCAGGATCCTCTATTTAGTATTTAGATAACTATTTATTTTTATAAAGAGATCACTATACTGGCATGGTAACCAGATAATCACAGTGCCATTCACCACGATATAATAAAGTGATCAGGTCAACTCGTGATGAGACCTCCTGTTCTTCTGACAGTTTTGATTGTCTAGAAGGCCATTACCCTAGTGTGGTGGCCATAATGGGAATGTCACTTATTACATCCTTATGATCATGGTAGGTTGACTCGTGTTGAGACCCCCTATCCTCTCTAAAAATATTTATATTAGATTTTCATATTTTTATTATAAATGGAGGGAGGCTCATTAACTCCTTAAGAGCTAGGGATGGCGTGAGAAGTAAAATAATTCCAATGAAAGCTATACTTTTATCCCCATATCATCATACCAAAGGGAATTATCAATTGAAAGTGTGAAAGATAAACCAACATGGTATTGAGATAGTGAATCATTTTATGATATGTCCAAAGAGGACATATTCAACAAGTCATTATATAGGTGAACCATGTCAGTTTCAGAATAAAGATAACCATCAAATTTTTTAAAAGTCATAATGTTGTTAATATCACTATTTTTCCTTTATATTGGATAGAAATTTCCAATCAAAAAGATGGTTTTCATGGAAAAATGTATGAAGGAAAAATGGTTATTTGATTGAAATCAAATGACAACAAAAATCGAAAAAGTTCATTTTATTGGACAACAAATGTTCAATCTATTGAACAACAATTGTTCGCTTGATTGAACATCAATTATTAAACAAATAAAAAGAAATTGTGGTTGTTCATTTTTCTGAATAAAAGTTGTTCAATTGATTGAACAACAGGTGTTCAATTGATTTTAACAGCAAAAACACACTAAAAAGAATTGTGGCTTTTCAATTGATTGAACAGAAAAAACACACCAAAAAAATTGTGGTTGTTCAATTAATTGAACAAAAAAACACACAAAAAAATTTATGGTTGTTCAATTGATTGAACCATAAAAACACACCAAAAAAATATGTGGTTGTTCAATTGATTGAACAACAAAAACAAACCAAAACAATTATGGTTGTTCAATTGATTGAACAGAAAAAACACACCAAAAAAATGTTATTGTTCATTTTTATGAACAAAATTTGTTCATTTGATTGAACAACGAAAACATACCAAAAAAAATTGTGGTTGTTCATTTTTATGAACAACAGTTATTAAACACACAAAAAGAAATCATGGTTGTTCATTTTTTTGAACAACAGTTGTTCAATTGATTGAACAACAACTGTTCAATTGATTGAACAATGAAAACACACCAAAAAAATTGTGGATTTTCAATTGATTGAACAACAACTGTTCAATTGATTGAACAACAAAAACACACCAAAAAAATTGTGGTTGTTCATTTTCCTGAATAGCAGTTGTTCAATTGATTGAACAGCGGTTGTTCAATTGATTGAACAAAAGTTGTTTAATTGATTAAACAACAAAAACATACAAAAAAAATTTGTAGATGTGTATTTGATTTAATAGTAGCTGTTCAATTGATTGAACAACAAAATACAAAAAAAAACAAAAAATTCGAAGTTGTTCATTTTTCTGAACAACAGCTGTTTAATTGAACAACAGTTGTTCAATCGATTGAACAAAAATTATTAAACACACAAAAGAAAAATAAAACACAGCTGTTCGTTTAATCAAACAATAAATGTTCAATTGATTGAACAACAGTCATTCAATTGATTGAACAATAGTTTTTAAACACACCCAAAAGAAACGCGGTTGTTCATTTGATCGAACAATAATTGTTCAATTGTCTGAAAAACATCTATTCAATTGATTGAACAACAATTATTAAACATACACAAAAGAAACACAACTGTTCATTTGATCGAACAACAACTGTTCAATTGACTGAACAACAACTGTTCAATTGATTGAACAACAATTATTAACCACACGCAAAAAAAACATGGTTGTCCATTTGATCGAACATCAGTTGTTCAATTGACTGAACAATAGTTGTTCAATTGATTGAACAACAATTATTAATCACACGCAAAAGAAATCAGAGTTTTTCGTTCTACCGGACAATAGCTACGCAGTCGAAGACAGGACAACAAATGTGTAATCAGGAATGGAACATCAACTGTTCATTTGATAGAACAACAATTGTTCGTTGGAAGGAACAACAACTATTCATTTATAGTGACTGCACATTCGCAAATGGAATGAAAAACATAACTTTGAAGGAAGCAACACCTCAAACACAAAAACATAAGAAAAATTAGAAAAGAAACAACACTTTATTAAAAAGAGTAAATAAATAAATAAATTAAGTTACAATAGCTGTCATTTTAGTTGCAGTAATGTTGTTTCCTAAGGGAAAATCAATTTATTTCCAGGAACAACAATTTGTTAATGGTGAATGAATGGAAAAAAAATGATCTTTTGAAAAAAAAAATTGGTGGAAATGACTTGAATTTTCAATTCTTTATTTTTCATGTTATGAATTCGTCAAGTAATGAAAATATCTTCACATCGTTTTCTTGTTGGCAAGTATTAGTGGGACATTTGTGGCAAGATATTATAAGACATTTTAGATCATGACACCTAAAAAAACTTAACATCATATGACATTAAACTTCTTAATATATGTTTGGATGAAATGCCCTTATTTCATTAACATTATCTTCAAGAATCAATTTTTCATAAATGGACTTCCTTTATTCTCCTCGGACCTGCAAATGAGTATCTACCTATAATAAAACATAAAATCATATAACAAGTGAGGTGTGCAAGCTCTATTAATCCAAGAAATATGAAAAAAAAATAACAAATAGTTACTCTGTAAAACAAATCCATAGAAAGATAAACAAAGCAGAATTTATATGTCACTTATGGGAGAGCATTGGTCGACCATACTAACCATCAGTGTTTTAATCATAAATTCTTTGTTATTCGTTGAATTTCAGTGATTCCAAATCTAAATGAAACTTGTTTCAAAGAGCTATCACAAATAGAAACAGGTCATAAAAATTCTATGATATGATATGTCAAATTTACTTAGAACAACCTGCTTAACAAAGTCATTTTCAATTTCCCAACATACACCAACAGTTGATATTTTAAGCATACATTTTTCGTTTGATGATGGATTGAATTGATTCAAATTGGATATTAAATTATTTTCATATATCTATCTCCAATAGAAACAAGTTTTGGAGGAAAGAATAATTGATAGGTCAAATATGCTAGTGAACAGCCGAAAAAATAGAGTTTTGAGAATACTGATTTACGATAGGCAGTAATTATTTTGGCCATAAATTTCTCGTACGATATATAAATAGAGTAATTCAAATTGCCTTATAAAATAGATTCATAGGGGAATATACCATAGAAACAGATTTGTAGATCTAGTCATTTGGGCCTCTAAAAATAGACTGTCCCAATTTTGTTCTTGAGTTGTCTGTTAGACACCTTGTCAATGTTTTGGTTATAAATTTTTTGTTTCAAATCCAAATAGAATTATTCAAATTGGGTTGTGAAGTAGACATCAATCTATTGAACAGTATTTGTGCAATTGGTTGAACATCAATTATTAAAAACATAAAAATAAATCGCGGCTATTGATTTTTCTGAATAGTAGTTGTTCAATTGATTGAACAACAATTGTTTAATTGATTTGAATAATAAAAACACACCAAAAAAATTTGTGGCTTTTCAATTGATTTAACAATAGTTTTTCAATTGATTGAACAAAAAAAACACAAAAAAATTGTGGTTTTTCAATTGATTGGACAGCAAAAACACATCAAAAAAATTGTGGTTGTTCAATTGATTTAACAACAGCCGTTCAATTGATTGAATTGCAAAAACACACCAAAAAAAATTGTGGCTGTTCAATTGATTGAATAACAAAAACAAACCAAAAAAATTGCGGCTGTTCAATTGATTGAAAAACAAAAACACACCAAAAATATTGCGGCTGTTTATTTTTATAAACAACAACTGTTCAATTTATTGAACAATAGTTGTTCAATTGATTGAACAACAAAAACACACCAAAATATTTTTGCGGTTGTTCATTTTTTATGAAAAACAGTTATTAAACACACAAAAAGAAATCATGGTTGTTCAATTGATTGAACAACAGATATTCAATTGATTGAACAACAAAAACACACAAAAAAATTGAGGTTTTTCAATTGATTGAACAATAAAAACACACCAAAAAAATTGTGGTTGTTCAATTGATTGAACAACAGTTTTTCAATTGATTGAACAACAAAAACACACTAAAAAAATTGTGGTTGTTAAATTTATTGAACATCAGTTGTTCAATTGATTAAACAATAGTTTTTTAATTAATTGAACAACAAAAACACACCAAAAAAAATGTGGTTGTTCATTTGATTGAATAGCAGCTTTTCAATTGATTGAACAACAAAAATACACACAAAAACAAAAATCGAAGCTGTTCATTTTTATAAACATCAATTGTTCAATCGATTGAACAACAATTATTAAACACACAAAAGAAAAAGAAAACATAGTTGTTTGTTTGATCGAACAGTAGCTGTTCAATTGACTGAACAACATTCATTCAATTGATTGAACAACAGTTTTTAAACGCACCCAAAAGAAACGCAGTTGTTCATTTGATCGGACAGTAGTTATTCAATTGACTGAACAATAGCTGTTTAATTGACTGAACAACAGTTATTAAACAAATGCAAAAGAAACACGGTTGTCCATTTAATCGAATAACAATTGTTCAATTGACTGAACAACAACTGTTCAATTGATTGAACAACAATTATTAAACATACGCAAAAGAGACACAGTTTTTTGTTTTATCGAATAACAACAGTTCAATTGAGTTAACAACAACTTTTCAATTGATTGAAAAACAGTTATTAAACACACACAAAATAAATTAGAGTTGTTCATTCTACTAGACAACAACGACGCAGTTGAAGGCGGGACAACAAATGTGCAGTCGGGGAAGGAACACCAGTTGTTCATTTGACAGAACAACAATTTTTTGTTGAGTGGAACAACATCTGTTAATTTATAGCAACTACGCATTCGCCAACGGAATGGAAACCACAAATTTGAAGGAAGCGAAACACAAAAACATAAGAGAAATCAGAAAAGAAACAACACTTTATTAAAAAGAGTAAATAAATTAATTAATTAAGTTACAATAACTGTGATTTTAGTTGCAGTAATGTTGTTTCCTAAGGGAATATCAATCTTTTTCCAGGAACAACAATTTGTCAATGTTGAATGAATGGAAAAAAACGATTTTTTGAAAAAAAATTCTTTGGTGGAAATGAATTGAATTTTCAATTCTTCATTTTTCCTGTTATGAATCCGTCAAGTAATGAAAATATCTTCACATCGTTTTCTTGTTGGCAGGTATTAGCAGGACATTTTTGGCAAGATCTTATAAGACATTTTAGATCATGGCACCTAAAAAAACTTAACATCATATGATATTAAACTTCTTAATATGTGTTTGGATGAAATTCCCTTATTTCATTAACATTGTCTTCAAGAATCAATTTTTCATAAATGGACTTCCTTTATTCTCCTCGGACCTGCTAAAAATGAGTACCTACCTACAATAAAACATAAAATCATGGAAGAAGAGAGGTGTACAGGCTCTATTAATCCAAGAAATATGAAAAAAAAATAACAAGTAGTTACTCTGTAAAGAAAATCCACAGAAATATGAATAAAGCAAAATTTATATGTCACTTGTAGGAGAGCATTGGTCGACCATACTAACCAGCAATTTTTTAATCATAAATTCTTTGTTTTTCATCCAATTTTAGTGATTCCAAAGCCAAATGAAAGTTGTTTCAAAGAGCTATCACCAATAGAATCAAGTTGTAAAAATTCCATGATATGATATGTCAAATTTTGTTAGAACAACCTACATAACAAAGTCATTTTCAATTTCCCAACTTAAAACAACAGTTGATATTTTAAGCATACAATTTTCATTTGATAACGGATTGAATTGATTAAAATTGGATATTAAATTATTTTCATATATCTATCTCCAATAGAAATAGGTTTTAGAGGCAAGAATAATTTATAGGTCAAATATGCTAGTGAACATCTGGAAAAATAGAGTTTTGAGAATGTTGATTTACGATAGGCAGTCAGTATTTTGGCCATAATTTTCTCATACGATATCTAAATAGAGTGATTAAATTTTCCTTATAAATTATATTCATATGGGAATATACCATAGAAAAATATTTTCAATATCTAGTCATTTGGGCGTCCAAAAGTGGATTGTCCCAATTTTGTACCTGAGCTGCCTACTAGACACCCTGTCAATGTTTTGGTTATAACTTTTTTGTTTAAAATCCAAGTGGAATGATTAAAATTGGGTTGTGAAGTATACATCAATAGATACTTAATATATAAACTTTTTTTTTTAAATATTCCCATTTGGCCCCTCAAAACATGACTATCCCAACTGTTTTTCCAGAAATTTCATGTAGCCCGCAAGCCCTAAAATATGATAAACAAATTTTTTTTTTTCAAAATGGTGATGGGTGTTTGTATAAATGTTATTTTCAATATAATACATATGCATACACATAAAAAGTCAAATATATATCACCAATATCGATTTACATAGCATGTTGCAGCAAACATAACTCTTTTTACATATATAGAAATTTATTTATTTTATTTTCTACACTAACCTACTTAGTTTGAAAAATATGAAATATCTCTATGTATAAGAGTACTTCCAATGGAACCATTTTCGAAACAAGGCCTCAAGTATATACATACCCAAATTTAAAAAAAAAATACATTAATAAATATCAAGGTAGGAGAGACCAAGTTCCATTGAAAAGATGGTGCCAAAAATTGCTGAAGTATGGAGTGATGCTGCAAACAAATGATGGAGTGAAACCAATATTCAATATAGCCTTGAATCTCTTGATTTCCCATGGTTTTCATATCAAGAATTTCTTCCATGAATTTTGAAATTTTTGGATTTGAAGCCTTCCCAATCTCAATATAATTTTTCTGCAATGTTGCATGTGAGATAAAATGGGTGGGAAGAGTGGGTAAATATTGTAGTTCAACACTATAAGCATGTTGTACTATTTTATTATTGTGAAGGTGTGGAATGGATTGAGTAGGAAATTGTGTAGGGCGTGGAGGATTTTGATGATGTAGTTGATTGGGTTGTGTGGATGGTTTTGATAGACAAGTAAGATGTTGTTGAAAAGCTAGTAAAGAATATGTATAATATGTTTCTGCTACAAGATGAGGGAGAGTAGTCATGTAATCATAAGATGTACCTTGCCAAACTTGTGGAAAAGATTGGTGGTGGTTATATTGAGATTGACATGGCTGCTATAACAAGGAGTATTCCATAATGGATTATGAAAGTAAGAAAATGGAGAGGAAGTGTTTTGAACCATACATGTAGGCCATGGTTTCCATGGTTGTGAGCTTGTAGCTTTTCGATCTATTTGATATGTTGCTTTCATCCTAGGTAAGAAAGAGAAACTATGCATGGGATACTCCTTTTGGTAATGAGGGAAAAACGCTTCTTCAATTTTTTCCTGATTTTTCTTAACTCGCAAAACATGCAACTGTGAATTTAGAGAGCTAATAAAATAAATTTTAAAAAGTTCAAATAATTCATTGATTTCATTTCTTATATCTCCAGTTCATGAAGTATATTTGGAAATGAAAGAAGAAAATTCTCTAGAGTTCTTACTAGCCTTGGATATTCCTCTTGAATACCTAATGCATAAATCACAAACATCATCATATGATAGCTGAAAAACATCACCTTTTCCTATCATATTTAAGAGTTATAAAAGTTCATCTTTGATTCCTTTAAGAATGAGTGTTTTTAAGATCTATTTTTCCAAATGTTTATGCTTTGATTTTTGAAGGTTGTATTTAAATCGCTCCACAAAGTCCTCCAAACTTTCATCTTCCCCTTGTATCATACTGAAAATATCTTCATTGGCCTTGCAATATTTTTGGTTCTTCTTCAAGAATACATTCTTCATGTCCTCGCATGTTTGAGTGCAATTTCCACCAAGGTTCATGAACCATCAGAGAGCTGCTCCTTTTAGAGTAAGAGGAAACACCTTCAACCTTTTATCATTAGCATAACAATCATATCGTCTACAAAGTACTTCAAACTCAAATAAAAATGTATCTGGATCTTCATTTTCCAAACCATGAAATTTTGGTAGAGTAGATTGGGGAATTATGTGCATTTGTGTCACTCCTCTTAGATCTCTGATAGGAAATTCAAAAGTAGCAGTGTGTGCCATTTCTTAGAAAAATAGAAGATGTTCTTCATGTGCTACTTTGAAGCTCCTCCAAATGTTCATGTTAATAGGTTAGTGAAATGGGTGGTGCTTACATTACCACTTCATTGAAATGATAAGATTTATTCAAATTTCTACCTCTATGATTCCTACTTTTAATCATGCATGCTATATGACCTAAGCCTAACTACTGAGGGTAGACCTCACCACAAGTTAGCTAGGGTGTGTGTGTAGGTTCTTACCTTCCATCTTCAATATCCAATCCTCTCAGAGTTAGGAATGCATCTACAACCAGATATTAGTGTGGTAATGCTATTTGACTGCCTCCCTGGCAATGATGCCAAAATGTTGGGTAAAATTAATTTCTTAATAAAAACAAATAATCACCTAATAATTCATTATCAACCAAGGAATGTCTTTTTATTTCAAGGCAATCGGAAAAATATATGCATAGAAAATACCAACAGTTAACACTGGTTCTACATGATTATGTTCTACAATATCAAGCTCATTCGAAAATAAATAAAATACAAGAATTGAAAAATAATACTAAATCTCAAAAACAAAAAGTAAATGACAAGAAAATAATTATGCTAATCACATGACTTGAATCAATACTAAATTAAACCACACATTGCTGAATTATAAATTTAACCTATTGCACCCAAAATAATTCAAATGTTAATCTAGAGCAATAAAGTAAATGAAATCTAGAAATTACGAGAAATAACAAATTTGGAAAATGCATCAAACAACAAATTACTTTGAAAGAAAGGAAATTTAATTTAAAGAACAACAATTGAAATTCAAATAAAAAAGCATGCAAATAAACCACTTTACATGTTCAAGGTAGCACCTCGTCCAAGGTAGTGGGCCCAACTGCCCAAGACTCAGTTCTGCCTTGAGAAATAACTCAAATTAGATTACAAGTAACAGATGTAGAACTCAATGGATAACTTCCTTCATTGAAATATATGAGAGAAATAATTAAATCAGAATGAATATCTTGGTTTTGTCTCAAGTTCAACAATTATTCATCTTGTATTCAACAATTTTTCGTTCGTTCATCCAGTAATTATTCATATGTTCATTCCCCCTCTCTTTGATCTCTGTTTTCATTTAAATAGACAGAGAGAAAAGGGAAATTACAACTAACTTGATACAAAATAATTTACCATTAAAATTGGAGATTGTCTACAAAAAATTGATCAGCAAGATTAGATCTGAAATATCATGACTCAGCTGGAACAAGTCGAATCTAGTATTGCAATTGGAAGAATTTGGAAAACGGCCACAACAGCAAATCTAAGAAAATCGCCTTTAGAGAGCCTTCTGTTTCTCTCGATCCAAACTGAATTTCAGAAAACTGCTCATTTAGAAAACTGAATTAGTCCGTTCTGCACAAAACCCGTGTCTCGGATTTTCGGGATTCATCTTCATTTGTTCGAAATTGCCAACGCAAAACCATAACTTTTTATCCTAGCAAATTTCTGAGTTGGAATAGTTGGAGATCGAATTTACAATCTAGAAGAGATCTTGGAGGCTAAAAGTGTGAGTGATGTTATAAAAGATTAATAAACCATATTTGAAAAAATCATGCATAATGATTATCAATTTATTAGAAATAAAGGAGAATAAGTATTACTTATCCATAAGAGCATACATTATTATAAAATGGAATTAAATGATAAAGAATGATAAAGAATGATAGAAATTGATGAAATAGATGTTAGAAAGTGGTAATAATAATGACAATTTAGTGGACCAACAGAATCCTCAAGGATCCTTCCCATCTGTAGCTCTCTGGGGCTACAAATCCAATTCAACCCACCTCACTTCTAGATTTATATGGGAAATCATAGTGAAGTCTTCCTCTAATTTGGAGGACAACCTGTCGATCTTTGCTAAAGCTGCCTACTGGTCCTACTTCTCCTCCTTGTCCTTCGTTCTAAGAGGAAATCGGGTATTGTAGTGACTGCGCTCACCACACCTGAAGCACTTGACCTTTGATAGGTCATTCTTCTTCTTTCTCTACTTCCCCTACCCCTGACTGGGACCCTTAGATGTAAGTACCACATTATCCTCTTCCTTTACCATCTTCAATCCATTGTTGTTGCTACTAGTGATGGAGTTAGAGCTCATCTCAACGCCTCCTATTGTAAATCGTCCTACATCCTATCCCACTTTGGTAGCCTATCTCTACCCAATATGCTTTAGAAAAATACATGCCAATCCTCTTAGATTACATCATCAAATTTTATAGTGAAAGAATAAAAAAAACTACTTTTTCAACTCGTATTTTCAACTTATCTCCCTATGGGTTAACTCAAATTTCGAGCAGGAACACTCTTTGGATGCACAATTTGATTCATCTTCCAAGAAGTACCCATGTTGCATACTTTCAATGAAAATTTGTACATGAAAAAATAGAAATACATGAAAGACGTGACTATAATCATGTTTTTTCATGCATTTCTCATTTTTCGTGTAGCAGGGTCCATCGAAATTATGCAACATGGATATTCCTTGGATTAGGAATTGAAAATTTCATCCAACGAGTGCTCTCACTTGAAATTTGAATAAAACCTTAGGGAGATAAGTCGAAAAAGTAGTTTTATTATTTTTTTATTTTTTAATCTTTTTACTTTTTTACCCCAAAAATGTTGAATCATCCCCCATGGTTGACATCATCATCTTGAATCCTATTGGTTCTTATAAATTTTATTTTGGTTGTACATTTTTCTTAGGAGGCCCATTTTAGACCTCAAAATTTCTCTAATGAATAGCTCTGTGGGTTGAGGCGCTGCCACAATAGATGACAGCTGGTTTCAGACCTCTTGAATCCTAGTAAGGAAGGGATCTATGCCTTCCTCCTTCTGCGTCTGAATGCATCTCAACTTCTCTTCTAAGAACATCTTCCGATGCTCATAAGTTCCCTGGTATAAAGTGGAGAGATCATCCCACATATCTTTGGTCACTCCCTTGGTCGCTAAATGTGAGACTATATGGTCCCAGACTCCATCCAAGATCAATCGCTTCACCTGCACCATGTCCTTTCTATATTCCTTTAGCTGATATTCATCCTAAGGAACTTCCACTACATCATCAATATATGATTTCAGGCCATATTCATCTAGAAGGAAGGACATCCTAACCTTCCAGATGACGTAGTTGGATGATCCATCTAACTTATCCTTATCTCGAAGCCATGCAGTGGCCATGCAATGGATTTTTCCCTTTGCTTGGTTGTTGCTCTGCTACTCACACTCCCTTCTAGAATTCATAGATATGCTAGTTTTTACTGCCAATCTGCCTATAAATTTGAACTTTTGAGACTCGAATTTACCTCAGGAAAAATTTCCCTCTATTGTGTGTATTTTTATCTCTTCCACCCAACATTGTATTTTCTCTAGAAAACTACTGCAAAACCCTTTGCGTCCAACTAGAAATATTCCCCAAAAAAAATATGAGCTCCTCCCTCTACCTCTAGGATCACTTGATCTGGAAAATCAAAATTTTTTACCTTTCTGCTCAGAAAAATCAACCTTCCTCAAGAAAATCGGCCCTCTGTCAATGGTCTACATTGCCCCTAGGAATTTTGGCTTTCTTCTCTTACTGAACAACAAAATTCCTTCTTTCACTTCTGAGTTGTCTAGCTAATTAGTCACACTTTAATATCATGTGAAAATTTCACTACTAAAATCATATTGCAACAACTAGTATTATTTCTTCTAACTGATAAATTAATTATTCAGTTTGTTGCTATGAAAACATCGAAATAAACACAGTGCAACCTTCACAAATAAAGATGAGGAAATAAAATAGTACTGGAAACTGAGAAATGGTAGCACACACTCATAAAAATATGACACAATTATTTTTGGACAAATTTCCCCAGAAAAACCCAATGTGGGAAAACTGGTGCAACAGTGAGGGTTTTTATTATTATGCAATAGTGAAAATATAAGTACAATCTAGATGCCTGAAACTGGAAATCCACAGCTAGAAAAATCTAGGCAAAATTATTGAAGGGAATTACCCTTCATCCACAAGCAATCCCGACACAACATGCCTATAGAAAACTCGGCCTCTGAAAGCCTCTCCATCAACCTCTGCGCTACACTCTGTAGTCTATATGACGTCAGGCCTCCAACCCATCTCTGATGAAGTCATTCTTCCTTTTGTTGCTGAGGAAATCATCTCTCCGCCAATCTGGTACCTTTGACTGGCCTCTTCAACTAAGAATGAATTTCTCTCCAACAAATTGAACTACCCTCTTTGAAGCACCTTCACAGTCCTTTGCGCTGCCTCACTTGGAATAACTCATCCCTCTTGCAGATGCCTCTCTATATTTGGAAAAATTCCTCCGTATCAATGTCTATTCCCCTCACTCACTGCTGCGATCTCTGTCTCTCTCTAGCAATTGACTATTGCCACTTAGGAAATCGATCTAACAAGGAAATCAAACTGCTCAAGTGTCTTCTCCATCACCACATCGATCTCCTCTAATAATCCGTTATTCGAGCACCAACGAACAAGATTAAAACTTAATCAATGGATAAGATCATTTATGGATCGATATGTGTTATTTTCTGGATTATTCTCACCTTATCTCAATTAATATTGATTAATTAATCATATTCTCTAAGTTTAGATTTACAAAAAATTTAAAAAACAATTAATAATCTAATTGAGATGCTTCTAGCTGGAATTTCCATAAACGATTTCTGGGTTTTGGAGATCTCATGTATTCTATCCTCCCCTCCAAATTTCGTGGCTAGAACACAAATGATGCTACGAAAAATAACATCATATACATAGGAAATTAAAAAAAAGAAGAAGTAAACTTAATACTAAAAAAATGATTAAAATGTTTATGTTTTACCTATGGCACCCCATTGCCACCATCATGAAGCACAAGCTCTGGGCCTCCACAAAAATCCATCCCTACGTATGGATAGTCTTCAATCATAATCAGTTTCATGCACAACCATCGGAAGAAGACTGGCGTGAAGCTCATAGATGATGAACCTACATGTCTGGACATGAGATCCACCCATCTCCTCATCTGTAGGATTCTCAAATATGGGAGCTCGAGCGAGATATGTTGTGGTTGAAGTAATGGAATCTGCTCCAAGGAAAATGAAAAACTGAGATAATTTTGAGTGAAACAAGCAAAAAACAATTTTTAAATGTTCCCAGCACACCCTATACATTGTGTTACAGTGCCCTCCACAGTGCATTTATTTCATGCCCAGTGCACCTTTTGACACTGATGGGGTGTGTTCGCACTCTACCAGATTCCCAAGGCTGAAGAAGGAATCCCAATAGAGGTAACCATAGACCAAACTTTTAACTTGGTAGCCAGCCCTACTAAGTCGGAGAGGGATCTCTCCACAAGGTCACAGCCAAGAGGGCTTGAAGAATTAGGGTTTTTAGGCTAGATATGAATGTAGGGGTTGTTTTGATTTGATTGGGTTGGGTTTCACTAGATGAAGATATTAGGTCAAGGGATCTAGGTCAGGGCAAATGAGATAGGGTTGCAGAGATTCAATGGGGAAAGGTAGGCACAAGGCTTACCACTTTAAATATGATTGTGATGAGATGGTTTTAAGACTAATGAGGAGCTATGAAGAGCATGGGATATGTATTCTTCCTAAATAGAGGAAAATGGACAAATTATGATATCTTTCCCTAAACAGAGCATGAGCAAGCATGTGTTGTGCTTATCAACTTGAAATAAATCATAAAATAGATATGTAATGAACATGAATACAACACATTATAACATATGAAACTAAAGGAAAAACAATGATAAACAACATACCACATGTATCCCAAAAAATAGCTACAACTCTTCTTTATTAATTGGCCAAAACTAAGTACAATAGTTCCTTGATCAATAAGCTAACATCCAAACTGATTCCAACCTTTTAAAATGAGTAAAAAAGTACAATATATAGGCCTCAAACAACCTCTCCCAACCTCAGGGGTCGAATCCCTAATTTTAGGAGTTGATCCACAATAATATGAACTGATACCTAGAGTGTAGGGAGCTCTAAGTGTCTCCTCCCTAAATACATTCAAACTGATTCATTTGACTTAAGGATAAATTTTACCTAATGAATCTACCCCTAGGTAACTTATCCATAGCATAATTACATTTACCATACTTAATTACACAAGCATAAACATGAATTTCTGAATTAAATTCAAAATTTTAGTGAAAACCAAAAAACTATCAGCAAATGGTCATTTGCGCCCTCACTGTGTCATTTGCGCCCTCCATGTTGCAGCCTGATTTTGGGTACCTTCCCGTTGTCCAAATTGGGCCCAAGATATCTCTTTGGAAAGCCCTTCAAGTCTAGTTTCCATATCTACCTTTAATTTCCAAAATTAAGGTCATTTCCCCCTCAAAACTTCAATATCCTAAGACTACTCATTTGCACAGCGCCCAGGCCAAAATAGGGGCAGAAATGTGCTTTTTAGCTTTTTTTTTTTACCTTTTCACCTGTCAAATATGAAAATAAAGGTTGGAAACATGGTTTTATAGAATGAATTTGTATTTAGGAATCCAATTGTGGTCTTCTTTCCCTCAAAAAGTGCCCCAAACATTTGCGTAGCGCCTAGGGCGCTGCGCAAATGATAATCAAATTGTGTAAAAATTCTGAATTTTATAGAACAATTAGCCTCCAAGATGGAGAGATATATCACTAACCTTGAGGTTTTCTGAAAAAATGACAACATTTTTTTTTATTTGGCATGTTGTGAAAAAAATCCTCCAATTTATCAAATTTTTTTTTTTTTTTGCCACAATATTCTATGCAAAAAGGTGTCTCAAACAGGATTTTGCACAGGCAGAAAAATAGGTTGTGAATATGTGAATGGATATCTCATTCTGTAATACCTTTGTAAATATTGAGATAGGTTTTATTACTTTGATATCTTAGGAACAAAAACCTCCTCCAGTTTCCAAAAATTCATTTTTGTTTGGCCATAATATGTTCTGTAAAAAGGTGACCAAACAGGCCATTTCTGGAAAATGTGCCTTTGAAGAGTTTTCCAAATTTTCCCAAATTTTCTTCCAATTTCCTCAAAATTTCTTCAGACTTACTTCATGGAGACTTGATATGGTATTCTATGCTATAATGGATGCATCAATGAGCAAATCCAACTTACCCTTCTCTTTCTGCTTGATTAGGGATTGTAATTCTAGACCAATTCACAGAAATCAAAGCAGCCCACATGTTCGAAACATGTCACTGCCATAGCATATGCCAAAATTTCTCTAGTACTTTTTGGCTCAAGTATAAGTATTCTACCCCCTCTATGTGGCCTTCTAGCCTCTATTTCTTCTCCCTCACTATATGATCTGTTGTCTTCTTCTTCTGCCATGGTTTTTTTATCAAAACCCTAGGGAAGTGGATGGTGTGAAATATGTTTTTAGGAATGAGGAATGGGAAAGGTAAAATGAAGGAGATCATGCTAGGAATGTATGAAATTGGGGAAGGGATGGGAGCCTAGGTAAATGTAGCACCTAAGGCTTAGGGTTTTGGGAAAAAGGGTTATGGAAAGGGAATTTTGTAAAAAAAGGGTTCAAGAATGGGTATTTGCAAATGTAGGAAGGGCATAAAGGTGTAAAGGAGAGAAAATTAGAAAATTAAAGAATGCGATAGGAATACTAGGGTTTTTAAACGATTTCAAACACCAAATTCTAACATAAATTTCACAACACCAAACACATGAACTTGATGAAGATGATATTTAATGGAATTAGCTCTTACTCATTTGCCCGAGGTCGATGAGTAGGTTGATGAAGCTTTGGAAATGATTTTGTGCCACTTGAATGTGTTTCTGGGGGTTCTCTAGTCATATTCACAGTGCCATAATCATTTTTTCCCTCATAGAAGCATTTGCGCCCTCTCTTAAGCATTTGCGCCCTCGCTTAAGGATTTGTGCAACGCCGTTTTGCAGAACACTTTTGGAGGCCTTCCCGGTGTCCACATTAGGCCCAGGATAGATCTTTGGAAATATTGTTCTGTCTGATTTCCAAATATTCCTTTATTTTGTAGAATGGACATCATTTTACCTGACAAAAATGGATTCTCCCAAGACTGGTCAAAAATTGCAAAATGAGGGTGCAAAAATGCAGTGTGTTGTTGCAGGCAACGTTTGGAGGCCTTAATCAACTCCAAATTAATCTCACGATAGCTCATTGGAAAGATCTCTCTGTCTAGTTATAATTTAACACATCAAGTAAGTCATTTGGACACTTCATATAGGATAAAAATTTATTTTCCCAAGGTCACTCCAGAAGTGCAGAAAACTTCTTGTAGCACCTGTATTTTTGACATTTCTCCCAAACCATGATACCTTTGTAAAAACTGAAGGAGTTTTTTATTTTTGACCTATGATGGACAAAAAATTCTCTCACTTTTATCAAATTCATCTATGTTTGTTCAGAAACATACTTTGAAGCAAAAGTGGCCCTATGAGTGGCAAATGATTTGACTCTTGGAATGAATTCTTAAAAAATGATGGAGACATGATGTTTATGAGCTGAAATTACCTCATAGTTACTGATATGACCTACCTTATGCCTCCTATGCTCAAATGTATTTGATTCCATAGAAAACCCTAGCTCAATGGGAGAGGAAATTAGGGTTTAGTGCTTGTGGAAAATGATGATTTGGGCACCCTTGGGAAAAGACAACTCCCTTTGACATTTGATCAATTGATGAACTAAAAAATATTGCACTTTGACATGTGCTTGTTTGGCATGTGGAACTGAGTTGGAAACTTTTAGGAGACTGAGTACTTATTTCATTTGAATTGACATAAATCACATGAATAAAAACAAAATTACATCTTGGACTGAAACTCACATTTGAAATTAAAATTACATGATGAAATAAGCATTTCTCTTTACAAATCATCTTCACATGGTGAATAAATGATTATTGGATCACCCTTTACTTGTTGGTCTTATCCAATGGAATGGAGTTTTATTGGACCATGAAAACCCTAGGAAACCTAATGATGAACTTGAAAATACTGGACTCCATGGTGACATGACATGATGAATTGAATTTATGGATGATGTACATTTAACAAGGTATGTAAGTGTGCCAACAAGAAAATGAATTTTAAGGAAGAGTGATGTTTTTGAACTAGGGCTACCATCAATGACTAATTTTTTGCATGACCTAGTGGAATGATAAAAAAATTCTGAGTGGGACCTCTAATATGAATATGAAAATAGTATATTTTGATCATTGATGGCAGGATGAAAATACTGACACTAACATCGGCTCTAGCTGGGGATGGTAGCTCCTTGGAGGTGCCAAGAACACCGTAGACCAAGTGCCTATCCATTAGGCATGGATTAAAAAGCTAAATATTAACTGAATATTGAAAAATTGACTCAATAAACTGACTCAAAACTGACTCAAAACAAACTGAAATTGACTGAAAACAAACTAAAAAAAAGAATGCTCAGAATTGAGCTTATTCAACACACCTACTCTAATTGATCCATTCATCACCCAATCAAGTGAAATGGAACAACCAATGCAACCATGTAAGCATTTTGGCTGCTATTTGAATTCTCCGCAAATGCTTGCTTATGAGAAAGAAGAGAGAACTATCAAAAGGCAACTCCCATGAAAACTTATAATCGGATTGAATCTTAATGAAATTGCAAAGCATGAGCCCACTAGCTGACCTCAAGAATGTTGCAAAAGGATATTTATAGGAATAAATATTGATTTCTAGTCCATCTAATTCATTACTGCTCTGCTCTAGGTAGACTTCATACCTTGATTTTAAAATTTTCCCAACATCCGTGTTGTTTTCCCTTGATGACTGCAGCAAGTTGGCAAAAGCATCATGAAACTTGTGAATGACTAATTTTTCCTGATGATCAACAACAAAACAAAAATATTCTTCGTTGTCAAGATCAAAAATTAATAACTGTTGATTTCTGATTGCATGAAAGTTATCTCTAATGAACTGAAATGAAGTAAAAAAAAGAGGCAAATATTCTTCACTTACTTCCAAATTTTCTACACTTTCCTTCTCACTGCCATAAATCACGTGTGAGCTGACTGTCTTATTAAAATGTTGAAAACATGTTGATGATTTACTTGAAGATTCAGCCTCACTTTTGACAACATAATCATCATCATATTTATCATACTTGGGTAAATAATCAAAATGAGTAATGCCATCAAGCATGCATATTGGTTCTGTAGATCTCTCCTATGCAGGTTGATCTATAAAATTGATTTCTTTATTGTCCCTTAATGAATACATAAAGTAATCATTATCAGATCTATGACAACTGGGATAGGAAGGAAAATGTTTCAGATCAGCAACTTGTTTTTCTTCAATCAGTGAGACATGGTCATCTTAAACAACAATTTCATTTCTCATGATGATCTTTTGCATCATTTCCTCTACTGTACTTACCAAAATTTCGAGCTTCACTTTTGAAGATGTCAATAATTCTTTCTCTATGTTTTCCATTTCGAGTGTTGTGATGTCCCTTTCTCTCAATCAAAATTCCATTTCTGGATTAAAGGCATCTGGGTAGTGTAAGAGGGCTGAACCAAGAGGTAGTTTTATATCAGCAGGGATTGAATGGTATACTTGATTGAATCTAGATGAAATTTTTTGCACTTTTTCTCTTGGTTGCTTTTTAAAAGTATCATATTCTTCTAAAATTAGAAAAGGATTCCTCTTGATCACCCATTTATCAAGAAATATTTTCACAAACTGGTGGAAATAAAAAATACTTGAAACTAGCAAGTTTTTGAACCATTCCTTGGCTTCGCCTTGCAAAGATAGAGCAAAGATCTTGGTACTAACATCATCGTCATCAACCTCAAAAAGGTCAAGAAAATTTTCAAAACTATGAATGTGTTTCTCAACAGTAACGTTACCATATTCTCCATCAAACCTGGGAATATATTTGTAATAATTTTCAGGGAAATCATGGAATATAAAAGGTAAGATGAGTGGCTTGTATCTATCTGTAATTTTACAAGGTGTAGGAATATGTACAGAAGCTATAGGATTAGTCTTGAGCTCTTGAGGTTCATCAGCTTGAAAAGGATATGCACAATTTTTAGGTAAGAGGTCTTGATATTGATCAAAATCAAAGGGAAATTCGATATTTACACTTCAAATAGGCAGAATCAAGACTTTGATAATATTTTTCATACAACAAACTCTAGAAAAATTTCAGGAGAGTTACAGGAAAGGAAAAGAAATAATTTACAAGAAATCATATTACATCTCGAACAAAACTCCATTTTGAATACATGACCTTTGTGTGAGATTCTTCCATTTTCCTGCTGGCAAGGTCGATCCTCCAGTGGAGTCTTTACATCAAGTTGGAGTCACCAGGTGAATTTTTCATCCTTCGTATGCATCTGACCACTGTCCACCATTAGTAATCAGATCTAAACTTCCCCGGCAACGATGCCAGTATGTTATCACTCTGCCAAATATCTAAGGCTGAAGAAGAAATCCCAACAGAGGTAACCACATACCAACCTTTTAACTTGGTATCTAGCCCTACCAAGTCGGAGAGGGCTCTCTCCACAAAAATCATAGCCAAGAGGGCTAGATGAAAAGGTTTTAGGCTAGCTATGAAATGCAGAAGGGTTTGTTTTGTTTTGATAATATGGTGTTTTATCAGGGAAGGAGCTACTGCAACTAGGCTTAAGATAACAGAGTTTTACAGCACAACCAAAAATAGTAGCAAGGTAGGTATGCATAAGAGGTATTTTGGAGATTTTGTTGTTTAATGGTATAGGATGAAATTGGAGCAAATCAAAGTGAGCATAAGAGGTGAATTCATTTTGATAGAAGAATGGAACAAATACATGAGAATCTCTTTTAAAAAAGAGCATGTGAGATGAATTCTATTTACAATCTGGAGAGATTATCACTAGAAATCAAATATAATGATAAAATGGATAAATATTAACATAAATAAATAAAATTACCAAATTTACACACCACAGGAATTCCTAAAATATGGTTGCAAATTGTTCCTCTTTAGCTCTAGGGTTTTGTTTGAGGTTTTTTGGGTCAGAACCACAAGAGAGAAAGTACCATTGGGTAATGGAGTCAAGGCTAGTCTCTTTCTACAGATTTGAGGCAAAGTAAGCGTTATGTTCAGCTCGATAAATAACATGAAATGAGAGATGGAAAGGAGAAGAAATCCCACTACACTACAGGCATCTATCAATGGATGAATCTCCAGTGCAGTTTTAGAAGAAATAACACAAAGATAGGTTACAAAATAGAGCATCAAACATGGATCAATTCTGTAAAGATAACCATTAACACATAACAAGAATCATCAGTGTGAAATGAGCATATAACATGGATGAATTCCTATCACTTACTCTCAGACAATACTAGAATAAAAACATAATCATGGAAATGATTATACAGGAACACAAACTGAACATAAACACCGTGATGAATCTCAAAACTTAGAAGAAATAAACTTCTGCATTAATTACATAATAATTTTCAGGAAAGTACCCACAGTCCAACAGTCTCTCCCTTTAATTGCCAACCTCTCTTACATTGAATTTAGAAGATATATATAGGAATAGAACCCTCCTTAAGATTCATACGTTGAAATTATCCAATTCCCCCAAAAGAGCAGTCAGTTACATCAAAATCTAGAACTGTATCCCAAAAAAAAGACCAACCTACTATAGAAATAACACTGAAATTATGAATTTGAAACTCCCAACTCATGAAAGATGTGTAAAATATGGAAGAGATTTTTGTATATCAGTTTGTTATGAGAAAAAACCTCTCTCAATTCCTTGAAATTTGTTTTAATTTACCCGAGATCTGCATTCAAAAAATATGTGTCAAACAGGAAAATTCATAGATCCGAAAAATAGGGCTCAAATATTCTCTCGATTCTCCCAATCTATAATAGTTATGCCAAAACTGAAAGACTTTATTTTTTTTTAGCCCGTGCTAAGGAAAAAATCTTTCAATTTCCTAAGATTTGTTTCCATTTACCCGAGATTTGCGTTCCAAAAACATGTGTCAAATAGGAAAATTCTAAGATCTGAACAATAGGGCTCAAAGATGATCATGATTCTCCAAATCTGTAGCAAATAAGCCAAAACTCAAAGAGGTTATTATTTTTTAGCCCGTATGGGGGAAAAAGGTCTTTCAGTTTCCTGAGATTTGTTTCCATTTTCCTGAGATCGGCATTCCAAAAACATGTGTCAAACAGGAAAATTATGAGATCCGAAAATATGGCTCAAAGATGATCTTGATTCTCCTATTTGTAGCATATATGCCAAAACTGAAAGAGGTTATTGTTCTTAGACTTTGTTAAGAAACAACCTCTTTCAGTTTCCAAAATTTCACCACCATTTTCTCAGGATTTGCCTCAAAAGTCAACTGGTCACACAAAGAAAATTGGAATTTTTTTTTATACAAAAGTTTGAAAGTGAGTTTATCCCGCATGCACTATGTGAGGTGAAACATTGAGGTTTATATAAAATTTTACACACCATACTATTTTATGTGTAGTGCACCCCTTTTGTCTCCTTCGTGGGCTCTTTCCCTTCGAAACTTAGACTTTGACTTGGAGAAATAAACCATAACCCAACCATCCATTCGACGAAGCCAAAATTTTGAAGGAACCTTTTAGCCATGTCTCTTTCTCTTTTATTAGTGCTAATAAGTCCAAATATGTGACAAATCCCTCATAGTATTGCCCATTCTGTCAACCAATTTCACCACAGCCTGAAGCACTTGAGTACACAGTAATAATCTCCAAGAAGGAAATGTACATGAAGTAGACCAATAATACTAAAGTATCCCAACATTTTCAGAACATTGTTTTCCTCCATTGTAAAGACAATTTTTTGGTGAAATTAGCATGTAAAGGACAAAAATATGATATATAACTGGACAAAAATGGTGATTTTAAGGATAAGGAGTTTGATGATGTGGCTGATGCAATATAAATGCGAGAATGGAAAAAACGATGTGAGGCCAGTGATAATGGTGGAGCTGAGGTGAAAACATAGAAAAATAAAGTGGGGTGGGTGGGATGCAAATCCATGTGCTAAGAGGGTGCGTTGGAGCTAGGGTTAAAAAATTAAATCCCTAGGTCAGCTAAAACTGGAAAAAAATATGCATGAAATGTAAAATCAGAACTGTAAAAAGAAAGAGTAAGGTGAGATCTCCTACCTAGAAGTGGTGACACTTGAAATGATCCATCAGATATGCTGCAATCAACTACAGAAGATCGGGGGAAAAATACACTCAGAGCTCACTCACCAAGAGGTAAAATGTAAAATGGTAAAAAAGAATTACTTTTTATCTATTTATGGTATTCTTCATGATTATATAATTAATATTTTATTACTTTAACTTAAATATGACCTAATTTTACCATATATGATATATTTTTAATCTTTCGGTGATTTTCTGAGCAGGTTTACAGTTGTTTGATGAATTTTAATGATGTTTGAATAAAAACAGATCATTTTGGGCAAAGATCATACTTTTATCCCTTTTTTTGGCACTGTAAACTTACATTAAAAGAACCACCTGGAGTCATCTTTCAACTCTTTTCGTACTCCCAAAACATGAAAATATTTTCGATCACTTGTATTTTCGAACTCTTCAAAGTTAATAAAAAGATGTCTACTCAATATAAGTTTGACCCTTTATCGGACTGAGATTAACTATTTACAAAAAAGGAATACCTTAGTTGAACATGGCTAAGAGGTTCTCCTGATTATTATTTTCTTCCTTTTCGGACTTAAGAGACTATTTACGAAAAGGAAGCTTTGGATTTTTCTTTTTCACCTCTTTTTCAATCCCTCTAAACATGAAAAAGGAGTCGTGTTTCACCTTTGTTGGCCCTTGTAAAAGCATCAAACAACGATGGACTCATCGAACATAATCAATTAGCGATAATCTATTTAACTTATCAATCAACTAATAATTATCTCATGTATGCAAAGAATTTGAATTTCCCAGTTGTGGTAGAGTTGCCAAGGAAATAACCAGCGGTTGAAAACTAGTTGAGTGTACAAATGTTGCATGAGGTCAGGTGGGCCATACTTGGGAATTGCACAATGAATTAGAGGAATTTCCTATTTAATAGGGCCTAATTCCTCTAGGAATAGAACAAGGAAGTAGTGGCTCAAGCAAAGGCAGAAATTTGCTAAGTCTGGGTCATAGATTCTAAGTGTGCAGAGAGATAGACTATGCACTTGCAGGTTGTGCTTAGTTGAGCAAAGAAATTGTAATACATATCTGTTCTTTTGATAAATGCAAGCAGACATTGGGGTTTTTAGCAGATTCCTTTCCCCAAAGGAAAATACTTGTTGCATGTGTGTAATTTCTTATTGCATGTCTGAATTTTTTGTTCTAAATTATGAATTTAATTCCACAGAGTAGTAGAGTATATTTGAGTCTTGTATTTTAGTAAATTTCGAATCTATGAAATAATTTATTCATGGTATCAAAAATGGATTTACAATAGAGCATAAATTTGAAGTTGTTTCTTAGAGGTTCGAATTTGGAGATGAGTGTTGCAAGTTTTATTTAGAATTGAGAAGATGGATTTCAATGGACTAAGGCTAGAGTATTCCTTGGAATACACCTCTAATTTTGTTGCATGGAAGGATCACATGGATGCAGTATTTGATGACAATGGGTTGCTAGAATACATCAAGTCAGATGTTGCAAAACCATAAGCATATGATGCACATAACCTTGCTCAGTGGAAGAAATATGTGTCCAAAGTGAGGAGAATCATATTGGAGGGAGTATGGGATCATATTTTATTAAACCTCCATGGAAAGGAAACTCCATTCGCGATGTGGAAAACACCGTTAGAATTTTTCAAGAATAATAGTGACCACATAAAGCTAGTGCTCAAGGATAAACTTCAAAGTATCAAGATGGAGACGAATGACACAATTCTTAAGTATATAAGAAGGTTCATAGAGTGTCACGATGAACTTGCCAGGGTCGGTGTTAATGTCCCTGAAGAAGACTTGGTAAGCCTAGCCCTTCTGGTCCTTCCCAAGAGTTGGCACAACTATCAAGATTCTATGAATGGGAGGGAAAAACTATTTAATTGGGATCGTTTATGGTATGATTTGGTACATGAGGAAATAAGGAGAAATACTAGATATGGGACCTCATCCAAAGAAGAGGAGGAGGACTTTTCATTTGTCAACAAAGGAATAAAGGCCAAGGGGAATAATTCCCAAGGTGAGGCTAATTCCAACCAAGAGGGAAAGAAGAAAGACTTGTCCAGAATCAAGTGCTTTCATTGTCATGAATTCGAGCACTATGCCATGAAGTGTCCACGCAATAAGGCAACCAAGAAGGAGCATGTAGTAGCAGCAATAGGTGAGGATTTTTCTTCATAGTTTGAGATATATATTGACCTTTATCGCATGCATGTCCAACACAATGATGGGGATCATGTGGTACTTGGACTCAGGTGCCTCCTTCCACATGATGGGGAATAGAGACTTTTTAGTGACCTGTAGGAGAAATATCTCCACATGAATATTGAGTTTAGAAATGACATAAGGTACAGCATGATTGGGATTGGTACAATAACCTTTTATAGGAAGTTAGATCCCCTCTCAGACTCAAGGATTGTTGAAAATGGCAACAAGAAATATAGAAAATGGCATCAAGAAAGGATTTTACTTTGATTTTCCCTTAATTAAATTAGAAGGAAATTGTAATTCCATATAGCATGACAACTTGTACGATTTAAATAAGTTAGGAAGACTTAGTTGGTTCAGTGAATTCAAGTTGAGGGTCAAAGTAGAGGCATGTAGAGTGCCTCCTAATTTTTAGGAGCCTTGTTTGAGCTTATTTTGAATTGTAATTAATTAACTTAATTTATATGAGTTAGAATCAGTTTACCTAGTTCTAACTGATGGAGGAACTAGTGAGAGGTCAAGTGAATTAAATTATATTTAATTCACATGCAGTGATCAATAATATAACTGATAATTCACTCAAAAATAACTCATGCATGTCATTTCTCAGAAAGACCCAGTTGAGATTGGAGTTAAATTAGGGAAGTGTAATATCAATTGTATAATCATCCAATTGTATAGGTGGTGCATGGATTCAGAGGAGGAGCCTTGACGTATTGTGCAATAATTATTGGGGAATTTATTTGTTAATAGAGGCCTAATTCCCAAGGAAACTACACAAGAAAATAGGGATCCTAGAGGGCAGAAAATTGGTTAAGTATTGAACCAGGCTTGTCTAGGAATCATTGAGACATATAAAGATAGTGCATAGGTTTCTCATCTTGGCGAAAAGAATTGTAATCTTCTCATATTATTTGGATTATGCAATATACAGATAGTGGGGTTTTTAGTTGAGTCTTTCCCCAAATAAATATTTGTGTTGTGTGATTGAAATTATTTCTCTTTCTTGTTCATGTGATTATACAATTGTAATTGGTTTCCGCAATTTGTAGAGTATATTCAAGTATTTTCTTTTACCATATTAAAAATATCATTTTGACTCTATGTGGATTTTGTACATGGTATCAGAGAAGGAATCACTCTAGAAAATAAGAGTATGAATTTGTTCTGTGCTAGTGAATCGAATGTGCAGATCTACTCTTCAGGGCTAGCAACTAGATGAGGATGTATTTCTCTGGATTGAGACTCGAATATTCCCTTGAGGGTAGTTCGAATTACATAGCTTAGAGAGACAGGATGGAAGTAGTGTTGGCAGAAAACGGGCTAAAGGAATTCATAGACGGTGATATTCCTAAGCCTGTAGCAATAAACGCTTAATATATGGCAGCATGGAAGAAGAACGTAGCAAAGGTAAGAAGGATTTTTTTGGAAGGTGTTTGAGATAATATTTTCTTGAACCTCCATGGAAAGGAAACTCCATATGCTATGTGGAAGGCCTTAACATATTTGTTTCAAAACAACAACGACCACAGGAAGCTAGCACTGAAATACAAACTCAAAACATTCAATATGGAGGAGGCCAACACAATACCAAAGTACTTGACCAAGGTAACCCAATGTCAGGATGAGATTGGAAGTGTTCGTTTTACAGTTTCCAAGGATTATCTAGTGAGACTACAACTTCTAGGAATTAGAGGAAATTTCAGCCTAAAAGTGGCCTCGTAAGGAAAAATAATAAAATAATAGTTATAAATTTGGAGGGAAAATAAGAAAACTACTTTTTTTTAATTGTATTTTTAACTTATCTCATTATAGGTTTACTCAAATTTAATTTGTAGACACTCATTGGATGTAGAATGAAATTCCACATCCAACAAGTACCCATTATGCATACTTTCGAGAAGACCCACATTGATAAAAATTATAGATACATTAAAAAAACGTGTTAAGCACCTTTTTTTAATGTATCTGTAATTTTTATCAATGTGGATATTCTCGAAAGTATGCATAATCGATACTCGTTGGATGTGGAATTTGATTTTGCATCCAACAAGTGTCTACACATGAAATTTGAGTAAACCTATAAGGAGATAAGCAAAAAATACAATTAAAAAAGTAGTTTTTCTTCTTTTCCCTCCAAAATATTTACATGTAACTCTTTTTAAATTTAAAGGATTTTGATTGATTTACATATTATGACATGGAAATTACAAGAAAATTTCATGTGCACTTTTAGGATGAAATTTCCTCTAATGCCTTCCCAAGAGCTGGCATATCTACCAGGATTCAGTGAATGGGAGGGAGAAGCTACCAAAGTGGGAGCGAATGTGGTTCGACTTGGTGCAGGAAAAGATTAAGACGAACACCAGAGATAGGAATTCTTCCAAAGAAGAGGACTTTGCATTAGTTAGTAAAGGAAAGAAGGCAAAGGGAAATAAGTCCCAAGGCAAAGAGGGCGAGAAGAAAGACTTGTCCAACATCAAGTTTTTTCACTGTCAAAAGTTCAAGTACTTTGCCACGAAATGTCCACAGAAGAAGGCAAGCAAGAAGGATCATGTAGTATTAGCAACATGTGAAGCTCTAGCTTCACAATTGGAACTTTATTTCACTCTCATTTCATGCATGGAAAGCACTATAATGGGATGCATGTGGTATCTAGATTGTGATGCCTCGTTCCATATAACAGGGAGTAGAGATCTCTTCAATGACTTGGAGGAGAAATACCTCAAGTAGAAAATAGAGTTTGGAGACTATGGGAGGTATAGCACGACTGAAATTGGTATTGTTACATTTCAGAGGGAGTATGGATCCCCTCTCACACTCACATATGTGTTATTTGTTCTAGGACTAAAGAAGAATCTTGTTTTTGTCGCAGTATTGGAAGATTGTGGCGACGATGTCATATTTAGAAAAGGAAAGCTTTTCCTTAGACACATCACCACAGAAAAAGTGAATAAGATCGATGTCTGAGTCAGGAACCTGTATGCTCTCGAGTTCAAAGATGCATGAAAATATTTGAGGAGAAAGGAAAAAGGTTAGAGGCTTGGTGGTTGAGAGGGAGCATGAATTACCTCTCAACATGTAGCCTCAGAAGAATCCTCAACAAGTTGTGGAGAAACCACAATTGGAGAAGTATAGAGGAGGCCGAGTGGAGACATCCACTCAAGCAAAGACTTCCAGTAAGGGGGAATTTCGAGCCAAGTGAGAAAAAGGAGCACATGCAGCCATACCTCTAGGTGAGATGTGGGGTGATGTGAAGCAATAGTCCCAAGACCGCAGAAATTTGGACAGGGTACATTGAGATGTCTTTCCTCATGGATCATTACCTTTCTACAAGGGCCCACAGTACATAGTATCAGGATGGATTAGTGGTTGTTAATGTAGTCATATGTTAGAGTGCTAGATGTAGAGACTAACAACACTCAGATACTAGGGAGTGCGGTGAAAAGTTGGCAACAATGTAGATGGAACAATGCAGAGTGAGCAGCACCGCGAAGTTTTCAGTAGATAGTGCAGTAGCTAGTAGCAGTTAGAGACTCAAGTGACAAATGCATCATATTGATCACAGTTGATTCAGTTTGTTGGATGCTTTTCAATTTCAGATGTGTATGTAGAAACAACACTAGAGAGACGTGTTGCATGCTGAACATTCCAAAGGTACTAGATCGGGATAGAGTTGAATTCCTTTCCGTTGAGAGGGAGTGTTGAAAATGGCAACAATAAATCTTGAAAATGGCATCAAGAAAGGATTTTAATGTTAATTTCCCTTAATTAAATTATAAGGAAATTGTAATTCCACATTGCATGACATATTTTATTTGGTTCAATTAATTCAAGTTGAGGGTCAAAGTAGATGCATTTAGAGTGTATCCTACTTTCTAGGAGACTTGGTTGAGTTTATTTTGAGTTGTAATTAATTAACTTATTTTATTTGAGTTAAAATCATTTTAACTAGTTCTAACTAATGGAGGAACTAGTGAGAGGTCAAGTGAATTAAATTAGATTTAATTCACATGCACTGATCAATTAGATAACTGATAATTCACTCAAAAATAGCCCATGCATGTCAGTTCTGAGAAATACCCAGTTGAGATTGAAGTTAAAGGGAATTGTACCATTAGTTGTATAATCATCCAATTGTACATGTGGTGCATGCAGTCAGAGGAATATCCTTGATGTATTGTGAAATAATTATTAGGTAATTTCCTTGTTAATAGGGGCCTAATTCCCAAGGAATCTGCGTAAGGAAATAAATATCCTGGAGGGAAGAAAATTGGTTAAGTATTGAACTAGACTTGTCTAGGAATCATTGAGATAGATAGATATAGTGCAGAGGTTTCTCAGCTTGGAGAAAATAATTGAAATCTTATCATATTCTTTGGCTTATGAAATATACAGATAGCAGGGCTTTTAGTTGAGGCTTTCCCCAGATAAATCCTTGTGTTGTGTGATTGAAATTATTTCTCTTTCTTGCTCATGTGCATTTTCTACATGGTATTAGAGTAGGAATCACTCTAGAAGAGAAAAATATGAGTTTTTTTTTTTTTTTTTTTTTTTTTTTTTTTTTTTTTTTTTTGCAGGAGAATCGAATATTCAGATCTACTCTTCAGGGAGAGAAACAAGATCAATATGTATTTCTCTGGATTGAGACTTGTGTTAGTATGAATCCTTTGTCGAAGTGTACGAAAAAAGACCACTTTAGCTACGCATAACTAATAGCCCTAACATCAAAAGTGACTGCCAATATCTTCAGATCTGCAGTTAGTTGATCAAGACAAGAGCTGCAAAAAACCAGATCTATACATAGAAAGACATTAAGCAGTAAAAAGAAGGGTTTGCTCCATATATCCAATAGACAAGACAAGAACAATTTTTGAAAGATTTTTTTGTATTAAGGGCACCTGGGAGGAAAACAAGAAGATGTTTCCAATTCTCCTCAATGGGATGGGTTCTTGGAAGTCCTCAGCACTTCAGATCTAGCATTTCTCTCTCCTGTTGGTGTAGAAAACCCAGACAAAGATAGAACTCAAAAGGAGCTCACACGGCAAATAATGGAAAATATGACAATGATAATGGCTCAAATTCAGACCAAGAGTTTAGATCCAGAGTGATCTAATAGGCAACAAAAGGTGAAGAATGGTAGGAAAAACCCTCCTATTTATAACAAAATATTGGGTCATTCTAGATCTTGGTGCATGATTAAGATAACATTAGCCAAATCTAGATCCACCTTTTATGGAATATTTTATCATATTTGTTGGAGGGAAAAAGCATTTGACTTGGGTCAAATCCCTTTATTTGTGAATAATAAATAAATAAATGATTTATTTATCATTTTAAGGAAGTGGTTGAAAGATAATCAAATAAATAATGATTTATTTAATTATTTATGGGTGAGTTAGTCATATTTAACAAGGAATATTATTTAAATAAGATTTAAATAATTATTCCTAGAAAATAATAAGATAAATAAAGATTTATCTAATTAATTTCTTTGTTTTGGGTTAAACATGACCAGGAAAATCAAGCAAATATAGGTTTGTTTAATATTTCCTTTTGGGGTTTCCTGTTTAGACCATAAACAACCTAATAAATGTGTTTTATTAAGTTATTTTACATAGTGAAAGCAATTTTACTTAGGGTAAAATTGGTCTTACATGGTGTACTTGGGTACATCTAATGATAGTAGGTTAGATGACCAAAAAATGGTGTAACAGATTGCCCCCTAGCGTGTGAGTGTCAGGAGAAAATCGTATGACCGAAGTATGTTGTAAGAACTCAATCACCAGACATCAAAAGAGAAGTCAGAGAGAGAAATGTAAGGTAGACTAATGTGCTGAAGAACTAGACCCTGAGGAGACGAGACTTGCAGGTGCAACAAGTCTCTTTTTATGAGAGGGTACATGCTAAAGGCGGTGGGGAAGCATAGCTATGCCCAGCAGAGACAAAGTAAAGAATAGTGTGTCCGATGGAAATAAGATAGAACTATAAAAACTATAAAGTACATTGTGGCATAAACTGAGCGATCAAAAGATACGTGAGGGACCACATTACATGTGCCTGGGATAATAGCCAGGACTTATACAATAATATCTGAGTACATGAGATACAAGTACAACCCAAATGCCCCCTATAAGCGGGGAAGGGCTCACAAAATCTGACTGATACATGCGAATCAAGGAGGCGCCGCAAGCGGCTAAGGCCGTAATCATCAAATATATGGAGCTGCATCGAGGGTTGCAATGAAGAGGTCATCCGGGCATGTGGGGGGCTACCTGCAGGGCCACCCCCTCATGAGGGCTGAGACATCTCACACACGCCCAGGAATCACCAAGAGCTGTTGTTGCATCACTGAACCATCAAGTATATGGATCTCGATCATGCTGAAAGGAGCTGGAGTGGAGAAACAATCAAGTCAAAGGGGAATGAGAGATCCCTTTGCCTGATCCGAGGCACCGAAGAAGAGTGGAAACTGGAACCAAGGTACACCGCCCTCTAGACCTGTCTTCTGGAATGAAGGAGCTGATGTCGATAGAAGGAGTTCCGCCATAGGTGAGGCAAAGAGAGATCCTCAACTAAGGCACGAGAGAAAATAGTAGAGCGACTAACAGACTAATACTAATGATGATGGTGGAATGAAGGGGACTGAGTAGCGAATGGACGACTTCCCTTGCTAGAGCATAAAGGGCATGAATGACATGGCAGTGACTGACACAATATCATTAGGGATAAGGGACAGTGGGACTGAAGGCCATAATGTGTGACACAAGAGAGAAACCAAGCAATGAGGGATGGAGGACTATAGCGGGGTACAAAAGGGACTCGGGATAGACTCCATGAATGCGATGATGACTCCACTTGGATGCTCTAAACAAGGGCGACTCGATGGTGCTGCCACACAGTAAAGGTCCAATGGGGGACCATTAAAACATGAGTATAAGATGGTAACTCATGACGAAAATCAACACGAACAAAGACAAGTAAGGAGGCAAAGTGGTGCCCCAAGTACAAGTGTTGTAAGTGAAGAAATGTGATTTTAAGGAGAGGTGAAATGACCCATCTTGGACAAAATGTGTCCTGGTGAAGTATCAAATCACAAAAAAATAACAGATACCCATTTGAGGGCTCGGTGAGAGCTTTCCAACGGTGTAGACGGTTTGCCAAATGGAGCTACGGTATGGTCGCAGCAGGCGAAAAAAGAAACAAGGGTTCTCTTTTAATAAGGCAGTTTTCCCTCCAAATCCACTCATTTGCTAGTGTTGTTGTGGTGAATGTAGAGAGGAGAGAAGGCCCTAAATCTTGCGGTGAGCATAACGGACAAACCGACCGTTGGAATCGAGATCTGTCAGTTGCAGGTAAGAGGCCTAACCTTACTCTTTCATTTTGATGGATTGAAAGTTCAGATTAGGGCCTAGGATCTCAGGAATAGCCCCTCTTACATATTTTCGGTCGGGTCGCACTTTTTGGGCCAAAATCTGTGACCTGGGGCGCAGGTTTTGAGCCAAAAGGTGCGACCTGTCCCAGGATTTGGCAAAAAAGTGCAACCTGGAAGATGAGGGGGTTTTAGTGTTGTTTGATGGCTGAGAGTTGGGTTTTTGTGTTTGGTTACAGTATGCCCTATCTATATACTGACAAAGATGATGTTTTTGTGCAGATATGGCAGATATACAGGTTAACTTGAGAGAGAGAGACCTGGGTACATTACGGGCAGAGATCCAGGCAGATCAGGGTGTCCGTCGTGTGTTGGCCAGGTTTGGGGTTCTAAAGTTTTTGGAGAACCCTTTGATGAGAGCTGGAGAGCCCTTGTTGGCCCGGATTATCAGTTATTGGGATCCAGAGCATGAGTTCTTTGTAGTGCAGGGGCACAGGATCAAACTCACAGTCCAGGATGTGTATTTCCTGACTGGTCTCCCACCACTTGGGATGGTGGGAAATACGCAGCCAGTGTTACCGCGGGGGTGGAACATTATGGAGTTTGTGGAGTGGCATTTTCGACCGGGTCTTCAAGTCAAAGGGACTCGGATACCGATCGGGGACCTGGAGAGATTGGAGACTCGTGCAGTGGCCGCAGCGGTGCTGTGGATCCTAGGCAACCAGGCGTTCCATCACATCACTGGGGGGCAGATGATGATCGTAGAGAGTGTGTTGAGTGGGACCTACTATGGGTGGGCCCAAATGATGTTGGTGTCGTTAAAACGACAGTTTTCGCTTTGCAAGCGGCAAGTGAACCACGATTGCTTGTATGGGAATTTATTGTGCTCCTTCTTTTTTGAGAAGATCCCGACCTTACGACCTCGTATACAGCTCCTAGATGGGGGACTGAGAGAGTCCAGGATGCGCCGGTGGGGGCGGCTACTGTGCAGAGGAGGAGGAGGGGTGGTCGGACAAGTGTTTCGACCTGAGTTCTTTGCCCATTGGGATCAGATGCCGTTATACATAGACGACTATCCCTATAGTGGGATGAGTTATTGTGGGGATCCGGACCTACCACTTCCGCCTAGTCGAGTATGGGGACCTGATGGTAAGTGATAAGTAACTATTCTAGTATGGGCATGTTAAAGTTATTGAATAGTAGATAGGGTACTGATTCATGTACTTTTGGTATGCAGATATAGCTCTGGTAAAACCGGTCGGATATATGGGACGACCGGCAGCATCTGGAGCTGCAGGGCCGAGTGGGTCGAGAGCAGCGCATAATGAGGATGCGGCCGCCCTTCTGGAGGACATCCGTCGTAGATGCGAGAGGTTGTTGACTGGAGTTTCAGAGCGCGGGTGGCAAGACTTAGACGACCAGTACGTGGAGCCATGTATTGGTCTACTCTCGGAATGGCGAGGTGTCATGCGGTGCATGGCGATGGCCGGTCAGGGGATACGTGATCTACAGGCTGCAGGAGCAGATCCATTGGCTTGGGATCCACCAGATAGTGATTAGGTGTGGGGCATGTGGTGCCCCCTAGTGTGTATGTAGGGGCAGGTGGTGCCCCCAGTTTTGAGTTTTTTGTAACATGCTATGGGCATGTCATATGTATCAGAGTAGATGGACTCTAAACACATGCTTTGCGACACATATTATGGATATGCATATTTTTTAATGATTATGAATGTTATTGTCTTGTATGAAATGCGTGTGATAAATTCCAATCTAGAACATGGTTTGCAATACTATCTACATAGTGATTCTGTTCTCGAGGTACATGGTTGACAGTTATTGTTTCAAATTCACGTATCAAGAGTTTCACTCGTAAATATCGTCTAAACAGCACAGGATTACGCACACGATAGACACCATTTAGTTGCATGACAAGAAGTAGGGAATCTAAACAAACATGTAGATGGAGGATGCGATGAAAGAGGGCATCGGCTAAGAGACCACGCACTGCATCATATTCGGCCTGATTGTTGGTGGCAGTACCAATGCAGACCCCGTTTGAAAGCACAAGGGCATGCAAGGGGGTGAATATGGCCCATCCTGCCAAGGCTAGATTCCGGGAGTAATGACTTGCACCATCGGCGTAACCAATATAGGGTGTGGATGGGAGGTCCTGCGGAATAGTGTTACAAGACAAAAAATGGGGGGAAGAGGGACAATGATGGCAGCGTGAGTGTACAGAAGACATCGAGCAGCAACTGCGGGATGGAGTGCGATGGGCAGGATGGCTATGACTCATACAAAAACGAGAGGGCGGTATATGAGGGCTATAGGAGGAATGGCTGGGACTCGGGTTGTGAAGGTCAATGTGGATAGGGGTGGGGTTATCCCGGTTATGGGCGGGAAGGGTGAGGTCATGGGTGGAGAGGGCTTCCAAGAGGACATCCTGACGGGAACAGAGGGAATGAGAGGAAGGGAAGCCACATGACGCGGCAAAGCTACCTAGATCATCAGTATGGGAAGCAAGGCTAACATACAGATCGTCAGAGGAACAAATAAACAGATGGTCAAAGGATGTTAAGCCCGGGGTGGTTGCTGAAGGGGGGTCGAGCGAACCATTAGAGGAGGAATCCGAGGGAATGTTCTCCAAGGGTCTGATGGATGAAGATAGGTAGAAAATGGTGGTGGTAGGCTCGGACATCTGGACATCGGGAGGGGGATGGCGATGGGAGCGGGTGGATCCTCAGAATGACCAGCAGCATACTGCGCAAGTATGGGAGAGGCGGATTGATTTTGTTCAACCTCATACTCTCGAACTACCTCTAAAGAGGCGCGGTAATGCGTGAGGCGAGGACAGTGGTGGGAATAATGGCCATGGACACCACACAGAGCACAGGGTTTGTTGGTGCGGATAGTCTTGGGGTTCCTGGTTACGGATGAAGAAGGAATGGAGGTTTCAGGGACCGTAGACTCGGGGAACATGACTTTAACCATGGGTTGAATACGGGGCAATTCGGGACAAGCATGGGTGGCGTGACCGACGACATCACACAAGGCGCAAGGCTTTGCGGGCAGAGGAGGGGCCGGGTCAGTCAGGGTAGCCTTGTCTTTGGTTGCCCCCTTGCGAGCTTTGCCTTTCTTCCCGGGAGCCGTCACGACAGGAGAGGGGTCCTGTGGAGGTGCTGGGGGCACAATGGCAATGGAGGAAGCGAGGGGGACCGGTTGAACCGGTGTAAAGCAAGGTAGGGTTTGGGGTGACCAGGCGGGGTAGCGGCTGGAGGGTCAAGGTACCAGACGGGTATACCCAGGATTAGGTTAGGGAGAGAGAGGGTGGCCATGATGGGGACCGAATAGAATCTGGGAGGGGGAGCCAGGAAAGGTATCTGATCAGCGGGGTAATGACCAGGAGGGACGGCTCCGAGATGGTTAAGGCCTGGGGGAATCGATCCAGGGGGATAAAGGGGTTCAGGGATACCAGCTGTAGGAGAAGGGCCAGAAGGAGGAGGTCCGGCTGGCGGAGATGAAGGGCTAGGAGCGGGTTGCGGTGGGCGAGGTTGAGTATGAGGTTGCTGGCTAGCCGAAGCGGGTCGCTTAAGGGCAGCCCGAGACGATTGCATCATGAAAACATTCGATAAGCTGGGATAAGAGATGTGAGGAGGGGGAAGACCAGGAAAAGTTCCAAGCAGGGAGGAATCTTTGTAGACGTCGGGGGAGACACTGGTCAAGGAATCGACGGTTTTCTTATTGGCTACAGAAGAGATGGTCGTCTCAGGGGAGGTCTGAGACTTTGGCTCATGATAAGTCAACTGGTCAATGGTGACTATCTTTCCATTGTGAGGAAAAGACATCTTGCGAAAAACCGTGGATGGGACAGCAGACATGGCATAGGTGTAGCTTCGCCCCAATAGAATGTTGTATTCTAGAGGGGCGTCGATGACTTCGACGTCGACGCAAACAGTCTTACCGGCAAGGGTGATAGGACAATTACGAAAAAGGCCAATGGGCTGGGAGGCGTGGTCGTCCCACGCTCGAAGGGTGATCGTGGAAGGGGCCAAGTCGGGAGATCCGAGTTGCTTCCAAACCGAAGCGGACATCACACAGGTGGATGCCTCCTCATCAATTATACACCAAGAAACGTTGGCATTCCGGATTTTGACTGGGATTTGGAAGGCGACGGAAGCAGGAAGAGGAGGATGTTCTGATTGATGGGCGTCGAAAACAATCATTTGGTCATCAGCAGGATCTACAGCGCCCACGGCAGATAGCAGAGCCTTCTTTTGGGAAGGGCACGATTGGAGGAGTTCCAATGTGGAAATGGCAGCAGGAGATTGCACCAAATCATCTACTATGTTATACGAATGAGCAGCTCGACCAGAAGCAGCATTTCGACGTAATGGTCCCTTAGGAATCTTGGTATGAACCTCAACTTTGGGTTGAGGGATATGTAAGGGGCCATTGGATGTCGAAAGAGGCTCTGTAGAACCGGAAGAAGGGGACTCGGGGGCAGACTGAGAGGGAGGCTTGGGGTACTGGCGAGACCGAGTTTGAAGGTGAAGGTTGACGGTTGGGGAAGAATAAGAGTTCATCATGAGGACCTAGTAATCGGAGGAACCAGAAAGGGAAGGTGGAGTGGCGACCTGTCCGTTAGGTGGTTGGGTAGCCACGAATCCTTGCCGAGGGAAAGGATCAGTAAACACAGCTGGTTGAGTAGTGGCCACATTAGGGGGAGCATGAGGGGAGGCATGTTGTCCTCGCAATGTGGCTTGAGACTCCCACATCTGCCGCATTTGGGGTAAGAGGGGACAATCGTGGGTGTAATGACCATAAAAACCGCAACACGAACAAGGCTTATTTGTGCGAAGCGGCCTGTCCGGTTTGGGCTGAGTGCCCTGTTGCTGGTTAGCAGTGTTAGGGTCAACACTTTGAGGATTGGGTCCACGAGTACCAGGGGAAGATTGATTTGGATTGCCTCTCTGCCTTCTTTGAGAAGGGGGATTACTCGCGCCCTGCTGTGCAAATACTTGCCCGAGAGGGGGCTGTAGGTGTTGTTGCGGGGGCAGAGGAGGCAAGGGAGGTGGAAGCGGATATGCTGGAGGAGCTAGCGCACCAGGCTGCGGATAAGGATAATGGTTAGGTTGGGGAACATTGAGGTAAGCAAGAGTTTGGGCAAAAGGATGAGGCATGCCATATCCTGGATACATGCTACCTGGAGGGGGAAAAGTGCTAGAGGTGTTGGCCCCTCCCGGATGGAGACCATAGCCCATAGGAGGTTGAGCATACGGATGAGAAAGGGCTCCAACGATACCGTCGGCGGAATGAGATGCCCCCGGGGCGTTAGCACCTCTGGGATTGGGGAGGTCAGGAAGGACGATATAAACATAACCAGACTGAGCGTAGATCAGGTCATATTTCAAGGCTATTTGGAGGGCGGCTTCTTCGGTTTGAGGGAAATGGGAGGCGACATCTTTGCCAATCAGAGCTAAGAGAGTGCGAAGGAACCATTCCATATAAACCCGATCTTCGAAGGGGGGAGCTCGACATAAGCTTTGTCTTCTTCGCCATTCCTGGACATGAGTGGAAAGGCGGGTTGAAGAGGTTTTCTTGAAAGAGGTCAAAAGCTCCGTACCAGTATCGTATCGGAGAGGGAGCTGGAAATAAGATAAAAAGGCTTGGGAAATGGTCGCAAAGGTGGTATGGGAAGAGGTGGCTTGGTCAACATACCATTTAGAAGCTTCACCGGTAAGCGTGCGTTGGAACAACCGGAGACGGATGGAATCATCGGTAATGGAATTGGAGGAACACCACATGTGGAAAGACCAGACATGGTTGGTTGGATCTTCTCCAGCAAGGCCTTCAAACTTAGGGATGTCGAAGGGGATCTTAGTTGGCATAGCAGGCCAACCAAAATCATGGCGGATAGGGTCATTGATCAACTGATTGAAATCGGGGAGGCTGAGGCCTGCAATGTACGACAGCAAGGGTGTAGCCGAGGGAGTTCCTGTGGCGGTTCCGTTAGTAGGAGTGCCGGCATTAGGGCCAGGATTACCGCTAGCGTTAGGCCCTGGACCAGACATGGTGAAGGTGACAGGGGGAGAACCAGAAGTAAAGGGAGAACCCAATGAATCAGAAGAGGAGTCGGAGTGCGGACTCGGAGGGGGACTGGCTCGACGATGGCGGGACGGAGCAGGTCGACCGACCGGAAACTGAGGGTGAAGGCCAAGAAGTCTCCGGGAGGTGCACCTTGGAGGCACAATGATGACAACACAAACATGACACAAGGGGAAGAAGAATGACCGCAAGGGCAAGGAGGTGTAGAATCAAGTGATTACAATGTCGAAACAAGGGCAGATAGGTGCAGTGTCAATTGATTTTAAAGGCTTTGCCTGGCGGTGTAAACCAGGCTCTTCTTCGCTTAGGGTGAGTGTGTGGCGTGCGTTAATTTTAATTTTTAAACCCTTTTCGTTTTGAGAGCAAGATAAAAAGTGTGCTGCGTAACTGAAAATAATGCTGAAATAACAGAAAATTAACAGCTACTAGTGCATCGATTCAACCCAACAAGGCGAGTCTCTCAAAATTAATCTAAAAGAGGGAAAAAATCTAGTCAAAACACACTAAAAAGAGGCCAATAGATCTAGGGTCGAAAGGGACAGGGATCTAAAGGAGAAAGCTGCTGAAAAGAGGTGCAGATCACAGCCAAGAGGCAGAGGCAAGGTGGCTGGAAAAAAAGGAGGAAATCAGCAAAAAGCAAAGAGGACAAGGAGGAGGTCCTACAGGTAGGTCCAAACAAAGCTACAAGAGGGGGTTTGAAAGGAAGAAGAGCTAATTTAAAGGGATCTAAGAATGAGGGATCAGATCTGAAAAAAGGGAAGGCTGAAACTATGAAAAATCAGACACCTAAAACAGCTAAAACTCTTTCCACCAAAAGTGGAGGGTACTGAAACCCTAGGGGGCTAGGTTCACACTTAGATGAGCAAAAAAAAATCAGAAACAAGTCCAAACGGGCGGAGACAGAGGCTGGAAAACCCTGGCAGAAGCTTCAGCAAAACCCAGAAAAATTGCAGAAAAATAGCAGAAAAAAGTACAGGTCACAGGTTCTGACTTGTTTTCCTGTTCAGGTCACAGAAAAGAGGCTGAAAAGTGCGACCTGGAGTCCAGGTCGCAGTTTTTGGGCTGAAAAGTGCGACCTCCAACTCCGGTTGTCCCGGCGGCAGATTTGCGGAAAAGTTGTTGTCTCAGTTGCGGCTGATGTCTGTCACCTGCGCAATAGGGCCAGAAACACGCGGAAGTTAGAAATTTTAATGTTTTAAGGTTTTATAGGTGAAAAACAACATGAAAATAGGAAAAAAAAAAATCTGAAAAGAAACCCTAGGGTCTGAAGTAGCTGGATATGCAGGAATATGAAAAACGACAGCGGTCGTAATTGAAAACCCCAGTGGAGTCGCCAATTGTTAGTATGAATCCTTTGTCGAAGTGTACGAAAAAAGACCACTTTAGCTATGCATAACTAATAGCCCTAACATCAAAAGTGATTGCCAATATCTTTAGATCTGCAGTTAGTTGATCAAGACAAGAGCTGCAAAAAACCAGATCTATACATAGAAAGACATTAAGCAGTAAAAAGAAGGGTTTGCTCCATATATCCAATAGACAAGACAAGAACAATTTTTGAAAGAATTTTTTGTATTAAGGGCACCTGGGAGGAAAACAAGAAGATGTTTTCAATTCTCCTCAATGGGATGGGTTCTTGGAAGTCCTCAGCACTTCAGATCTAGAATCTCTCTCTCTTGTTGGTGTAGAAAACCCAGACAAAGATAGAACTCAAAGGGAGCTCACACAACAAATAATGTAGAATGTGACCAAGTGTATAGATCCAAAGTGATCTAATAGGCAACAAAAGGTGAAGAATGATAGGAAAAACCCTCCTATTTATAACAAAATATTGGGTCATTCTAGATCTTGGTGCATGATTAAAATAACATTAACCAAATCTAGATCCACCTTTTATGGAATATTTATTATATTTGTTGGAGGGAAAAGGTATTTGACTTGGGTCAAATCCCCTTATTTGTGAATAATAAATAAATAATGATTTATTTATCATTTTAAGGAAGTGGTTGAAGGATAATCAAATAAATAATGATTTATTTAATTATTTATGGGTGATTTTGTCATATTTAACAAGGAATATTATTTAAATAAGATTTAAATAATTATTCCTAGAAAATAATAAGATAAATAAAGATTTATCTAATTAATTTCTTTGTTTTGGGTTAAACATGACCACGAAAATCAAACAAATATAGGTTTGTTTAATATTTCCTTTTGGGGTTTCCTGTTTAGACCATAAACAACCTAATAAATGTGTTTTATTAAGTTATTTTACATAGTGAAAGCAATTTTACTTAGGGTAAAATTGGTCTTACATGGTGTACTTGGGTCCATCTAATGATAGTAGGTTAGATGACCAAAAAATGGTGTAACAAATTGAATATTCCCTTGAGGGTTGTTCAAATTACATATCTTAGAGAGACAGGATGGAAGCAGCGTTGGAAGAAAACATGCTGAATGAATTCATAGACACTGGTATTCCTAAGCTTGCAGCAACAAATGCTCAAGATCTAGTTGCATGGAAGAAGAACATAGCAATGGAAAGAAGGATTTTGTTGGAAGGTGTTCGAGATCATATTTTCTCGAACCTCCATGGAAAGGAGACTCTATATGCTATGTGGAAGGCATTAACAAATTTGTTTTAGAACAACAATGACCATAGGAAGCTGGCACTGAAATACAAGCTTAGAAAAATCAAGATGGAGGAGGGCGACACAATACCGAAGTACTTGACCAAGTTAACCCAATGTCGGGATGAGCTTGGAAGTGTTGGTGTTACAATTTTTGAGGATGATCTGGTGAGCCTAGAACTTCTAGGCCTTCCCAAGATATTGCACAACTACCATGATTCGGTGAATGGGAGGGAGAAGCTACCAGAGTGGGAGTGATTGTGGTCCAACTTGGTTCAGAAAGAGACTAGGAGGAAAAACATAGATGGGACCTCTTCCAAAGAAGAGGACTTTGCATTAGTTAGTAAAGGAAAGAAATAAGTCCCAAGGCGAAGAGGGCAAGAAGAAATAATTTTCCAACATCAAGTGTTTTCACTGTCACGAGTCCGAGCACTATGCCACGGAATGTCCATAGAAGAAGGCAAGCAAAAAGGAGCTTGTAGTAGTAGTAGCAGGTGAAGCTCTAGCTTCAAAATTAAAAATTTATTTCTCTCTCATTTCATGCATGGAAATAACTGTAATGGGATGCATGTGGTATCTGGACTACGGTGCCTCCTTCCATATGACGAGGAATATAGATATCTTCAGTGACTTGGAGGAGAAAGACCTCAAGAAGAAAATAGAGTTTGGAGATGATGGGAGGTATAACACGAATGACATCGATATTTTTACCTTTCATAGGGAGTTTGGCTCCCCTCTCAAACTCCAATATGTGTTGTTTGTTCTAGGACTAAAGAACAATCTTGTTTCCGTCAGGGTATTGGAAGACTCTGGATATGATGTGATAGTTAGCAAAGGAAAGGTTTTCCTTAGACACGTCGCACAAGACAGATGAAGTAGATCAATGTGCACGTCAAGAACTGGCATGATCTCAAGGTCAAATATGCATGCAAAGATTTGAGGATAAAGGAAAAGGTTAGAGACTTGGTGGTTGAGAGGGAGCATGAATTACCTCCCAACATGCAGCCTCAGAAGAAGCCTCAACAAATTGTGGAATAGCCACAATTGGAGAAGCAGAGAGGAGGTAGAGTGGATATATAAACTCAAGCAGAGACCTCTAGTAGGGGGGAATTTCGAGCCAAGTGGGAAAAGGGAGAACATGCAGCCATACCTCTCGATGAGAGGTTGGGAGATGTGAAGCAATAGTCCCAAGAGTGCAGAAATTTGGGTAGGGTCCATTGAGATGTATTTTATTATTGATCATTACCTTTTTACAAGGGCCCATAGTACACAGTAGTAGGATGAATAAGTGGTAGTTAATGTTGTCAGATCTCAGAGTGACAGATGCAGAGACTAGCAGCAGCCAGATACTGGGGAGCGCAATGCAGAGTTGGTAGCAGTGCAGATGGAACAATGCAGAGTTAGCTGCACAATGTGGATTTTTCAAAAAACAGTGCAATAGCCAGTAGGATTCAAAGACTCATGTCACAAATGCATCATATTGATCACAATTGATTCATTTTGTTGGATTCTTTTAAATTTCAGAAGTTTCGATAGAAACAACACTAGAGAGAAGTGTTACATATTGAACATTCCAAAGGTACCGCATCGGGATAGAGTTGAATTCATTGTGTTAAAAATGACATCTTGTATGAGTTAACTAAGTTAGGAAGACTTAGTTGGTTCAGTTAATTCGAGTTGAGGGTCAAAGTAGAGGCCTGTAGAGTGTCTCATACTTTTTAGGAGCCCTGGTTGAGTTTATTTTGAGTTGTAATTAATTAACTTAATTTATTTGAGTTAAAATTATTTTAACTAGTTCTAACTGATGGAGGAACTAGTGAGAGGTCAAGTGAATTAAATTATATTTGATTCACATACAGATAATTCACTCAAAAATAACTCATGCATTTCAGTCACTGAGAAAGACCCAGTTTAGATTGGAGTTAAAGGGAAGTGTACTATCAAGTGTACAATCATCCAATTGTACAGGTGGTGCATGGAGTCAGAGGAAGAGCATTGATGTATTGCGCAATAATTATTGGGGGATTTCCTTGTTAATATGGTCCTAATTCCCAAGGAAACTACATAAGGAAATAGGGATCCTGGAGGGCAGAAAATTGGTTAAGTATTGAACCCATCTTGTCTAGGAATCATTGAGACAGATACATATAGTGTAGCGGTTTCTCATCTTAGAGAAAATAATCGTAATATCCTCATAATATTTGGCTTATGAAATATAAATATAGTGGGGTTTTTAACTAAGGCTTTCCCCAGATAAATCTTTATGTTGTGCGACTGAAATTCTTTCTCTGTCTTGTTCATGTGATTATGCAATTGTAATTGGTTTCTGCAATTTATAGATTAGATTGAAGTATTTTGTTTTATCATATTACAAATATTAGTTTGAATCTATGTGTTTTTTCTACAAGTATGTCATGTTCATGTCGAGCCTAAAAAAAAATATCATATTTGTTTTAATTTTGGAAGACCGTGGATATGATGGGATCTTCAACAAAGGAAAGAAATTTCTGAGACACATAGCCATGGGATAGGTGAAGAAAATTGGGGCTTGAGTCAAGAACCTGTATACACTTGATTTAGAATGTGCATGCACAACCTTTAGGGGCAAGGAAGAGACTATATATATGGTTGTTGAGAGGGAGCATGTTAGACCTCTCAACATGCAGCCTTAGAAGAAGCCTCGGGAAGTTGTGGAGAAGCCACAAATGGAGAGGTAGAGAGGAGGAAGTGTGGAGACATCCACTAAATTAAAGACCTACAATAAAGGGATAGTTCTAGCCAAGTGGTTAGAGGGAGCACATGCAACTATACCTCTAAGAGTGACGTGGAGTGAAGTATATCCTTAGTCCAAGAGTTGTAGAAATTTGGGCAGGGTCTATTGAGGAATTTTTCTCATGTATCATTACCTTGTTCTAGGGGCCCACAATATTTAGTAGCATGAGGATCAATGTGAGTCAGATAATGAGGAGTGAAGAGGAGTGTTTAAAACAGAGCAAGAGGCTCAGTAGCAGAGTCACCAGCAACACCATTTTTCCCAATAGACAGTTATAGATATAGTTGATTCAATGCTTTTTTTGGACGGTTCTTAGTTGCAGTAGTAGCAAAAACAGTGAGAGGTGTTGCATGCAGTACATTCCACAGGTACGAGATAGGGGTGGTTGATAATCCCTTTCCTATTGAGACAGAGTGTTGAAAATGCAACAAGAAAGTCTCAATTTTGATTTTCCTTAATCAAATTGAGGAAATTCGAAATTCCACATCAGAAAAAAAATTGGAGTTAACTAAGGTGACATGGCTCTTGCCACTCAGTTAAGAGCATGTCGTTTAGTTTTATGTAGCAATTCCTAAATTTTAGGAGCCTATGTTGAGTTAATTTCAGTTGTAATCAGTTAAACTAGTTATAATTGTCAACAAAACTAGTTGGTGGGAAGTTAAGTAGTGGGACATTAGTCTAACTCAAATATCATCTCGTTAAATGATCAATCAACTAATAATTAGATCATGCATGAAAATAATTCGAATTGCCAGGTTTTGGTGGAGTTTCCAAGGCAGTTAACCAACAATTGTAAACTAGTTGAGTGTACAGATGTTGCATGAGGTCAAGTGGACCATAATTTGGAATTACACAATGAATTAATGAATTCCCTATTTAATAGGGGCCTAATTCTTCTAGTAAAAATGCAAGGAAAGTAGGGGCTCAAGCAAAGGAAAAAATTGGCTACGTTTGGGTCAGAGCTTTTGAGTGTGCAGAGAGATAGGTTATGCACTTGCAGGTTGTTCTCAGTTGAGTAAAGAAATTGTAATACATCTATATTATTTTGATTAATGCAAGAAGGAATTGGGTTTTTTAGCAGATTTCTTTCCCCAAAGGAAAATACTTGTTGCATGTGTGTGATTTCTTATTGCATGTCTAAAAATTTTGTTCTAAATTTTGAATTTAATTTCGCAGAGCAGTAGAGTAGATTTGAGTCTTGTGATTTATTAAATTCCATGATAAGTTTTGAATCTACAACATAATTTCTACATGGTTAGACTCGTACATTGGACAATCGAGTGAATGAGATAGAAGACCCTATACCTAGTTCCATCCATCCAGGCTATGTTTGTTGAATTTTGAAACAAGAAACATTGAAATGAAAACAAAAAATGGAATCCATAAAATGGCACCCAGAAATGGCACCATATAAGGCTTCTGATTTAATTTTCCCTTGATTAAATTGGAAGAAAATTTGTAGTTTCGTCTCATGAAAACTTGTATTAGTTAATTGAGTCAGGAAGACTTAGTTAGAATAGGAAATTTGAGTTAGAGGTCAAAGAGGATGCATGTAGAGGACTTTCCATGATTTAAGGGGTCCAATTATAGGTATTTTTGAGTTGTAATTAGTTAACTCAATTAATTGAGTTAAAAACAGTTTAAGTTACTAGTTATAACTAAGAGATGAGCTAGTGAGAGGTCCAGTGAATTAAATATGATTTAATTCACAAGTAGTGATCAATCATTTAACTGATAATTCACTATAAATAGTTGTTGCATGTCAGTTCTCATGAAGGCCCAATTGAGACTGAGGTTAAAGGGAAGATATATATCAGTTGTACTATTAGAAAATTGTACAGGTCATGCATGAGGCCATCGGGAAGGACTTGAATGATTGCACAATAATTAATTGTTATTTTCCTAATTAATAGGGGCTCAATTAGCCCAAGAATGCGTAAGGAAGGTAGGCTAGGAAGAGGCAACCAATAGGTTAAATATTGGACCAAACTTGCTTTGATTGAAATTTAGATTCGAGCAGGATTAGATTGAGATAGTTAGCAGAGTTCAAAGCTTTCTCAGTGTGAGGAATATCATTGTATTGTTTCATGATCTTGACCATATGAAATATAGATATAGAGGGGTTTTGAGCAGTTTCTTTCCCCATATACATCTTGCATTGTACGATTGATTGTATCTTTCTCTTAGTTGTTATGTGATTGTGTGATCATGTTTTGTTTCTGCAAATTGTAGAAGGATTAATTATTTTGTTTTAGTACATCACAATATCATATTTAATCCCTTGGTTATATTTTCTATAGTGTTTTTAGGATTAATACAATATTACGTAGTATGATGGCTCTAATCATACAGATAGTCATCCAATCATGAGTCCACTCTTTATCATAAGTGGATGCAGCTTCTTGATTATTATACATGTAATTTTAGCTTATGTGTTGATCATGGGTATGCCTCTCTCAGAAAACATATCATTATGAAAATGTATTGTAACAGATGATGGTCTCGACCAGGTTGTGGTGGAGTTTCCAAGGCAGTTAACTAGCAATTGTAAACTAGTTGAGTGTACAAATGCTGCATGAGGCCAGGTGGACCATACTTGGGAGTTGCACAATGAATTAGAATAATTCCCTATTTAATAGGGGTCTAATTCTTCTAGTAAAAATGAAAGGAAGCAGGGGCTCAAGCAGGGGAAAAAATTGGCTAATTTTGGGTCAGAGCTTCTGAGTGTGTAGAGAGATAGGTTATGCACTTGCAGATATGCTCAGTTGAGTAAATAAATTGCAATACATCTCTATTATTTTGATTAATGCAAGAAGGAATTTGGTTTTTTAGAAGATTTCTTTCCCCAGAGGAAAATACTTGTTGCATGTCTGAAAATTTTGTTCTAAATTGTGAATTTAATTTCGTAGAGTGGTGAGCCCTGGTATTGCACCAAGAGTGCTACAACTCCCAGGGGCTTCCCTACTTTACTGTATCAACCCGGGGTTCATACAAACTTGGAGGTGATGGTGCTATATACACAGCAGATGCATTCTACTCATGTCATCCTCTTCTTCTTTACGAAAGGGTGTTATTTCTTAAACTGTGATAAGGACTGGAAAGTAAATTGCTAGAAGGAAATGACAGAAATGAAACTAAACTAAATTGATGGAAAGGAAGGACAGGAATGAAACTAATTTAATTTGTAGAAAAGGAAATGACTGAAAAGAAAATAAACTATATTACTGAAAAGAAATGACAGGAATGGAACTAATTTAATTTGCATGAAAGAAATGATAGAAAGGAAACTAATTCTAAACCACACTTAACTTGGACAAACAGCTAAATTCACTCTATTTATCCTATGGTATATATACCATGCTTCTACCCATGCAACTAAGCTATCCATGAATTAATCCTAATTGAAAGAGTGTTGATTTTGCATCTTGGAGGAAAGAAAAGGGGTTAAAGAGGCTAATGGAAGGTTTAACACATGAAACAGGGCTTAGAAGTGGAAAGCTAGGGTTTAAACCTTATAAAACATTATAATATCGTGAAAATATGCTTTCGAGAGGAATAATTTGAAATATGCGAGGGCAGAGATGAGATGGAGGAAAAAGTTGCGATATGCGATATCGTAATCGCAATATAGAAAAATTAAAAGGATAGCGGAAGTGTTGTTCTGGAGCGGGAGCGAAGAGTGAATTGCGATGGGTTAACAACTATGACGAGAAAAATGTGAAATGCAAACAGGAAAGAGCTGTGATGTGAAAAATGGGCTGAGTGACATTGTGGTTGGATCGGCGGGGGAGCGCGATCGCAATATCGCAATCGGCATTTGGAAGCGGTAAGTTTAAAAAAAAGGGGAAAAGTGCGATTGCGATGGGTGATGTGGCAGTGGGACCGGTGGTGGAGCGTGATCACAATATTGCAATCGGCAGATGGGAGTGGTAAGTGTTAACGGAAGGAACTAAACATTGTGATTTGTGATTTGCGATGTATAGTAGCGGGAAGTTCGAGGAGTAAGGGCAGAAGGTAAAATTTTGGTAGTTTTCAAGTGTTTTGCATTAGAAAAGGTAAGGCAACCATGAAGGATAAGTCTTAAAGGGAAGAGGAAAATAGTGCGACGTGTGATTGCAATGGGTGACGTGGTGGTGGGACCGGTGGCGGTGCGTGATCGCAATATCGCAATCAGCATATGGGAGAAGTAAGTGTTAACAGAACCGAATGAAAACTACGAACTGTGATGAGAAAATTACGGTAGCGAGGATTTAGAGGAGGAAAGGCAGAGGTAAACTTTGATGGTTTTTCCAACATTTTTGCATTAAAACGAGTAAGGCAATCGTAACCAATAGAAACTAAGGAATAAGGTGGCTAAAGGGTTTAAGTGTTGTTAGGGAAAAAGTGTGGGTGAAATAGCTAAAATAAGCGGAAAACATGAGGGAATGGAGGTGTAAAAGAAAGGTTTAAAGGTGTAATGCAGAGATGGAAATAGTGAGCAGAAATCAATGTTTTTGGTCTGTGGGAAGGTTTACCCTCCTCAAGCTCTATCGACAAAGATGAGAAGAGAAGTCTAGATCCACAACTTTTAGAGTTTTATCCTTTATTCTACTACTCACAAGAAAATGAAAAACTACAAGAGAAAACTGAAAGCAAAGACTAAGAAGCAATGAAACTATCAGAAGCAGATCTAACTAAATGGCAGAAGAAAAACTAGCTAAATGACAGAAAGGAAAAGATAGTAACAACAGAGAAGTTGAGGCACATGGATTGGGACCTAAACCTCAAGCCTAGCTCTCTAAAACTTAAATTAGTCGAATGAATTTAGTCTGCTCATTTCATAAAAGAATAACCTCATACATCTCTGAAAGTTTGATCACTGAGTAAAATAATAAAAATCTCAATAGCTTGTAACAATGTTTCAACTAGAATCGACTGGAATTGACTAACTCTTCCTAGCTCTAGCTCTGCTCTATTTATTCTACAGAGTAGCTACCAACATCTCCCTAGAAAATGGTGATTGAGTCCACTTGACTCCCAATAAACAAAGATTGGGTGCACTCCTCTTTGAGTTGCTTGGTTGCTTCTGGAATCGAATTGCTAGAGAGAATCCTTGGGGATCCTTTGGCTGCCTTTGGAATTCGAATTGCTGGAGGGAATATTTGGGATCCTTCGGCTGCCTTTGAGAGTTAATCAGGGTGGATAATCCTCCTATAATTTCTCTTTGTTGTCTCCTCCAAGTCTTTATGATAAAATCCTTATAAAAATGCTAATAATTCATGATTTTCTGCACTTAACCTCATATTAGGCACTCAGAGTATGTTAGCCTTAATCACCACCTATACTAGCATCATAAAACCAAATAATAATAAAAATGCAAGAAAAAGAGATCTAAGAAGGAAAAAAGGTGACCATTAACCCCTCCAAATATGTCTAATGATGGAGCTCATCATCACCCCCCTAATGAATGGTTGCTCATCCTCTGAGCAACTAATCCTCCTCCTGCATTTCCTTTAAGGCTTTGACAGCCCCCCTGATATCCTGAGGAAGAAGTGTGGGAGTTTCCCCAATGGGGTAAAAACCATTATTCTTTTATGTATTCTTCCATTCTCTATCTTGTGCATTTGTTTCCTTTTCATCAGTCATCCCCAACAACAAATGTGGGTTGAGCCTTAGTCCCAACCATTGGATATTTTTGGCCTACATGGCCCTCTTGTATAATGGTGTTCTTTCAAATGCACCCCTCAGTCTTTGTGGAGTATGGTACTCCCTATTCTTGAGGCTGTGAGGGAGGTTGTTCCATCTCCTCTGGCTGGACATCATGCACTCATCTTCTATCTACCTAGAAACATCATCAAAGTGGCCTATTACCTGTGTTTGAGTCTGAAGCTAGCTCTCAACTAGTGCAGGGTCCCTTTCAATCTCTCGACGGTTAAGGATGACTCTTCTTGGGCTAAACAATTCTTGTTTGATATATATGGGTTCTATATTTCTTCTTCCCATGACCCCCCATATGTATTTTGCTCTAGTGTCCTCATTCGTCATCCAAGATGCTAGAGCCATTAGCTTCATATCCCCCATTATGAAATTGGGGTCCCAATTATCCAGATTTACAAGGTTATGCACATAAAACTTTTCCATTTTTGCCTGATCAACCATGTTAGCTTGCTTGTAGAAACCCATGAATTTTCTACAATATTGGAAAGGAATGGATCCTTGGGAGGCTAGAGTTTTGATTTGAAATAGGAGCCATTTCTCCTTGAGGTACACAACATATGGGTCAGAAGGGAATTTGTGTTGAAGGGCTTCTATGCATAAGTCTGCCATGGTGGCTACTTGTTGCCCTTTTGCAGCAATTTCTCCTTCAATGCTCCATTCTCTACTTGTGCCTTCTGAAACTTCTCCTTCATAACTGTCTCTTCGATTCTTTCCTCCTCCCTTGGTGATTCTTCAATGATAATCGGGCTGGTGGGAGGCGTTTCTGGCTCTCCCTGACTTATCCTCCAAATCTTGTCAGCTCTGAAATACATAGAGGTGTGCCTTTTTCTCTTTGTGCTCAGAGGAGATAAGGTGGAAACTACCTCTTTGCCTTGAGAGGATGTGGTGTTGTGCTATGAGTTTGTTTCTTGCTCACTTTCTCCTACCTCTATGACTTATGTTAGACAATCCAAAAATAAAATATTATCATAGGTTATAAAGTTAAAATAAAATAATTATTAATTTAAGATATTAAATTAATAATTATTATTCTAGAATATTTAATTATTTAATGGAGACATTTAGAATTAGCATATTGTTGTAACAAGATATGACTCTCCAAATGTGTCGTATCTTAGGCTTTTTGTTAGCTAGTTATTTGGAATAGCATTTAATGTAAGTGGACACTTGTTATTTAATAAGTGATCCATAATTAGTGGTAGTTAGGACATTGAGCATATAAATAGTTCATTGCAAGAGTGTTTTGTTGTTCGGGTGTAAACTCTTGCATAATTCCAAATGTAATTGTTTTTTTTTATTAATAATATTACGTGTCTGAAGATACTTCGGCCATTATTGTGGTATCAGAGCTACGGTAATGCTGCAGTGAATGTGAGGAGAAGATTCCAGCTCTACAAGTTCTTGGAAAACTCCATTGAATTGATCGGAAAATGATTGGTATGGAATTTGTCAAGTTTTTTTGTTTAAAAGGAACACAAATTTTATTATTGATTTTAGATTTGTAAGTTATAAAATCATTTTTATTATCAAAAAAAAAAAATTGCAAAATCAGTGTTCCTCTGGTTATTATCAAAATACGTGGATCTCTGGTTAACAATCCAGCAGATCTCAAATAAGGACACAATCCAGGTTCCGAGTTTTGCAATGCCCTACTGATCCCAGGTCGTACCACTCCAACCTGACCTGAGACACCACCTCATTTTACAGTAAACAAAAAACACCCCATCCTTGAGCCATCTCTCGGGCCTGAACTCTCTGCAATATTTTCCCATATCTTCTCCCCATGGAATAAATGGCCTGGAGAATGACTGTTCTTTTCATCAAAACACTCCCGCTAGGCAGTACGAGCTCATCTTCAGCCTGCTCCTTGACATTCAGCGGAACGGGCAGGTACAACCTTTGGGTTTCCGACAGCGCGGCATGCAAATAATGCATCTCTTTGAGATCACCATCAGACACCATCCTTTCACTCTTAGTTCTCTTCGTTTCTAGCAGATTCAGTCCACTGAGCGTGCAACAGGTTTTCCTTTCCCGTGGAATACCCACCGGAGCTCTATGTGGCTGACTGTTCGCCGATGCATCGTTTTGTTATGATGCCGATGTAGGCAGAATCGCATGGTATAATTTGTGATTATTAAACTAGTGCAGTTGTTTATTATTATGCAGAAGCCTATATATGATGCAGTTGTTGATTATTAAATTAGTGCATGTGGGGCATCTGCTCCTCAACTTCTAAAAGGAAAATTGAAGATATCATATTTATGTATTCATAATAATGGTCAAAAACTATGCGACGTTCAAGTCAAAGTCTCACCACCACCTGGAAGCCCGACCATTGTCAGACAGTTGGCCAGTAGTAGAAGTATACACGTGAAGCATTACAGTTTGCTGCTTGGGATGGATGTTTGCTATTTTTGTTTGGAACCCGACAGCTAGCCAGCATGAGAGTCAGCTAGCCAGCATCAGCCAGTCAAGAACTAGCCTGAAGGAAAAGTAAAAAATCCAGCGTTTGACAGTGTTTTCCTTTTTAAAGATAAATCTGAAAAGTCTTTGCTGGAGAGATAAAGTATATATTTTTTTATGTAATGTTTTATTGGAGTAATAAGGATTTTGTAATATTTGTGAAGTAATAAGGTTATTTGTAATTTTTTTTTTTTTGGAGTAATAAAGAGATTTTTCTTTGTAATTTGTTTCTGGAGAGATAAGTGTGACTCAAAGTAATTTTACTTTGAGGAGGGTTAACATTTTTTTTTACCATATTTTGCAAGAGAATCATTGTAAAAGTCAAATTTTGAAAGTTACCTTGTAAATATTTGAGAAATTGACTAGAGCCAAGTGCAAATATCAGTCATTTTTCTCTTGTTTCAACGACTATACGAGGGTCAAGGCCAAGCCCCGATAAATCATTTTTTACATGGTGTGTGTCGTTTTTGCGTGGTGTGTTTCATGTGACAAGTTGCTCGATTTTTGTGCTTGATTTTTTTGGTGCACTGCTTCAACACTACAATGTCAAAGTTAATTAATATGTTCTCTGAATCTAATAAACTAGAAGGAGTGAAATATTATAAGACATGGAGACATCTAATTGAAAGCACTCTTATTTTTAATGAATTGTGGCATGACATTTGTGATGGCAACATTAAGCCAAATAAACCAACAGATCCAGCTTCACTTGCAAAATGGGAAATAAAAGATGCCAAGGCATTAGCTCTTATAAGAGCTTGAGTTGGTAATGAAATGTACATACACATTGAGAATTCCTACAATGCATGGGCTACTTTACATACATTCAAAGATCTCTTTGATACACAACCTGAATCAAAGAAATTTGATCTTCAATTAAAATTGATTCAACAAAAATTAACTGAAGGTGGTGATGTCCTTGAGTACATTTCACAACTTAAAAACATTAAGCAAGAAATCATCAATGCTATTTTTCAAGCTGTTGATGAAAGCCTCTTAACTACAATTTTAATTGTTGGATTTCCATCATCATATACTCATTTTTTGGAAACTTTGCAAGTCACTGGCAAGTTAGAGAAGATCAAATTTGATGAAATGAGTGACATGTTAGCACAACATGATAAAAATTTCGGGAAGAAGAAGTAGATTGGGGAAGATGTCTTCTTCACCAAAGCCAGTTCAAGCAACTCCTCAGCTGACAGTTCCAGAAACAGAGCAAGAGGTAATTTCAATCCAAATCAAGCAGCCCAAGGTCGTGGTCACAGTCAACACAGAGGAAACAATTCCAACAGAGGCTCTAATTCAAGCAGAACAAATTTTCAAGGCAGAGGCAACAATCAAAACAGAGGATATCATCAAGGCGCAGGACAAAGTCCAGGAAGAGGAAAAACTCAAAACAAAGGACAAAGCAGAGGTCGAGGACAGTCTCAAAGCAAAGGACAGTCTCAGGGAAGAGGCACCGATTTGAGTCAAATTGTTTGCAGACGATGTAACAGAGTTGGTCACTATGCAGCAAATTGTAGAACTTCTATTGAAAAAATTTCTAAATTTCATCCAAACTCAGCACAGTTTGCAAATGATGAAGGTGATCCTGATAGTTCTGAATATGTCTTCACCAACACAGAAGCAACAACTTTACAAGTTTCAAGCTTTCTCCAAAGTGATTATGAAGATGCATAGATTCTTGATATAGGTGCAACTCAACACATGACATTTCGACATGACTTCTTCTAGACTTTCAAAGAATGTCATCTGAATTCAATCTATCTTGTTGACAAAACCAAACATACTCCTTCAGGAAAAGGTGTAGTTAATTTTTTTTTACTAGGCATCAGAGAAAGAATGATTTCAAATGTCTGGTATGTCCCAACATTCAAACAAAATTTGTTATCTCTAGTCACGATTCGACAAGCATGACATATAGTGATTATGGAAGATGGCTTAGTTAAAATCAACTCAGTCAAACAAAACATGCAAACAGTAATGACATGTTATGAAGATGGAAAATTGTTAAGGATGAAAGGGATAGTTATTCCAAGACATTCTGACTTTGCAGGCACAGTAAGTACAGGTATTTCACCAATCAAATTATGGCATGTCAGATATGGCCATTTCAACTTTGACAGTTTTTCTCAGTTACAAAAATAGGGCATGGTTAAAGGACTTCCAACCTTCAAAAGGGAAAATGCAAAGTGTGAATCTTGCATTTTTGGAAAACAACATCGAGAGACTTTTCCTACAAGTTCATGGTGTGCAAACAAGCATTTGCAGTTGGTTCACAGTGATATTTGTGGACCCTTCCCAACTTCACTTGGAAGTTGCAGATATTTCTTGCTCTTTATTGATGATTTTAGCAGGATGACTTGGGTATATTTCTTGAAGAAAAAGTCAGAAGCATTTGAAAAGTTCAAAAATTTTCGTCAGCTTATTGAAAATGAAGTAAAGAAGAAGGTTGGCACTCTTAGAACTGACAACGACGGAGAATTCACTTCAAATGAATTAAAAAAGTATTGAATGGATAATGGCATAAAATGACATCTTACCAATGTCTACACTCCACAGAAAAATAGAGTAGTAGAAAGAATGAATCGTACCTTGTTAGGAATGGCGCAATCTATGTTAACTTTCAAAAAGTTAAGTCCTTCATATTGGGCTGAAGCAGTTCATACCGTTGTCTACTTGAGAAACAGATCTCCCACAGCTTCTTTAGACGGAATCACACCTTATGAAGCATGGTTTGGATTCAAACCTTGGGTAAAACATCTCAGAGTTTTTGGATCAGTCTGTTATGCCTTAGTTCCAAAGGAAAAATGAACTAAGCTTGATGCACGAATCTTGAAGTTGTTACAGGTCAAAATACCTCCTCATCAGCTCAAAGGAGAAGATAAATATGGAAGGAATACAAAGACCTAAACTAAACCTATTTCTGCCAAGGTAATGCCTCACTATAACAACACAAGAGCGTTATAACACACCTGATCAGTGAATAGGCCATGTTAGTGGCTAGGGAAATGCTCTGTTTACACTAGAGGGCATCATTACCCATGTTTTGAGTTTGGAACAGGAAAAACCCGCAGAGAATGATTTGAATTTCTAGATTTTTTCTCACAAGAGAGTTAGTACAAAAATGAAAAAAATGAAACTGCAAAGCACTAATTTTTTATTGGGCCTTGCCATAAACAACTGAACTCTCAAGGAAGGCAAAAGCATGGAAGTTGAGGAAACATCTTGGTTTTTTCTATTCAGAACTGGTGGAAAGAGAAGGGCAATTATTTCTCTCTCCATCTCCTATAAAATGGAGTTGAAGGCTCTTGGTTCAAGGTCGAAGGATTGTCAAAGTTTTTAAATACTTGTGAAGTAGAGATCATTGTTGTAGTGTGAAGGTCAAAGGTCAAAGAGGTTCATTGAGAACTTGTTGGTCAAGACATCACCACTTTGAGAGATAGAGAGATTGGAAGGCTTAGGAGGGCTTGGTACAACCGACGGTTGTAATCCTCCTTTTTATAAATCAATAGAACTATATCTGTTTTGTCCATTCTATGCGTTGATATTGTCATTATTATTTGATTATTTACATAGCATGAGATGAATGGCTTAGATGTGCATAGTTTAAATTTTTATTATATATTGACTTAATTGATAGGAAATATATGTTATGGTAGAGATTACACGGGTGCTTTGACTGATTGCAGAGTCGAGATTTGGAGCTGGTGAAGGAAAATCCCTGCTTCGTTGTTCAAGTGCTCTCCAAAAGACTTCAAGATCATTAAAGAGGTAATATTCCATCTTATTCCATCAAGTTGTTTTAAATTAATATGAATATGTATGTGCCATCTTTGTGAACTATATAGCTAATCTTATTGTCTGCCTCAGGCACCGGAAAGCCGTGAGAGGGATATTCGATAACCAGCAACCCAAGCATTTTACCCTATAGCAGAATTGGCGACTCCGCTGGGGATTTCCCCATAGTTTCCGAACTATTTCTTTCCTCCTTTCTTCTTTCCTCTATTCACAGACCCTTCTGACCAGTATTTATGCCCAGTAGACATTTCAAAAGCTCGCAGAGTTCAATCCTGTTTCTGTTTGACCATCTGAAGAAATTTACCCTGGCTAACGCTACCTCTGTTGGTTTTCCAGTGCGTTATAATGATGAATATGCTTAAATACAGTGCGTTAGTCTCTGGATTAACGTTGTATTTACTCAGAGACAGTGCGTTACTCAGCCAAAATTTGTTGTTCACCCCTGTGATTGTGTTTTGGTTGCAAAGTTTTTGGGCCATCAGTATCTCTCCTTGACTGAATCCCTGTGCTTGTTTACTAAGCTGGCATTTCTGTTTGTTTGCTCTTGTTTGAAAAGTTAGTGTCAAAAGCAATTACTTTTTAGAGAAGAATTTTTTTTTTTTGTTTTTCTGCATCTAGCTGAGTTAATTCTGAAAATTTCAGTTCATACACTGTTAAGAAGAGGTAGATAGAAGTCTAAATCTTTAAATTTGAACTGTGCTATTTGAATGTTAGTGCATGGATGTTGAAAAGAAACCTCTCCTTGTATAAATAATCTTCATCGAATTGAATATTTATAGCATATTTTTTCATGGTTTCTTGAGTTAGAGTCTCATTACATTTCATACGTCCACTCCCCCTTTGCAAGACTAATAATCAAGTACAGTAAGAATCAAGTGATAATAAAATCAATCACATTACTCTTTTTGAGCTCACACCAACGGTAGTTCAGGCTAGGATCTTGGGTTAGGAAAAGTGAGAAAAACACCCAAGATCTCAAAACTTGAAACTAGAGTCATTAACGAGCGAAATCCTACTGCACTCATATTATCGGGACCGTTCCTTTACCGGAGCTCAGCGCGAGACAAAACTTGGGGGCACAAGAAGGTAGCCCGCCTTCGACTACATTCGGTGGGTGTGTTATATATTGGGGTTCCCTCCGGGGATGTCGAAACTAGATCGGGGATCTAGGTATTCTTCCCATATAGCATGTTGTCCTTGACTGTGGACCCCCTGATGATGTCTGTGATTTGAGGTATCTTTAGTGGCCATACTTTTTAGGGACTTACACAAGGTGACTGGGACGGGCTGTCCTGGTACCTCAAATAGACAGACCCACTCTGTCTTCTATCTTTAGGAGGGTACTCATCTTCATGAGAGTGCTTACACCTATCGTCTGAGGTTCAGGCGAAGCTCTAGAGTGACCGTAACTATACTTTCGACCAACCCTCTCTGTATACTATTGTGATACTGGATTTCATCACCAACAAACAGTAGTACTTAGACAGGGCACCCTATTCTGGCTACTTGCTGATTGACTTTAGAGAGTCCTTTTTTTCTTTTTTCTTTTTTAGGTGTGTGGTTCCTGTCATTGAGACTTTATGATACATCACAATTTATTAAAATTTGTTAAAAATAAACAGGTCACCGTGGCGTCTTCTGACCCACGCCGTGTATCTTGATGATAGCAAGGTCTACCTCCTCTGACTCTTGAGGAACAACTGAACCTTGGTGAACCCGTGCCTTCTACGAAAGAGTAGTCTCCATTGACAAACCCAGATTTACATATAGCCTCATATCATACGGAATTTCCGGAGGACCCTTTCACGGAAGGTGTCGTACCTCATTATAATCCCCCACTCACTGATCCGTTGGGGCTTGTGATAGTTCATACTCCACCACGCTAAGAAATGTCTTCGGCCGCACAAACATCCATTTCACAACCGGCATCCACAAGGTCGATGCCAATGGCAACCATCCCAGGTTCGCCACCATCCTCCCTGTCGGTTGTTAGTTCATTTCCATCACTTGGTAACCCCGGTAGTCAACATATACCTAATCCCAACCCTATGGTCATCACAACTTTCAGTAGCTCGCCGAGTCCTTTAAGATCTACTCCTACCATGACCACATTGGGACCCACAGTCGCTCCTCCCATGAGTGTGACTACTTCGGTTCCTTTTAGCAACCCTTTCAGTTGGAACCCTTCGTTGAGTTCAAACCCCTTGGCCACTATACCAGGGGGCAGTGTCACCAGCACGCAGGTAGCAGGGAACATTTCACTTCCCCTGCAATTCTTAGGACAAACGGGACAACCTATTATTAATACTATTCCCTTAAGTGGTTCAAATATAGGTGTAGGATCTATGTCGTTGGCAAACTATGCAAGTAGTAGCATGTCTCCAGGAAACTCTATTGCATCCATATGGACTAACCCACCCCAACCTCCATCTGGAATGGGAGGGCACTTTTATACTGGGGGCAACCAACAGTTCGCCCCGCAATACAATATGTCCTATGGACAGCAACCATATGTCCTTACCCCTCCACCTATAGGAAATTTTTATCAAAGTCCTACTTATCCTCCTGGTAACACATTGATGGGCGGACCCTATGGTCTAAATAGTCAGCCCATACTTCCTTGGTTAGATTCGGGGGCAAATCCACAATTGCCATTTTTGGTAGCTCTGGACATCCCCGACATCCATAAACTGACTAATGATCCCATCAATCACAACCCACTCTGGCCTCCAGTACCGCACAAGATTCCTTCTGACATCCCAAAGTTCGATGGGAAACAAGGGGACAACCTAGCCACACACATCACTACCTTTCATCTATGGTCTATATCTAATTTCATGGTGGATGATAGTGTTCGGCTTTGACTGTTTCCCCGTACCCTTACAGACAATGCCGCTAAGTGGTATATTGAAGTGCCACGCGCCACCATAAAAAATTTTGGCGCTTTAGCGATGGAGTTTCTAAAGAACTTCCAATTACCAATCAGATTTGAAACCGGAACAGAAATATTAACCTCACTGCGCTAAGACACCGCCACCCACATCTCCGATCACATCCATGAATGGAGACGTAGGAGGAGGCTAGTCAAAGTGCCAATCCCAGATCATCTCTTAGCTAATTGGTTTTGTAAGTCTCTCTTACCCCACATCTCTAAAGACATTGGCCTTTTCGGTGCGGTTACAGAAGATCAATGCATTCGTCATGCCCAAAATTTGGATTTAATCTATTCAAAATTTGGCACGCTATATGATTTTCTCCCCAATGCCCCCGGTAACCCAAATCCTCCAGCTACTCAGAAAACCGAAGCTCATGCCGATGGTCTCGTTGGCACAATCTCTGGTGTAGCCACAAAAAAGTCTTGGGGGAAAGCCTCCTAGCCATCCTTGGCTACCACCGCCCCTCACCAAACGACTACTCTTCCTACCGCTGAGGTAAATTCTGTGCAAACTTCACAAAAACCTAGTGGAAAAAATAAGAAGAACAAGAAAAATACATCTTCTTCGGAAGAGTAGTTGGACAATCAGAATAACCCTAATCAGAAAAACGTTGCCAAAAATGACAAAGGGAAGGATAAACCAATGAAATTTCCTTGCAAGATCTGTGCGGAGGACCACTTGACATACAAATGTCCCCGACTGCAGGAATGCACCGATTTTATCGCAAACAAGGATTCTAGGTGAACACCTGTCATTCTTCATAATCCTTTCCCTAATCAACATCAGCAACATCAACACATGGTTGACAAACTGCCACAACCCCAGCAATAGGGAAATGGTGGTTCACATCCTTCTGGTGAAGGACCATCCGCTATTTATGGCATTGAGAGTGTTGAAATTCAAACATGAGCCAAGCTGTATGGAAATCCTACCATAGGTGCTCAAGAACCTGGTACTAGTTCAAATCCATTGCCGCCCAATGATTTTCATATCGAACGGCCTACTGCTAACCCCGTGATTCGTCCCCCCAAAGGGACACTTGGACGCACGACTCATAACACCTCTGCACGTGCAGCCCAAAACTACAACATTGTAGAAGATTTGGCGCAGGCATCGTTAGTTATGTCTGCTCTCGAAGTATTGCAAAGTTGTCCAGCACAAAGGAAAGCCTTGCTTTCAGCCATTGGTGGAATAGACCCCCAGGATTCCATGATAGCTATCTTTGATATGGAAAAATCTAAACCCCACCTCTCACACCAACTCGCTTTCTAGATGCAGGTTGTGTCGAAAGGGAGACCAATCCATCGCACTGTCATAGACGAAGGTGCTTCGACCTGCGTTATGTCACAAGCTTGTTGGCTCAATTTAGGTTCTCCTATCTTAACACCGCCGTCGAATTCCCTCAAATCTTTCGATGGCCACACGTTCCTCCCAAAAGGATACCTTGCTAGCTTTTCCATCACTCTGGGTGGGAAAACGGTAACCGTGGACATTGAAGTCGTAGATCACCATCTCAACTATAATCTATTGCTTGGTCGCAGTTGGTCTTATGCCATGACTGCCATTGTTTCTTCGGTCTTCCGACTCATCTGATTTCCATTGGATGGGAAAATAGTCATAGTGGATCAGTTATCCTTCTGCACCCCTGATTATACCACGTTACCAAGTAGCACTGTACCCCTAATAGGAGGCTTTCCTGACTCTTACGTCAGTATTGGTACCGGTCTTTTGAAGGCATCTTCCCTACTGGGTTGTTTTCCTCTCCCGCCGCCACAGATCCCAAACATGGTTGCAATGATATCCACCACTTTGGATGGCTCTATCAACCCATGGATCATCCTGGCACCTTCAGACATTGCTTCCTACGGAGATCAGATGCCGCTCTCACTAGCTGAGTTGGCCGACCAAGCCATCTAAATCACATCTGAACCCTCCACTGCTATGGTTTCGACCAAAGGTACAAACCTCCCACCCATCACAGTTCTCTCTAAGGATCTCCTCAATGAAGTCTTGCCTACAAACAAAGCTATTCGAGAGATCATGTCTCTAGAAGAACGACCTTGGGGAGAGTTCCACCATCGCGCTTCGATGATCGACTCAGACGTGATAAAAACTGAAATCCCATCCTTTGACCCACCTGAGATGGTTCCCTCTGCTTACACGACTGTTCAAACTATCGATTCAGAAGGGAACATGGGTAATCTTTCTAAGACAATGCTCATTGATATCTCGGTCAAAATGGGTATCGTGGAAAATATTCAGATTGGAGCTGATTGCAATCCTGAGGAAATTGCATGCTTCACATCCCTTTTCAAGGAATTCTGCGATGTGTTTGCTTGGTCTTATGACGAAATTCCCAGCATAGATCCATCTATAGTCGAGCACGAAATCAAGATTTATGACAATGCCAAACCAATTCGGCAGCGACTCAGACCTGTCCACTCGTGCAACGCAGCCACCATCAAAATTGAGGTAGAAAAAATTTTAAACGTTGGTTTCATCTATCCCATTCCTTTGACGGAATGGGTTTCCAATCCGGTTCCCATCGATAAAAAAAAAGGCACCATTTGAGTTTGTGTTGACTATCGCGATCTGAATGCCGCTTATCCCAAAGATAATTATCCTACGCCATTCATAGATCATATTCTTGACGATTGTGCCAAATGTGAATCTTTTTCCTTCATGGATGGATTCTCGGGCTATAACCAGATTGCAATTAAAAAATAAGACCAGCATAAAACTGCCTTCATCTGTCCTTGGGGCACATTTGTGTATCGTAAACTCCCATTCGGTCTAAAGAATGCTGGAGCAAATTTTCAGCGGGCTATGGACTACGCTTTTCACGACATTCGACATATTGTACATGCTTACTTGGATGACCTTCCGGCCCATTCCAAGAAACGACCTGATCACCTCGCTCATCTGAAAGAAATTTTTTCTAGGTGTAGATTCTACAATATACGTCTGAATCCTCATAAGGACGTATTTATGGTCGAGTTCAGACGTCTGTTAGGTTTCATTGTCTCCAAGCACGGGATTAGGGTTGATCCCAATAAGGTTAAGGCAATTGTTGAATTTCCGGCACCACAATCCATCCTTCAACTCCAACGTTTGCAAGGGAAGGCAAAAGTTTTACGTCGATTCATCGTTAACTATGTCGAGTTGACGAAAGGATTTATGCTATTATTGAATAAAGGAACACTATACTTGTGGGATGACCAATCTCAACGGTCATTTGATGCTTTAAAACATGCACTTGTTTCAACCCCACTCCTTAGTGCCCCCGACTACTCACGCGACTTTCTCCTCTGCCTGGAATCCTCACCATCCTCACTTGGAATGGTTCTGGTTCAAGTTTACAGTGACGACAGTGAACATGTGATATACTATTTGTCCAAAGGTCTAATCAGACCTGAATTACGTTATTCACATGTGAAGAAACTTTCTCTGGCGGTAGTTTTTTCTGTCATCCGACTCTGACACTATATATTGCTGCGATAGACTACGGTTATTGCTTTGGAGAACCCCATGTGACACATCCTGTCTCGACAAATTATTGGAGGAAAATATTCCAAATGGATCATAATCCTCCAACAATTTGATTTGGTCGAGCATTATTTTTACGGTATTTTTCTTGCTCATTAATCCGAAAAACCTCGAGTTCCCTTCTTTGGACTCGTTAAACTTACACGAAGTTGATATCGAGCGTTCTTTTTATGGTCTTATTCTTGCTCGCTAATCCAAAAAACCTGGAGTCCTCTTCTTCAGACTCGTTAAAAATGATATGAAGAAGCACTGAGCTTTCTTTTTAGGGACCTTTTTCTCGCTCATAAAACTGAAAAAACCCCGAGTTGACTTTGTCGGGCTCGCTAAATTACCACGACAGAGAGTAAGGAGCCATTCTTTTCCTCTTTTGCAAAGCTCTTTAAACTGAAAAAGTGACCGAATTTTCTCCGCGTGACTCGTTAAAATTTCACGAAGGTAACCGAGTTTTCTCCACGTGACTCGTTAAAATTTCATGGAGAGCACTGATTTTTTCTTTCTTGGACTCGTTAAAATTTCACAAAGAGTACTGAGTTTACTCCGTCTCCTCGTACTCATAAAAAAATTAGGTAGACGTCCATCGAACATATATTTCTCACTTTTCCGGCTTCAATGGACTAACTCACGGAAAATGAACTGTTTCGGGCTTACTATTCTCCCTTTGTTGTGCTCGGTTATCAAGACATGACAAAGGTACCCCAATGGAGTTGTCTTTTACGACATTTTTCAGAATCTCTAAACATGAAAAATTGACCGAGTTTACTCGTCTGGACTCATTAAACCTAATTAGACGGGGCACGAAGTTGTCTTTTATGATATTTTTAAGACTCTCTAAATATGAAAAATTCACCGAGTTTACTCGTCTGGACTCGTTAAACTTAATCAGACGGGAAAAAAATTTGGACAAAATGGATACTACCTCTCTTACATTTCAAAAAGGTCAATTTGGCATCAAAAATCTTGAACATGGAACTTCTCAGAAAACTCTTTCGCAGTTAGCCGAACCCTACCATCTATGAGTATTAGCCTTCATCTCCCAGTGTCCCTACACCGGTAAAATCCTAACACACTCTTTGGTGTTCATTAAGCCTTAGCTGCCTAGTACCCTGTTATAGTGCCTTCTATTTTTCAAGAAGATCTCAATATCTACTACTCCTCTTATCAACCAAACCGCTCATTATGCCAGAAATTATTTGTCGTCCGACATCCCCATTTACTCTTCATTATCTCCATCACAAACAAAATCATTTGGTTTTTGTTTCGTGTTGACTGATGTAGGACGCCTTAGTGCCTACCTTTCAACAGATCTCTTCCTATCGACTTCAACTTCTATAGAAATCATGTTGTTTAAGCTACTGAGCATGGGAATGCCCGACTCAAGGCAGATACTATATTTTCTGACATATGTTGTTGTTTCAGGTTTTCCTCAGTCTTTCAATCTCTTTATCTCTACTACACACATTATAAATTATTTCGGCCATCATCTTCGTCTCTGACCTCACACTTTAGGGGGCATCTGTTACAGGTCAAAATACTTCCTCATCAGCTCAGAGGAGAAGATAAATATGGAAGGAATACAAAGACCTAAACTAAACCTATTTCTGCCAAGGCAACGCCTCATTCTAACAACACAAGAGCGTTATAACGCACCTGATCAGTGAATGGGCCACGTTAGTGGCTAGGGAAATGATATTTTTACACTAGAGGGTAGTTTTACCCATGTTTTGAGTTTGGAACGGGAAAAACCCACAGAGAATGATTTGAATTTCCAGCTTTTTCTCACAAGAGAGTCAGTACAAAAAGGAAACTGCAAAGCACTAATCTCTTATTGGGCCTTGCCATAAACAACTGAACTCTCAAGGAAGGAAAAAGCATGGAAGTTGAGGAAAAATCTTAGTTTTTTCTATTCAAAACTGGTGGAAAGAGAAGGGCAATGATTGCTCTCTCCATCTCCTATAAAATGGAGTTGAAGGCTCTTGGTTCAAGGTCGAAGGATTGTCAAAGTTTTTGAATACTTGTGAAGTAGAGATCATTGTTGTAGTGTGAAGGTCAAAGGTCAAAGAGGTTCATTGAGAATTTGTTGATCAAGACATCACCACTTCGAGAGATAGAGAGATTGGAAGGCTGAGGAGGGCTTGGTACAACCGACGGTTGTAATCCTCCTTTTTATAAATCAATAGAACTGTATCTGTTTTGTCCATTCTATGCGTTGATATTGTCATTATTATTTAATCACTTATATAGCATGAGATGAATGGCTTAGATGTGCATAGTTTAAATGTTTATTATATATTGACTTAATTGATAGGAAATATATGTTATGGTAGAGATTACATCAAAAGCCACTAATTGCAATAGTTAGAGATTGAGCTGTGAAGAGAATCCTCGCTTTGTCGTTTGTCTCTAAAAAAGACTTCAAGATCATTAAAGAGGTAATCTTCCATCTTATTCCATCAAGTTGTTTTAAGTTAATATGAATATGTATGTGCCATCTTTGTGAACTATACAGCTAATCTTACTGTCTGCCTCGAGCACCGGATAGCCGTGAGAGGGATATTCGATAACCAACAACCCAAGCATTTTACCCTATATCAGAAGTGCACAATGATTGGGTATTCTGATGAGGAGAACGGGTACCGAATTTTGTCGAATGGGAAATTTATTGTAAGCAGATATGTGATTTTTGATGAAAATGAGAGTAAGAGTGTTGAAGAAGTTGGCAGTCTTCTTCAAAAGTTAGAAAAAAAAACTGATAAAAGAAATGGAAATTTACAAAGTCAACAGAATTCACCAAATTGGTATGAACTTGAGTTTTCTTCATCTGAATATGAATCATCCAGTCCGTCTTCTTCATCAGTGACATCCGGGTCTTCTAGTAGTTCATCCAACTCTCCTAGCAGTAGCATTTCTTCTGACAATGACTCTCCGCCCCCGGAACCTACGGTTGATCAACAAACATCAGTTTACATCAACCCTCTTTTTAATGATGGTGATTTTTCACAAGCTCGAACCACTGAACATCAGTTGCTGAAATGGGCAGTTCAACTTTTGAAAGATGTAAGTCCTAATGAACAAAATAAAATAGGAACAAGGGGATCAAAACAAAATAAAGGCAATTTTTCTTTGATAGCAAATGACTTTACTGAACCTTCTTCCTATCAAGAGGCAGTAAAACATAAAGCATGGCAACAAGCTATGGTTGATGAATATCAGGCAGTTCAAGACAACAACACTTAGCAACTTGTTGATTGTCCTTAGCATGTTAAACCTATTGGATGCAAATGGGTTTATCGAATTAAGTACAAGCAAAATGGTGATATTGACAAGTATAAAGCAAGAATTGTTGCTAAATGTTTTGTGTAGTAGGAAGGGATAGATTATGAGGAAATGTTTACTCCTACAGCTAAATGGAACACCATCTTCCTCACACTTGGCTTAGCAACTCAACAAGGATGGAAAGTTCATCAAATGGATGTAAAAAGTGCTTTTCTCAACGGAGATTTACAGGAAGAAGTGTACATAACACAGCCACCAGGTTTTGAAATTGAGGGACAAGAACATAAATTCTGCAAACTGATAAAGGCTTTATATGGGTTAAAACAAGCTCCCCGAGCTTGGTATGCCAAAATGGATGAATACCTTCGCAAAGTTTGGTTTTAATCGCATTGAATCTGATGATACCTTGTATGTACGCCAACAAGGTAAAAATTTGGTGATTTTGGTTATGTATGTCGATGATTTGATCATCACAGGCAACAATGCTGCTCACATTGAACACGTGAAAAAGGAGTTACATGCAGGTTTTAAGATGATAGATTTGGGACTACTTCATTACTATCTTGGAGTTGAAGTATTCCAACGTCCACATCAGATCTTCATTTCTCAGAGTAAGTATGTAGCAGAAATTCTTCAGCGATTTGGAATGCAGGATTGCAAGCCTGTCCTTACCCCTATGGAACAAAACTTGAAACTTTCAAAATTTGAAGGGGGCGAAAGGTGGACAGCACTACTTACAGACAGTTGATTGGCAGCTTGATTTATTTAACAACCACTCGTCCTGATCTATCTTATGCAGTAAGTATTCTTTCACGTTTTATGCAGGAACCACTAGACTGCCACTGGAATGCAGCCAAAAGAGTTCTTCGATATATCAAAGGAACAAAATATTTTGGTCTTCTTTACAAAAAGACTAAAAAATTTGTACTTGGTGGATTTTCAGATGTCGACTTTGCTGGCGGTATTGATGACAGGGCATCAACCTCAGGTTACTTAATGAATATGGGGTCAGCTGCAGTTTCCTGGAGTTACAAGAAGCAAGCTACAGTGGCCACTTCTTCAGCAGAAGCAGAGTACATTTCAGCATGGGAAGCGGCATGTGAGATTGTTTGGTTACGTCGAGTTTTACAAGACTTGGGAATTCCTCCAACAGAACCTACTTCATTATTCATTGACAATCAGTCAGCAATAAAGCTTGCCAAGAATCCAGTTTTTCATTCAAAGGAAAAGCATGTGGACACCAAGTATCATCATATCAGATCTCTCATTGCAAAGGACGTCATCAAGCCAGTGTATTGTCCTTCAGAAAATCAGATCTCCGACATTTTCACAAAACCTTTTGGAAGAATAAAATTTACTAAGTTCAGGGATGAACTTGGTATCTGTTGTAATGTATCTTTGGATCATAGGGGGGAATGTTAGATGATCCAAAAATAAAATATTATCATAGGTTATAAAGTTGGAATAAAATAATTATTAATTTAAGATATTAAATTAATAATTATTATTCTATAATATTTAACTATTTAATGGAGACATTTAGAATTAGCATATTGTTGTAACAAGATATGACTCTCCAAATGTGTCGTATCTTAGGCTTTTTGTTAGCTAGTTATTTGGAATAGCATTTAATGTAAGTGGACACTTGTTATTTAATAAGTGATCCATAATTAGTGGTAGTTAGGACATTGAGCATATAAATAGCTCATTGCAAGAGTGTTTTGTTGTTCGGGTGTAAACTCTTGCATAATTCCAAATGTAATTGTTTTTTCTGATTAATAAGATTACGTGTCTGAGGACACTTCGACCATTAACTTCTATTGCCATCTCTATGTTTTTCCTTGGCCCTTTGTCTTTTCCTCTTCTTCTTCTGGTTCTTCTTCTTCTTCTTGCTCTTCCTCTAGTTCTTCCTCTTCTGTTGGTTCTTCTTCTTCTTCTGTAAGGCTAGAAGTGGAATTCTACCTCGTTTGGGTTGCTATAAAAGCTTCCCTACTCATATTTACGAAAGAGGACCAGGCCATGGGTAGGGTGGCGTTGTTCTGCTGCTGCTGTTGCACGTTGTTCAAATACGCATCCCACTCTATGTACTATTGTGCTGCGAGCTCCATTCGGTCTCTTTCCCTCAAAAATTACCAATTCATTGGTTTGGATGAGACGGGACCTCTTTTTATTAGATTGCGCAACTAATTTTGGAGCGCTTCTGTAACTCAGCCTCACCTCCAGTTTTCGTTAGAGGCCATGGCTTCATTCTCTCTATTAATTCATGATGGACTGCATGTTTCCTCCCCTCGTTATCCTCTACTCCACTTGATTTAAATTTTTCTTCTGCATGCCCAGGTGGCGTGACTTTGCAGTTCTCCCTAGTCATACTTCATGATGGTGGCCAAGCTAACCGGCCACCCTTCTACCCCTTAAACTCTAAGTCTGCAAATTTAATTATTTCGGTCTATTATGGATTCATAGCAATGGGTGAGAAGCTATACCTGAGTTTACTTTTTGTTGTCAAGGTGTTTGTAGGAGCTGTAATTTGGAGACAAGTCTCTTATATGCCGCGTTCTCCCTTATTCCTATTTTCTGAATGAGCAGTTTGCTGAATGAGAAACTCTCTGAGTGAGCTATTGATATTTATTGTTGTTTATTACCATTGTAGATGATGTGTGGGGTTGCTCCAGATGCCGTGGGTGGCACTCTTGTCTTTCCTGGGGTCTTCTTTATCAGCTCCTCCTTGTTTTTTTCTTTTCAGTTTGTGAACAATTTTTTTTTTTTAAGGAACTTCCTGATGTTTGTAGAAGTTTGTGGCTTGCTTTCTTTTGCTACATTGTGCTCAGGAATGGACGAATATGATGTATGGAGGTGATGGAAGGAGTTATGGAAATTAATGGGGAGAATGATGGGATGGATGGTAAAATAGAAGGGAAAAGAACATGAATGCTTCCTTGTGTTTTCAGAAACCATTAATGACCTGCAAAATAGCAAGCACAAAGATGCAGATGTATTTTTTTTTGTTTTTTATTTTTATTTTTAAAGAAAGTGGGCAACCTCCATGGAGGTTTTCAACCCACAAACTTGCCTTGGGCGCCTTAGAGAGTTTTTGACCCATGGATCTGTATTCTCTTTTTTTTTTTTTTAGAGTAAGTGAGTTGCCTCCATCGAGGTTTTCAACCCATAAGCTTGCCTTGGGTGCCTCATAGAGGTTTTCACCCATGGATCTTTTTTTTTCTCTTTTCTTTTTTTCCAGGAGGTGTGGGAAACTATGGAGTTTCCCATTACATACACCTCTCTGCTTATTTAATTTATGAACTCCGCCTTTGACAAAGTATTCTTGTCAATTTTAAGTTTGTGACCATTGACAAGCAAGGGGATTCCTTCCTCGTTTATGGTTCTGATTTGAACTGCGCCAATATCAAAAAAAAAATCCACTGTGTAAGGTCCCAACCATTTTGTCATCAGCTTTCCTTTGAATTCTTTGAACCTTGAATCATACAACAACGCCCAATCTCCTTCTTGGAAGGTCTTTTCTTTGATGTTCTTGTCATGCCAGACCTTCCTTTGTAGTTGAACTACCTTTGTGTGAAGAAGTACTTGCATTCTGAACTCGTCCAATCCATTTAGTTGCATCAACCTCTCTTTTTGGTCATTTGATAGATCTAGATTTAATTCAGCTTCCATTATTAAAGTATTGAATTCAAAATCAGCTAAAAGTAGAGTTTTCTTACCATAGACTAGTTCATAAGGAGTGAATCATGTCGTTGTGTTCTAAGTAGTGTTGTAGGCCCAAGTAACTTCTACCAATATTTTTGCCCAATATTTTATGTTTCTGCTCACAACCTTGATGAGGATGCTTTATAAATCTCTATTAGTTACTTCTACTTGGCCATTCGCCTAAGGGTGATAGGCCGTAGAAGTTTTGTGCTTAATTGTGTGCTTCCTCAAAATATTCTCAATGAGGTGAGAGGTGAATTGTGCTCCCTAATAAGTGACTATTTCTCTGGGGTACCCAAATTTGTAAAACACATTCTCCCACAGAAATTCTGCTACTTTCTCCTCGGTTGCTACCTTCACTGCTTTTGTTTCAGCCCACTTTGTTAGGTAATCAATGCATACTATGATACACTTCTTTTGTCCGAATGGTGGATCGATAGGTCCAACAAAGTCCATGCCCCAATTATCAAATGGATCAAGAGCCACCTGAGGGTGAAAAGGCATTTCATCCCTTTGTGTGGGTTTCCCCATCCTCTTGCACTGGTCACACCTGCTGGTGTATCTTCTGGAATCTTGATGAAGGGTAGGCCAATAGTTTCTTGCCTGCAAAACTTTCTAAGCAGTTCTCTTTGCAGCAAAGTGGCCTCCACATGGGTTGTCATGACATGTAGAGAGGATATCAAAAAATTATTCCTCCCTCACACATCTCCTTAGGATTTTATTAGGGCCTAGCTTGAAAAGGTTTCCCCCAATCCATGTGAAAGGGGTGCTTTTTCTGATGATTCTGCTCCTCTCCCTGAATGAAATATTAGGACGGAGTATCCCAACAACCAAGTAGTTGGCTATATCATAAAACCATGGTGAGAGTGCTGATATAGCAAAGATATGCTCATCCAGTAGTTGGTCATCCATGATTCCTTCTTCACTTGCAAGGAGAGCTAACATGGACAAAAAATCTGCAACAACATTCTCCTTTCTAGGTTTATCAACAATAGTCAGATCAAATTGCTGCAAAAGTAACAACCATCTAATTATTCTAGCATTAACATTAGGTTTGTTCATTAAATACTTGATGGCTGCATGTTCAGTGTGAACAACGGTCTGATATCCAGTTACATAATTCCTGAATTTGTTCAAGGCATGGACAATGGCTCACATCTCCTTCTTAGTAACAGAGTAATTCAGCTCAGCCTTGGATAATTTCTTGCTGATTAAATAAATGGAATAGGGGATTTTTTCCTCTAATTGTCCTAATTCTACCTCTACAACTTTGTCAGATGCATCAGTGTGGATGTGGAAAGGCATAGTCCAATTTGGACCTCGAAGGATGGGGGCAGTAGTCAACTTTATCTTAATAAGCTTGAAAGCCTCTTGACAAGGACCGGACCAAATAAACTCATAATATTAGGCCAATAACCCAAATAATGGTGAAGCCATCTTGCTGAAATATTTAATGAACCTTCTATAGTAACCATCTAAGCCTATGAAATTCTTGACATATTTTTGCTTTTGAGGAGTAGGTACCCTTTTGATGATAGTGATTTTGTTCGGGTCTACCTGTATTCCTGCTTGGGATATGGAGTGTCCTAATACAACCTTTTCTTTCTTCAAGAATTCACACTTTTATGGGTGTTATCACCCTAATTATTTTTTGTTTCTAAACTTGGACAATTTACATCGTTCCTAGTCATGGTCTTAGATAGGTTTTGGGTCATTTCATGCTTTAAAGGGTAGGTGATAGGGTAAGAGTCTCAAAAGTCTCATTTTCATATCCAAAATAAAGTTTAACAACCTTATTCCATGTCTTAAAGGTGTCACATCTCTTTAGAAGTCATATCTTAAACCAATTGAAAAAAATTTGGAATTAGCCATGAAACCACATTTTCGTAGCGCAGACAGTGTAAAAAGCTTGTTTTGCGCTACGAAAATGCTGCTATTTTCATAGCGCAAACCCTTGAAAATGAACTAAGCGCGCTACGAAAGCGCGGATTCATAGGCAGCCTTGTCAAATCATCAATTCATTCAAATTCCGTTAATTTTTCATTATTAGGTGTCAGCTAGGAGTCATTTCTAAGGCATGCAACCGTTCAAATCCATCATTTCGAATGTAGGGGTCATCATGATAGGTAATTTCAAATTCATAAGGACTGGCTAGTTTCTTATTGCAGTTTGCATGCAAACACTCAAACAGATTACTTTCGAATGCTAAGCTTATGGTAATCTCTTACCAAAGCTTCTCTCATCTATTTTTCAAGCGAGGTTGATCACCATTAACAAGCAAGGCTGACTACCATAAGCAAGCGAGGCTGATAAGCAGAAATTCAAGCGAGGCTGATTTGTTACAGGAATTCAAATGCAAAGATGACAGAAGAAAAGAAAAACCATCGGTCTGGTCATTGTTTAAGAACAGAGTCTGAAAGCACAGAGGCACTAGCCAAAGATAAATCAGTGATGGAGGCTTTCAAGAAAACAAGGTGTTGGAGATTTTGTAAAAAATTGCAGGGAGGACACAGTCAAGTGTCAAAGGAGTTTGCTCTACATTTCACTGGCTCAAACACAAAAATTGGAATCTTAAACTTGTCAGTAACCCCTGATATCATAGCTTTGGTGACAAAGATTCCTAGGGGGCAAGATAGATGGTTCAAAAACTTCAAATTTGATATGGAACCATGTAAAGTGTTTCTAAAGCCAGAGTTTGCAGAAACATACTTAACCAAGGCAACTCTAAGAAGCTACATCAAAGACATCTATGCCAACTTTCTCTTCAACATTCAAAGGTATTTTACCTGTGAGGGAAGATATCATAAAGTATATTCATATCATTTTAAACTCCTGTTGCATTTTACTGGCATGATTTCTTTAGATTTTCCTTTCTTCCTATATCAAAGTATAGCTAAGATGGCAGATAAAGTGAAAATGAAAACTCAAGGATTTGAAACTTCCCTTTTTCATCATGGTCTAATTAAACTGATAGTTTTACATGAACTTCAAAGGATCAACAGAGAATGGTCTTCATTTTTGTTTTTATGTGGTTTTGGAGTGGAAAACCAAGATACAGGCATTAACCCTAAGGCTAAAGAAACCCCACCAGCAGAAACCGGTAAGCCTGTAATGACCAGCTCAAAAATATTTTTTAAGATGAAACCTAGAAAGCAAGTGAAAGAGAAAGTGAGTAAAGCATCAATGATTTTTCTTGAGACTACTCAACCTACAAAAGAAAAGATAGCTGTAATTAAAGAAATGACACAAGAACAGTCAGCTAACAAACCAGTTCAAAGGAGATTGACTAGAAGTCAAATTGCAAAGGAGAAGGGTAAATCAGTGATATCAGGAGAAAATCCAGGCTTAAAAGGTAACTTAAATGATATTTTAGAAGCCATTGATATTGAAGAATCCCCTTTGGTACAGGTAGATTTCATAAAATTTGATGAAGGAAAACCTAAGAAGATGAAATATTCTAAGAAACTGGAATTTGAAGATGAGGTTGCAACATTTGTGTTCAAGCCCAGAAAGCCTTTAACCAGGCAATCTAAAAAGATGCAAGAGTTCAATATTGAGTTATGGAAAACAGAGTAAGCTTCCACTGTTCATGAAGAGTTTATAGACCTTTCATCACCAATACCTAAAGGTGACAAAAACAGGGTATTTTCCACTCAGACAGAAAAACCAGTTATGAAGAAATGGAAGAAAGGTTGAAATCAACTAATTATGAAATTTCTAGACTAAGGAAGAGAGCAAGAAGGCATGCTATTGAAAAGACAAATTTCAAGAGGATAAAGGCTCTATGGGAACTTGAAAAGGTTTCCAAACCAGAAACAATAAGCAGTGAATCTCAGTACTTTACTTGGATTGTTCTTGCAATTAAAGAGGCTAGATTTGTGAGAATGATGAATACTCAGTTGAGGGCGAACAACAGGAAGCTAAGGAGGCAAATTGAAGACCTAGAAATACAACTGACAAAATCTGAAGAGAAGCTACAGTAACAATGAAACATGGAAATAAATGATAAATCCTTGAAACAATTTTGTCATGAAGAAAAAGATCATTTTTGAAGGAAAACATATTTTAAAGCTATTTTATGTTGATATCAATCCTTGAAAAAATTTAAATATCCTCAAAAATGTAAATTTTTGGAAAAATTGTGTTAAAGGGAGCATACACAGCAGTTTCGTAGCGCGCTACGAAACTGCTAAAGGTGAATTTTTGGCATTTTATGCATGTATTTGGGAGGTAAGGACTGCTGATTTTCAAATTTTGGTGTTGTTGGTGGAAATATCAAGATCATAGATGAAGACTCAGATTGAAAAGCAGAAGAAAGAATGGTCAAAAGAAGTGTTTTATAGTGATATAAAAACTGCGCTACAAAAACAGGCTATTTTCGTAGCGCAGTCATGTTTCATCTCCTCTCCATTTTTTCGAGGATTTATTTTTGCACAGGTGGAAGGTTGAAGTGTTAATGGAATTTTAGCACATGTCACATATACAAAACAATCATCAATTCCAACAAAGTTGTACAAAGATAAGCATGGAGGTTAAGGGCTAAAAATCAGGAACTCTGTCTCCTGGTTTTTAGGACAGTTAGGTCATGAATCAGTAGGGTTTACAACAAGGCTGGAAGCATCATAAAGGTCGAAGACATGGATTAGAAACTGTCAAAGAAAGTATTTAAGTTTTAGATAAGGTTTTTGGAAACATGTTTAGGAGTTTCATTCCTATTTGTATTAGAACTCCTAAAAGACAGTTAGTTGTCAGTTTGTAATTAAGAGTTTGTTTTATGAGTAGATAGGTGTCAATTTTAGAAATTCGAATTCTCCCAATGATGGATCATGGAATAAAAGAATGTAAAGACTCTATATGAAGCATGAGGTCAAATTCCTCAAGGTTGAAATTTTCATTAGCAAAGCAGTTGTGTTATTGTATGTTACTGTGATCTTTCAACTTAATACAGAGATTTGTTTGACTACTCAAGATTCACAAGGAGTTTAAGTGTATCATCTTTCTATGGCCTTTTTTAATTACCTACTTGTAGTAGTATTTTTATGTGTTACTTAGAATTCATTTGAAAAAGCTCTAACTTCCTTCACATGCAAATAGACTGTGTTTTATCATTGTGTTACTGTTTTTCTCATAAACCTAGACTCCAAGTGCCTTGACTTCCATGTTTGACAGATTATGATGTTTTTTTGAAGAATATCTTGACTCCATGGCCCAATGAGTGTTTTCTAATCTGTGAATCAACCAGTTATACATTTTTATCCTTTTTATTCCTAGAGTTAGCCATCTAATCATTAATCAAAAATCTTAAACCTATTGAGAGAGGCCTCTCAGGTTGAGGAGGCTAAGCCTCAGCCAAAAGATTGGTTTGAAAGAGTTACTCAGAGTCTACTTGATGAGCAGCCTATCAGGGTTATATTTTTTGATAACATTTTGGTGCGTCTGCCGGGAGTTTGAAGATATATATCTCCCGAAAATCATGAAGTTGAACTCTTGAAGGTAGCAGGAGCTCAGGAATCTTTTCGAGGCTGTAAAACTACCTTGGCGACTCCATTGTTGAAGAATTCAAAATTCATAGATTCATGGTGATTCCATTGGACTTATGAAGAACTCAGATGCTGCCATTCTTGTTTCAAGGTATGCGTGTATCAATTTTTCAGGAATTCATGGTTTCCCAAATCATTTTCCCAAGAATACATATTTTTTAAGGAATGGTCCAAAATTCAATGGTGAAGATTTGAGTTTGACTTTGAAGCATATATCAGATTTCTGTGATTTTACTAAGCTTCTTACAGTCAAACATGAAGATGTTTGCATTATGTTGTTCTATGAGTCATTTCAGGGAAATTTAAACAGTGGATTGAAAGTTTTCCTATCAGATCTATTAAGTCATTTGCAAACTTTTGGCTCATGTTTTTGGAGGAATGGATAGACATAACAGAGTTGGTGGAAAAATCTCCTTCAATTCAAGGTTTAAAACAATGGAATGATGATCATATTAATGAAGAAATAGATGAAAATTTTTCTTTGACCTTGTCTTCTTATCTAAAATCATTTGAGTGCAAGACAGAAGATAAGATTAAATTTTTGGATGAAGTTGTTAAGGACATTTAGAAAGAGATTGAAGGTTTACAAGGTAAAATTCAATCATATATTCTTCATGATTATAATCATTCTTTTCAAAAAAATTCTATGGAAGAACACAAAGAGAAGGTGTTGCTTCCTTTCTCTTTTGTGTTTAAGGAAGAATACATTGTTTTTGAAAATCAATTTGAGGAGCAGTTTGAAAGCACACAACTGAAGTCTTATGTAGATGATCAAAGTATGGATGAGTTGTCCAAAAATGCAGAATTTCATAAAGAACATCAAACTGATCATGTCTTTTTGGACCCCATAGTTGAATACATGGAAGAGCTTTTCACTCCAATGTTTCATTTTCATTTGCATCATGAAGATAAGATACATTATAAGTCACTTTGGTCATCTCAATATCATGGTTACTTTGATTCTGAATGCAGTCAAGAGTTTCAAATATCAGATAAAACAAATGACTGGCTACATTGGAAATTTCATATTGATTGAGCTAAAATGGAGTTTGCAGTTGATAGGGTAGGTAGGAATGTACAAATAAGCTCAAGGTTGACTGAGAATTTTTTATTAGGTACAGTTTGAGTGCTTTTTGCAGAAATCGTCAAGCTTAAGCCCGAGGTGAAGGCCATTAAAGTTTGATGAGAAACTTGGAAAAAATTCAGAATTTTATTCTAAATAAAATGGATAGCAACATTGGAGCTACCAGTTCTTAGTGTACCACAGGGGCACACTATCCCAAGTGGAGCCACTGTTATCACCCTAAATTATTTTTTTTTCTAAACTTGGATATTTTACATCGTTCCTAGTCATGGTCTTAGATAGGTGTTGGGTCATTTCATGCTTTAAAGGGTAGGTGATAGGGTAAGAGTCTCAAAAGCCTCATTTTCATATCCAAATAAAGTTTAACAACCTTATTCCATGTCTTAAAGGTCTCACATCCTCTTTAGAAGTCATATCTTAAACCATTTGAAAAAAATTTGGAATTAGCCATGAAACCACATTTTCGTAGCACAAACAATGTAAAAAGCATGTTTTGCGCTACGAAAACGCTGCCATTTTTGTAGCGCAAACCCCTGAAAATAAACTAAGCACGCTACGAAATCGCAAATTCGTAGGCAGTCTTTTCAAATCATCAATTCATTCAAACTCCATTAATTTTTCATAATTAGGTGTCATCTAGGAGTCATTTCTAAGGCATGCAACCATTCAAATCCATCATTTCGAATGTAGGGGTCATCATGATGGGTAATTTTAAATTCGTAAGGACTGGTTGGTTTCTTATTGCAATTTTCATGCAAACACTCAAACAGATCGTTTTCGAATGCTAAGCTTATGGTAATCTCTTACCAAAGCTTCTCTCATCTATTTTTCAAGCGAGGCTAATCACCATTAACAAGTGAGGCTGACTACCATAAGAAAGTGAGGCTGATAAACAAAAATTCAAGCGAGGCTGATTTGTTATAGGAATTCAAAGACAAAGATGACAGAAGAAAAGAAAAACCACAGGTCTGGTCATTTTTTAAGAATAGAACCTAAAAGCACAGAGGCCCTAGCCAAAGATAAATCAATGATGGAGGCTTTCAAGAAAATAGGGTGTTGGATATTTTGTAAAAAATTGCAAGGAGGACACAGTCAAGTGTCAAAGGAGTTTGCTCTACATTTCACTAGCTCAAACAAAAAAATTGGAATCTTAAACTTGTCAGTAACCCCTAAGATCATAGCTTTGGTGACAGAGATTCCTAGGGGTCAAGATAGATGGTTCAAAAACTTCAAATTTGATATGGAACCATGTAAATTGTTTCTGAAGCCAGAGTTTGCAGAAACAGACTTAACCAAGGCAACTCTAAGGAGCTACATCAAAGACATCTATGCCAACTTGCTCTTCAACATTCAAAGGTATTTTACCTATGAGGGAAGATATCATAAAGTATATTCATATCATTTTAAACTCCTATTGCATTTTACTGGCGTGATTTATTTAGATTTTCCTTTCTTCCTGTATCGAATTATAGCTAAGATGGTAGATAAAGTGCAAATGAAAACTCAAGGATGTGAAACTTCCCTTTTTCATCATGGTCTAATTAAACTGATAGTTTTACATTAACTTCAAAGGATCAATAGAGAATGGTCTTCATTTTTATTTTTATGTGGTTTTGGAGTGGAAAAGCAAGATACAGGCATTAACCCTAAGGCTAAAGAAACCCCACCAACAGAAACCAGTAAGCCTGTCATGACCAGGTCAAAAAGATTTTTTAAGATGAAACCTAGAAAGCAAGTGAAAGAGCAAGTGAGTAAAGCATCAATGGTTATTCTTGAGACTCCTCAACCTACAAAAGAAAATATAGCTATAATTAAAGAAATGACACAAGAACAGTTAGCTAACAAACTAGTTCAAAGGAAATTGACTAGAAGTCAAATTTCAAAGGAGAAGGACAATTAGTGATCTCAGGAGAAAATACAGGCTTAAAAGGTAACTTAAATGATATTTTAGAAGGCATTGATATTGAAGAATCCCCTTTGGTACAGGCAGATTTCATAAAATTTGATGAAGGAAACCCTAAGAAGATGAAATCTTCTAAGAAACTGGAATTTGAGGATGAGGTTGCAGCATTTGTGTTCAAGCCCATAAAGCCTTTAACCAGGAAATCTAAAAATATTCAAGAGTTCAATATTGAGTTAGGGAAAATAGAGGAAGCTTCCACTATTCAGGAAGAGTTTATAGACCTTTCATCACCAATACCTGAAGGTGACAAAAACAGGGTATTTTCCACTCAGACAGAAAAAACTAGTTATGAAGAAATGGAAGAAAGGTTGAAATCAACTAATTATGAAATTTCTAGACTAAGGAAGAGAGAAAGAAGGCATGCTACTGAAAAGACAAATTTCAAGAGGATAAAGGCTCTATGCGAACTTGAAAAGGTTTCCAAACCAGAAACAATAAGCAGTGAAGCTCAGTACTTTACTTGGATTGTTCCTACAATTAAAGAGGCTAGATTTGTGAGAATGATGAATACTCAGTTGAGGGCTAGAAACAGGAAGCTAAGGAGGAATATTGAAGACCTAGAAATACAATTGACAAAATCTGAAGAGAAGCTACAACAACAGTGAAACAGGGCAATAAATGATAAATCCTTGAAACGATTTTGTCATGAAGAAAAATATCATTTTTGAAGGAAAACATCTTTTAAAGCTATTTTATGTTGATATCAATCCTTGAAAATTTTTAAATATCCTCAAAGCTGTAAATTTTGGAAAAACTGTGTTAAAGGGAGCATACGCAACAGTTTCGTAGCGCGCTACGAAACTGCTGAAGGTGAATTTTTTGGCATTTTATGCATGTATTTGGGAGGTAAGGACTGATTATTTTCAAATTTTGGTGTTTTTGGTAGAAAGATAAAGATCATAGATGAAGACTAAGATTGAAAATCAGTCGAAATAATGGTCAAAAGAAGTGTTTTACATTGATATAAAAACTGCGCTACGAAAACAGGCTATTTTCGTAACGGTCATGTTTCATCTCCTTTCCATTTTTTTGAGGATTTTTTTTTGCACAGGTGGAAGGTTGAAGTATTAATGGAATGTTAGCACATGTCACATATACAAAACAATCATCAATGCCAACAAAGCTGTTCAAAGATAAGCATGGAGGTTAAGGGCTAAAAATCAAGAACTCTGTCTCTTGGTTTTTAGGACAGTTAGGTCATGAATCAGCAGGGTTTACAACAAGGCTGGAAGCATCATAAAGGTCGAAGACATGGATTATCAGTTGTCAAAGAAAGTATTTAAGTTTTATATAAGGTTGTTTGAAACATTTTTAGGAGTTTCACTCCTAGTTGTATTAGAACTCCTAAAAGACAGTTAGTTGTCAGTTTGTAATTAAGAGTTTGTTTTATGAGTAGATAGGTGTCAATTTTAGAAATTCGAATTCTCCTAATGATGGATCATGGAATCCAAGAATGTTAAGACTCTATATGAAGCATGAGTTCGAATTCCTCAAGGTTGGAATTTTCAATAGCAAAGCAGTTGTGTTATTGTATGTTACTGTGATCTTTCAACTTAATATAGAGATTTGTTTGACTACTCAATATTCACAAGGAGTTTAAGTGTATCATCTTTCTATGGCCTTTTTCAATTACCTACTTGCAATAGTGTTTGTATGTGTTACTTATAATTCATTTGACAGCTCTAACTTCCTTCACATGCAAATAGACTGTGTTTTATCATTGTGTTACTATTTTTCTCATAAACCTAGACTTCAAGTGCCTTGACTTCCATGTTTGACAGATTATGATGTTTTTTTGAAGACTATCTTGACTTCGTGGCCTAATGAGTGTTTGCTAATCTGTGATTCAACCAGTTATACATTTTTATCCTTTTTATTCCTAGAGTTAGCCATCTAATCATTAATCAAAAATCTTAAACCTATTGAGAGAGCCCTCTTAGGTTGAGGAGGCTAAGCCTCAGCCAAAATATTGGTTTGAAAGAGTTACTTAGAGTCTACTTGATGAGCAGCCCATTAGGGTCAGATTTTATGATAACACCGGGCTCAAGGAGAGATGCATCTCAATGCACCTTCTTATTACTTTATCAAAATTAGAGAGAGCTTCCCGGAAGTCATCCCCATATGGTGTGAAATCATCCATGTAGATTTTGACAGAGTCATGACTAACTCAGAAAAGATGCTCAGGACAGCTCTTTGGAAGGTAGCTAGGGCATTGCACAACCCAAAGGGTAGGAATCTATAAGAAAAGGTACCCCACGGGCAGGTGAAATTAGTCTTATCCTAGTCTTCAGGGCTGATTTGAATATGATTGTACCCACTGAACCCATCTAAGATGGAAAATAACTTCTTCCCCGCAAGGCCATCTAGGACTTGATCTATAAAGGGAAAAGGAAAATGGTCTTCCTTAGTGGCTTTGTTAAGTTCTTGATAGTCGAGACAAATTATCCACTTCCCATTCTTCTTTGGGACTAGGAAAAGAGGGTATACCCACTCACTGTCGGATATAGGATATATGAACCCTGCATCCAATATTTTTTGTAGCTCTTCTTTTACTATGTCCTTCAGAGCTGGGTTCATCCTTCTTTGGGGTTGTCGCACAGGCTTGCATCCTTCTTTGATATAAATATGATGTTTTCACACTGAAGGATGCACCCCTTTCATGTCCTTGTAATCCCAATAAAACACTTATAGATTCTCTATCAAAAGCTGGCATAGGTGCTCCTCTTCTTCATTCGAGATGTTTGGGTTGATTTTCATAGATCTGGATGGGCAAACTCAATAGCCTTTATGGTTTCAGAGTTTGACTCAACTAAGTGCACTTCCATCCAAGGTTTTCTTTCAGACTCTTTGAATAAGGTTTCAAGAGGAATGTTAGTGGAGGACTGGCTTTGAATGGCATGGTCGATGAGTTCATCTTCATCAAGCTTCCCCCCTCTAAGAATAGCATCTATGGTACACATAGGGGAAATGTTGTATAACTCATATTCTTCATCCTCCAACCATATAGGGAGATCATGATCAATGGAAGGCTGGGTTAGAGCATATAACACTAGTTATTTAGACAAAGGCCCATTTTTTATAGTCATGTTTCCAGCCCGACAACTAATATAAGCATCTACAGTGGCTAACCAAGGTCTCCCTAAGATGAGGGGATAACCATTAAACTTGGTTTTTGGTTGCAGGACCAGGAAATCTGTAGGATACTCCCAAGATTCAATGGTAACCATAACATCCTCAACAATTCCTTTCAGAGTTACTGTGGACCAATCTGCCAGTTGCATAATTATCATGGTTTTCCTCAAAGTCCCTTAGAGATTGATATTTATATGCACATCAACAACCTGACTACTAGGGTCCAGATACTTTTGAAATATCACCTTCCCCAGCATTAGGTCAGACAGTTGGCCTACCACATTGATGGTGGGGGTATCTCTCTTCCTTATCCCAGGTTTCTTGAATCACTTTTCTTTGATGAGCCTATTGTAGATAGGGAAATCCTTAATGGCCTGGAGAAGCGGTATATTTACACACAAATTTTCCAATTCTCCTAGGATTTTAGTCTCCTCTTAGGTGTACTGACTAGGGTGGATCAAGCGCTCAGGAAAAGGAGGTTGTTGGATCTGAGTGTTACCTTCTTCCTTTTCCTCCTCAACCTCTACAAGTGGAGATGGAGGATGGTTTTCTCGGAGTAATCTTCCCGACCTGATATTAACCTCTTGTATCTCCATAGCATGAGTTAGATGGGATGTTTCTCCACTGGGAGCCTGTTGTGCCCATCTGTCGTTCGGGTTCAGATTAGGTTGTGCAGGTATAGGTAGCCTAGGTGGAGCAACATGAGTAAGATGAGGTTGAGGTTGGGGTGGAGGCATTAGAGCAGGTGGTTGATTTTGTTGAGGCCTCCACCCTTGGGATGGATTGTTCCACTGAGGTTGTTGTGGAGCATAGTGCTGAAATGGTTGGTTTACTGGCTGAGGATGATATGAATGGTTGTGAGTCCAAGTAGGAGATGTAGACCATGATGGAGGAGTGGGGGTGTACCAAGGTTGCACAGGTGCACTCTAATTGTTGTGATAGTAAGAGTAAGGTGTGCCCTACATACCTTGTTGATATGACCGAGGGCCTTGAGGCCTTCTCTAGTTGATGAAACAGAGTTGCTCTGGAATTGCTTCCCCACCTTGATATACAACTTTAATTCCAGGCAATAAGGGACACTTTTCTGTGGCATGATTCTCCTCACAGACTAATCAAACCTCTATGAAATTCAGTGGACATTCATTTCTTGGGTGCTTCCTGGTACATCTAGGAAAAAATATGGCTAGGGCTCTCTCTACTTCCTCTTGCTTCCTTTTTATTTGCATTGTGTCCATTTGCAAAGCAAAGGTGTGCAGCATGTCACTCCGCAAGTCCTCTAGCATGTTTCTAATCTCATGTTTTATGAAGGTTGAAGAGGAAGGGGTATTGGATGTACTTTGGCTAGATATGCCCTTCTTCCTAAATGTGCTAGAATGATTCCGAAAGATAGTTTTGATTGTTTCATAGGGTTGTTGGTAGATATCTCCTCCTGTTAACATACTCAAGGTTTCTATCATCTCTTCACTGATCCCTCGAAGAAGTACAAGTTTAAGTGAGTCAGGATCAAGAGTACAGTTGGATCTCTTATAGTTCAATTTAAACCTCTCTACATAGTCCTCTAAGGATTCATCCGGACCTAGAGTCATCATAAAGATCTCATCCTTAGTTTCCTTGGACCTACAATAGTCTTTGTATTTGTTGTTGAAGGTCTCTTCCATCTGTGCCCAGGTAGTGATGTTATCCCTAGGCAGACCCATGAACCAGCGCAAGGCTGCATCCTTAAGGGTGGATGGGAATAGCTTCAACTTCTGATCATCAGAGGTATAGTCATAAGTCCTACAAACAATAGAAAATTCAAACATGAATGTGTCAAGGTCCTCAGAGATAAGTCCATGAAAGTGTAGAAGAGATGAGGGGCTAATGTTATTCATCTTAGTTTCCCCATTTGCCTCTCTTATGGGAAAGGATCTCTAGATCCAAGCCATGGTTAAGATAGGTGAAGAAGGTCCCTCAGTTGAAACAAGGTCTTCTTCTTCTTCCCCAGTAGGATCCTCAAAATATTCATAAGGCTCTCTTAGAGGGGGTTCACTCTCTCTGCCACTGAAGAAGAGTGAAGGGTGGCCAAGAGGTGATGTGGGGGTTTTAGGTAAGGTTTGTTTTTAAGTATTTCTAGTCTTGCGAGGTATGAAAATCAAATATTTTTGTATTTTTTCAATATTTCTGAAATGACATGAAAATAAAGGAAAGCATAAAATAATGCTAAAAAAATATCAAAGCATCTACTAGACACCTCCTCGGCAATGACACCAAAAAGTGGTGAGCCCTGGTATTGCACCAAGAATGCTACAACTCCCAGGGGCTGCCCTACTTTACTTTATCAACCCGGGGTTCATACAAACTTGGAGGTGATAGTGCTATATACACAGCAGATGTATTCTGCTCATGTCATCCTCTTCTTCTTTACGAAAGGGTGCTATTTCTTAAACTATGATAAGGACTCGAAAGTAAATTGCTGGAAGGAAATGACAGAAAGGAAACTAAACTAAATTGCTAGAAAGGAATGACAGGAATGAAACTAATTTAATTTCCAGAAAAGGAAATGACTGAAAAGAAACTAAATTATATTCTTGAAAAGAAATCATAGGAATGGAACTAATTTAATTTGCAGGAAAGAAATGATAGAAAGGAAACTAATTCTAAACCACACTTAACTTGGCCAAATGGCTAAATGCACTTTATTTATCCTATGGTATATCTACCATGCTTCTACCCATGCAACTAAGCTATCCATGACTTAATCCTAATTGAAATAGTGTTGATTTTTCTACTTGGAGGAAAGAAAATGGGCTAAAGAGGCTAATGGAGGGCTTAACACATGAAACAGGACTTAGAAGTGGAAAGCGAGGGTTTAAACCTTATAAAACCTTATAATATGGTGCAAAGATGCTTTGGAGAGGAATAATTTGAAATATATGATGGCGAAGATGCGATGGAGAAAAAAGTTGCGATATGCGATATCGCAATCGTAATATCGAAAAATTAAAGGGATAGTGGAAGTGTTGTTTGGGAGCGGGAGAGAAGTGCGAAGTGCGATGGGTTAACAACTGCGATGCGAGAAATGTGAAATGCGAAAAAGAAAGAGCTGCGATGTGCAAAATGTGCTGAGTGATGTGGTGGTGGGACCGACGGCGGAGCGCGATTGCAATATTTTAATCAGCGTTTGGAAGTGGTAAGTCTAAAAGAAAAAAAGGAAAATGTGCGAAGTGTGATTACGATGGGTGACATGGTGGTGGGACCGGCGGCAGAGCGCGAACACAACATCAAAATCGGAAGATGGGAGAGGTAAGTGTTAATGGAAGGAACTAAACATTACAATTTGCGATTTGCGATGTATGGTAGCAGGAAGTTCGAGGAGTAAGGGTGGAAGGTCAAATTTCGATGGTTTTCAAGTGTTTTCTATTAGAAAGGGTAAGGAAACTGTGAATGATAAGTCTTGAAGGGAAGAGGAAAACGGCGCAACATGAGATTGTGATGGGTGACGTGGCAGTGGGACTGGCAGCGGAGCACGATCACAATATCGCAATCGGCAGATGGTAGCGGTAAGTGTTAATGGAACCGAATGAATACTTCGATCTGCGATGAGCGAAGTACGGTAGTGAGGATTTCGAGGAGGAAAGGTGGAGGTCAAATTTGATGCTTTTTCCAAAGTTTTTGCATTAAAATGAGAAAGGCGATTGTAACCAATAGAAACAAAGGAATAAGGCAACTAAAGGGTTTCAGTGTTGTTAGGGAAAAAAGGTGGGTGCAACAGTTAAAATAAGCGGAAAATAGGAGGGAATGGAGGTGTTGGTGTCCTAATATGAACAGAATTCAACCCTTTTTCCACATAAATTATCAACCCGAGGGTGTTAGTTATTTCAAGACTAACAGCAAAGTATATGTAGATACAAGCACATGGTCCGCCGTAGATCACAGGTTTAATCTATAAAACACATACCACTGTAACAACAATGAAATGAACTGCAGAAATAAAAGGCATCCACAACAATTAACGCGACTATAACAGCAAATAAAGAATCACACCAAACACAACACTGCAAAGAAAAGAAGGAAGAACGCAACACCTGATCACAAGAGTGGGCCCAACTCTTTGATCAGGGCTGCAGAAACTCAAGAATTACAGGAGAAACAACAAGTTGTTGTACATTCAATTAATGATAAAAATATTGATTACAAAGTCTGTATGTCCAAGGGCTTCTTCCGATTCACAGCCCGTAGGCCTCTTTATACAATTGTCATGAAACCCCCGATTCCTCTCAACGACTCCATTGTTACAAAAATACATCTTGTTACAACGACAACTAGGTTGCCCAGCAAGAAACCATAAGAAGGCCTAGGATAGTGCTGATATACCCATGGCTATCACGATGTAGTAGTAAATAAGTAAGACGCTAGAGATGATGGGTTGTGCCTTGATTCGCAGCCGCAACGCTCCTGTTGTAGCCAGATTTGAAGAAATATTGGAGTTAATATGTAGAAAGGTAAAACCTCCATGAAAAATACATCATTAATCAAATATCCCATAAAAGATAGGAATAAGGGTTTTACCTCATGCTTTTAAGATTAATAATGGCACAAAGAGATAGAAATATAGTGTAAAATGGGAGAGGAAAGTACACAAATACGGTACCCAACATCTCCCCCCAATTGATCTATCTGCATGTCCTCATGCAACTCGTCGTCTCCTCACATCCGGATTGGACTGACTGTGATCTGCATGAAGTTGTGTGAGGTCATATTCTGCAGCCATTTCTGTTCCTGGTGGCTTATATCCTTCTGTCAAAACAACATCCTTCCACCAGTCTGGTTCAACGTTATACGCAGGAGTATACTGGGCAGTTGGCAACCATAAGAGGGGAAATTGAAATCTTAATCCCATCCATCTAACCCCACAAGTATGAATGCATGCCACGTAATGCATCATTCTCTCTAAGGCACGTGCAAAGTTAGGTGCCCCAAATGGTTCTCTTTCCCTGGAGGCTGAGGAGGACAACATCCATCTTTTCTGACAACTGTCCAGTGCTTCCTTGTGAAATGTCGTAATCTAGCCGACACATAGGTCAGCACACCATTTCTGGGTTGCCAACGCGTGTTCCTTATGGCCCTAAATCTGCAGAGCTGTATAATTCTTGTTATAAATGGTTGAGGATGGATTATGCTCTCTTCTCATCATTAATGGCCCGTTGGCTTGATTTTCTTCAAATGTTTCCCAAGCCTTTCTCCATTTAATCAGATTGATGGTATAGGAAGTGAATGCTCTTAAATGGATGTCTCCCACAAATGGCACAGGGTTAAAGGCTTGATCATGCCTTAAGTAATATCCATGCATATAGAGCTCAATCATCAAATGTTGTCTGATAATGTCATGAATGTTCAAAATACAGAGAAATTGAATGGGGTCTTAAATTTCGTACCAAATCTCCTTATATATACTTTCAAGACAAAAGAAAAGAATTTTTTCATGAAGGAATAAGGCATAGCTATGTGCAGGAGGTCTGCAAGCCATTACCTACTTTGCCAGGGAGAACATCTTCTCCTTATCTGTCAATAGCAACTGAACTTATTCTTCCAACTCTTCTATCTTGGCCTTCTATTTGGCCTGCTTCAGTCGTGCCTTGTATAACTGATCCATGTACCCTATGATTACTTCAGCAACCTTTTCTCGAAACCTAGCTGTTTATTTCTTGTGGTCGCTCACCGCAGACTACCACTTTTGAATTTCAGCAGCCAATACAAATTCTCAACCTTCAAATAACTCTTCTATCGGGCCAGTCTGGGTAGCTGCAGTGGAGACTTCAATCTTCAGCTTTATTGCCCTCCATTTGTAGATTTTTACCTACCTTTTTAAATGTGAAACTTGCTTCTTCAAATCCCGAACCTCCCTTTTTAGTCTCATGGTTTCACTGAACTGCAGTTGATACCTCTTTTTGAGAGGTAACCTTCTCTTCTCACACTATTTGACCCATTCATGTTTAACGATGAATTCAGTTTCTAGGCCTATGATAGGCTCAGAAGGTGGTGGAATGTTGTCGGCATCCTCTACAGATTATTTTTTCAAGCCCTTCTAGCTGGGCCACTTATCCACAGGGGCTTCTTCTTCTACATTTCTTCTAGGAACTCCTACTGTTTGGTTGGAAATTTCATTGGTCCCCCTGTGTTTCGATGTTTCTATAGGAACTTTGTCTTCCTTGTGAACGTCTAAGTGTTTTGGTTCAGTAGTTTCTGGGCCAATCTTGGCCGTGTCAACAAATTTTAGTACCGAGGGAACAACCACTTCTTCCATTAACCATTTGGGCGAGCGAAATCCCCTCGCCCCTCTGGGCATCAGGGACTGGAATGGGGAATAGGGAACAGACCCATCATCTTCACTTCTCGTTTGGACCAAGACTTCATGCATTACCACCTCAACCGGAGTCGATGTTGGTTCTTGTGGAGCAGCATTGATTCCGTGGCTCAATTCCCTTCATTCCTCTTGCCCTTTACTTACCATTTCTTCTTCATGGGTCGATACTGGTTCTTGTGGAACAGTATCGACTGCCTGGTTCATTCCTTATTTACCCTCCTTTTCCTCAAGACTCGCCTTTTTTTCCACAGTTGGTACCGATTCTTGAGGTACAACGTCGATTTCACGGGCTGACTCCTCCTGTTCTAGCCGAATTGGGGGTGGTTCTTGTGTAACACCCCCACCTGTATCAACATCCATATCTGTCTAGGCAGGTGATGTTGTTTCTTTTGAAATAGCATCACTTGCCATTCCTCTGTCCACAATTCCATTCCTTTTTTCTTCATTGACAAAGGTTGACGACTGTATAACGGTATCAATTTCCTACATGATGTCCATAATTCCTTCCTCTGTGGGTTCTTCAAGCAAGGCTGGTTCTTGTGTGACAGCCTCGTTTGTGTCACCAAGTAATTCCTCCATACTCATCTCTTCTTCCTTGGGTTCCTTCTAATCAATTTCCATTTCCATTTCCTTGGGTTCCTCTTGATCAATTTCTTCTTCCGCCTGACCAGCCGAAGAAGCTAGTTCTTCTTCTCTAGCAACAATCATAGCTTCTACCGCTTCTTCTGAGGATCCGCAGAGTTCCACCCAGGAAACCCGCAGCCTGCCTATTGCATGCACAACCAATAATCGCACTAATACATGGTTAGAAAGTACTGCCATCATCCGGCGAGAGTGCCGATCAGACTGTGCCATATGCTGCAATTGTTTCAATAGGAAGAATGGCATATTTAGGGCATGCACCTGATTCTGTGGAAATCAGAGGTGTGTTAGAATTTTAAACTGATACTTGAAAAGAGCTGAGGCCCAACCCTCACAGGTAATGTATTTTATTATGAAACCTACAACTTCGTTCCAAGGATATGGCACAGTTCCGCGCTCGTATCCTCTGCCCAATTGAACGACACTTTCTCCTGCCTGCAAGAACAATTCGAGAAATTTCGAGAGAGAAAATTTCCAAGAAATGGTGGGAAAAATACTGAGAGGGGGGGGGGGGGGGTGAATCAGTATTTTTAGCTGACTGAAAATTTTTTAACTTTTGTTTCTCTTAAACCCATACACTACTTTTTGAACCCAACTCGCATATATATGTGGATATCCTTAAGAAAACTTACGTATATCCAGAGATCTTAGTATGTATTTAATTCTTTACTTAGATCATTGCATCATTCATTCATCAGATGTTTAGTAAGTAGTAAGCATGTGCAGTAAGAGCAGAATAAACCATCACACATAAGCAACACACATGAACACCAGTATTTAAGGTGGAAACCCAATTCGGGAGAAAACCACCGTTGCTGTCGTCTCTGTTTTCAATATTTATTATAAAGAAAACTTCTTACAATTTTGTACTGGCGCAGACTCATACCAGTACGCAGGCACCCACCTGCAGGAGGCTACAGCCTTCTCTTTTTCTCCAGCCACTACTGGAAGGGAGCTCCAACCCCCTGATGTTAACACCAGCTTCTAGGGAGCTTTCTCTTTCCTCAGATCCACCAGATTTCTTCAATTTCTTCATCAGACTTGCGTCAGGTCTTTATCCTTTCTTTTGCAGATCATTGTAGAGATTCATCATTTCTAGATCTAGAGATCATATTCACAGGTGTATCATAGATTCAGAAACAGTGTTCAATCATGCAGATATCTCTTAACGAGATTTATTCATTATCAACCTTTTCACATGCACACATTGTATTATGATCCTCTTCTCCTTATATAGTTTTCACCTTTAACAATACCATGAGTCAAAACCACTCAACCGCTAATGGTATTCCTTTGTCAATATTTTCTTTAGTTTACCCCACGTGGCTCTTTGATTTCTTTTTAATTTATTTATCAATTTGAAGAAATTGACAAATAAATATATTTACAACTTTTGAATTCCCAATGTATTTTCCGAACTTTTATCCCACCACTGAACTTTAGGATTAAGGTTACAACCCTTCGCACTTAAATACGTTCAATCGTAGGAATTCAAATTATCTATGTGCGCCATGGCTTATAACTAATGTTTAACCCTTCGGACTTTAGAGAAATATCCAACGCTTTCAAACAATTAACCTTATGATAAACCTTTGACCCCGGGCCCACATATATAGTCAATAGCCAATCCAATACGTGCACCGTACCATAAGTAAATTTCGCGCAAGTCCAGCGTCTGATCACCGTTTAGATAGAAAGCCTCCAGATCGACGGCACACATCAATATCGTGCGGCATCCTTGGTTGGACATTAACGTGCGATGGCGCATAGAAATGGCGGTTTTCCGTGGGTCCACCTTGCCATGTGTCGAAAGCTCTATGGAATCGCTCCCCAACCAGGAAATACCGCTTATCCCACAAAAGCGGTGCGATATGGGCAATCCTCTTCCGCAAATCCACTCACGGTTTTTAAATAGTAATTAACCAAGGTTAAATGCGGGGTTGCGCTAGCCTCCATATTCAATTAACTCGGTTTTCTTTCATTTAAAAGGGACACCTTTCTTTGTATTGACTAACCTATGCGGAATGCACTATTACTTTGACCGATAGAGCTAATGTGCCCTACACACACAGAACACGTCCGTGGCTTAATCTCCCAACAAGACTTCACACAGAGTTTCATGCCATTCTTTATGAGAATTGAACCAAACGATACCCAAATACTCTCGATATTCTCCACCCATCAGAGTATCACCAGAACTCAATCATACACAGGATTTCCTTTATCCTCCATCAGGATACATATACCGGACTTATACATGATTTAACTCGTCCTTATTAAATATAGAGCTTCGTTCAATTTACATTCAGTCTTATATTCTTCTTGTATAAAACTGCTGATGGTTTTCTGAGTTCTTCATACAGACATTTGTTAGAGAGTTGTCATCAAGGACAATCATATAATAGGATACCAAAAACATAATGCCAACATAAATATATTTGCGAAACCCCTCTGTGTGTCCCTGCGGAGGCACCAAAAGGTTGATGCTGACTTGGCATGCAGTGCCCCCGTATTAATTCGCCACCGTTGATCTATGGTCAGCGCTTGATTTCCTGGTCAACTGTGGGGGCACCCCCTCTGGTTAACTTCTGCGTAACTCGTGCTCCCGCAAAGTCCAAATACATATTGCCAACAATCTCCCCCTTTGGACTTGATGGCAACCATGACTTAGAAAAACATTCAGCAATATTCTCCCCCTTTGACATCAAGGGCAAAGGATAGATCAGAATCCTTTGTACCGACAATACCATTCTCCCCCTGAGATCATGTTGCATCTTCAAACATAATATTCAATGAAGTAACAGAAATGAATTATACACTCAAGATCAAAGATTCTCAAGCATGAGATCAGATTACAACAAGTAATGCATCCTTGCCACATGACCAATGCTCCCCCTTAGCCTGTGCATCCTGAACACCTTCAACAGGAGCGTATCCAATTTAATCTTCTGTATTTAAGTAGATCTGATCTTCTGCATGGCTAAGACTACTCCCAACTTCTGTCTGAGATATTCGAACGCTTCCCTGGGTAAAGGTTTGGTAAATATATCAGCAACTTGTTCTTTGGAGGGCACATACTCCAACTTCACCTTTTGTTCAAGCACTTGTTCTCGTAAGAAGTGATATTTTATGGGAATGTGCTTGGTCTTGGAATGCATAACAAGATTCTTTGAGATACTGATGGCACTTGTGTTATCACACATAATGGATATAGGAGATGAACATTTGATTTGAAAGTCTTGTAAGGTTTGCATCATCCAAAGAAGTTGAGTGCAACATGATGCGGCAACCACATATTCTGCTTCTGCTGTAGATAATGAAATAGAGCTTTACTTCTTGCTGAACCAAGATACTAACCGGGGCCCCATGTAGAATGCACCACCACTAGTGCTTTTCCGATCATCAACATTTCCAGCCCAATCTGCATCAGTGCAAGCATGAAGAGTGAGATCAGCATTCTTTGGATACCATAGTCCAAAGTCTTGAGTTCCTTGTAGATATTTGAATATTCTTTTGATAGCCTGAAGGTGAGACTCTTTTGGATTAGCTTGGAATCGTCCAACAATCCCAACCGATGCATAATGTCCGGTCTAGTCCTGAGATAAAGTAGACTTCCTATCATAGATCCGTATTCGTTGATTCACTGGATAATTATGTGGAGAATTGAGATTACATCCTTGCTACCATTGGTGTACTTACGTGTTTGCAGTTTGTAATTTTCCATGCCATACTCTTCGGATGTGCTTGTAGATATTTTTCTTGTGATAATAATATGCCATATGTTGCTTGTTGCACTTGTAAGCCAAGAAAGAATGTTAGTTCCCCAAGTAAAGACATTTAAAATTTTTGCTGCATAACAGAAGCAAATTTCTGACTCATGGACTCTTCATTACTTCCAAAAATGATGTCATCAACATATACAACCACAATCAATATTTTATCATTTTTAGTTTTTATGTATAAGTTGCTATCATCAGATCCCTTTGAAAATCCTTGTTGATGAAGATATTTGTCAAGACAATAATACAATGCCCTTAGAGCTTGTTTGAGACCATATAAAGCCTTTTTAAGTTTAAAAACAAGTTTTTCATCATTTCCCAAAATGAATCCTTCTGGTTGTTCTATATAAAATTCTTCTTCTAGATAATCATTGGAGAAAAGTAGATTTAACATCCATTTGATAAACTTTGATTTGTTGGAAGCTTGAAAAAAGAAAGAAACATTTTATGGCTTCAAGTCTCAAGCATGTGAAAAAAGTTTCTTCAAATTCTATACCTTCTTGTTGAGCATATCCCTTGCAAACAAGTCTAGCGTTATTTCTTATAACCTCCCCATTGTTATTTAGCTTGTTTTTGAATATCCATTTAGTTCCAATGACATTTTTGTCATGGGGTCTTGGTACTAATTCTCAAGTGTGATTCTTTTCAATTCGATCAAGTTCTTCATTCATGGCTTGAATCCAACATTCATCCTTGCTAGCTTGATTGACATTGTGTGGTTCAATAGTGGATATAAATGCCAGATAGCTAGAAGATCCTACAAGAGTCCTTCTTGTTTGTACACCAGATCCCTTATCTCCCAAAATTTGAGATTATGGATGATTCTTTTGAACATATCTGGATGGAGATTTTCCAGATAAATCATCTTCGGGTTCTTCATTGGGTTCACTGTCTATGTCATTCCTATTTGATGTAGAAGGATATATGTCATCATCTTCTTCATCTGTTGTCTGTTTTTCTTCTTTTGGAGTTGCAAGAGACTCATCAATAACAACATCAATACATTCAACAATATTCCGAAGTCTTTTATTTTAACATTGAGGAGGTTTCTACTCCCTTAGAGCAAGTATGTCCAAGGTATTCCTTCATCTGCTCTGGGTTCAAACTTGCCAAGTTTTTCATCATTATTTTTGATAAAGCATATGCTTCCAAAAACTCTAAAATGATTCACAGTGGGAGGATTACCATACCATATTTCATATGGAGTTTTATCACTATTTACTCGTAAATGTGCCTTGTTAATAATATTTACCATTGCATGTGTTGCTTCTCCCCAAAATGTGTCAGGTATTCCGGAATCATCAAGCATAGCTCTAGCCATTTGTTGAACTATTCTATTCATTCTTTCTTCTACGCCATTTTGTTGTGGAGTGCCGGCTACAGTAAACTGTCTTTTTATGCCATGTTGTTCACAAAATTCAAGGAATCCATTTGAAGTATATTCTCCTCCTCGATCAGATCTAAGACACTTTATTTTTAGATCTAATTCATTTTCAACCAAAGCTTTGAAGATCTGAAATTTCTCAAATGCTTCATCTTTGTGTTTAAGCAACCCAATCCAACACATTCTAGATAAATCATCAATACATAAGATATAGTATTGTTCACCACGTGGTGAATTTTTCCTCATAGGTCCACATATGTCAGTACGAATGAGGTCAAGAGGCTTACTCGATGAACCTTCTCGGCATTAATTGCACTTCCGGTTTTCTTACCGAATTGGTAAGATTTGCATATGATACTTTTAGGGTAGTGTAATATTGGGAAGATCACGAACAACTTGGTGTCCGTTTGATTTCATGATTTGAGAGAAGCTCAAATGCCCCAACCCTCTATCATAGCCAATTTTTTAAAGATTTACTCAAGTAACATTGTTCTTTGCAGTTCTTCAATACATACAAATTGCTTGGAGTTCTGTTTCCTTTTATAATTGTTTTACCTGTATCAAGATCACGTACCACACATTCTTTTGAACTAAAGACAACTTCAGTTCCTTGATCACGCATTTGACTTACACTTAACGGGTTATGCTTTAATCCATCTACATACATGACATTATTAGCTTTCACCTTTTCTTTTAGAAAAACAGACCCTTTTCCCTTAATAACAGCAGGAGTATCATTTCCAAATGTAACACTCTTCTCTTTTTCTAGAGCACTAAATGCAAGAAGTTTGTTTTTGTCACCTGTCATGTGTTTAGAGCATCCACTGTCAATGTACCATTGATTTTCTTCACCTTCTGCAAATAAGGCTATGCCACAATTTTCAACGTGTAATTCCTTCTTTTTCCACACTATGGAGCTTGAAGGAAAATGTTCTTGATCGGGTTTTCGCTTCGCATCATGATTCTTCATGGCCAGTTATTATAAGTAATATTCAACTTCATTTTGAAGAGGCAAAGTTGTTATATGTATTCTTCTTTGTTTCAATACTCAATCTCTTCTCTTTTCTTGCTTTCTCTTGTCATGATGGTTTTATATGCAACACATTGAACAAATTTATGACCAAAATTGTGACATGAGAAACATTGTCCATTGAAGAAGAAATTTCTGCGATCATGAAATATTCTACTTGAATTTACCTGTTGATTGGTGTTTCTTTGAAATATATTCCTGTTAGTGTTATTTGAATTGAGATTATCATGCTTTACCTGTAAAGAATCTTTATTCCCTTGCTGAGTGGAAGAATGTTGTATACTAGCTGTAGCTGCTTTTAGATAATTTGGTGCTGAAGCCCGAGAAGATTCTCCGATATATCCAAGACCTGTTTTTATAAGAGGAGAACGTTGTACCTTGATAATCTCATCTAAGGTTTCAGATCCTTTAGCAAATATAAAATTCAAAGTCTTTACATTCTCAATTTCTTTTCTTAGACTTACTATTTCACATTCTAATTGCTCATTGTGTTTCTCCTTTTCTTCAAGTTGATTTTTTAGAGTTTCTATGGATATTTTACTTTCTTCTATGAATATTTTGAGTTGATTGAATTCATCAAGAAAATCATTGTCCTCTAACGCATCCATAAAAGTATCTTTTTCTTCTCTAGATTTCTTTTCAAATGCCATGAGAAGTCTAAGATCTTGTTCACATTCTTCCTCACTATCAGATAACCCATCACTATCTTCATGAGTATAGTAACTTTTTCTAGTGCTAAAATGATTCTTATTCCTTCTTGCTACTTCCTTCCCTTTTCATGTGTTTTCAGAGACACTTTTAGCAGCATAATGACCAACTCTTCCACAAGCAAAACATTTGAAAGGAAGCTTACCTCTGAACCGTCCTGTACCAAGTTGGAGTTTCTTTACAAAATTTACTTCATCTTCTTCTGAGATATACCCTGATCCTTCTGTCTCCTGCACTTATTTCCCTTTTGTAGAAGCTCTAAAGACGGCTTCTTTGACTTCATATGGTCCTCCTCTTCTCATTTCATATGCAGTTAGTATGTCATGAAGTTGTACCACAGTAAGATTTTGAAGATCCTGTTTTTCTTCAAGAGCAGAAACTTTTGACTCAAATTTTGTCGTTAGTGATCTTAAAAATTTCTCAACCAAAGTAGATTCAGTTATTGTTTCTACCATATTTCTCATACGATTTACAATATCATCAAGACTTAAAAAGAAATTGGCAATTCTCTCCTCGTTATGCATTTTTAGATTCTCATATTGAATTCTGAGAGTTTGGAGTTTAGCACTTTTTACCTTTGCATCACCTTCATAACTTAGAATCATTTTGTCCCATATTGCTTTAGCAGTATTCAGCTGCATGACTTTGACAAATTCTGATTCAGTTAGACTTCCCAACAAAGCATTGACCGCTTTTGCATTTGTTTCGTAATTATTTCTTTCCGTTGGATCTGTTGGTACTGCGACTGGATATTGATATCCTTGTTCAACTATAGCCCATACATCTGATCCCAGAGACTGAAGATAGGATCTCATCCTTGTTTTCCAGAAGATTAAATTGTTTCCGTTGAAGAGCGTAGGCCTGATAGATGTTGTTCCTTCTTGATTGTTCATCTTGTTTGATCTTCCTTCTAGCGGCTAAGCTTTTTTAGAAGGACCTGGCTCTGATACCAATTGTTGGGAAAAATAATGAGAGGGGGGGGGGTGAATCGGTATTTTTAGCTTACTGAAATTTTTTTAACTTTTGTTTCTCTTAAACCCATACACTACTTTTTGAACCCAACTCGCATATATATGTGGATATCCTTAAGAAAACTTACGTATATCCATAGATCTTAGTATGTATTTAATTCTTTACTTAGATCATTGCATCATTCATTCATCAGATGTTTAGTAAGTAGTAAGCATGTGCAGTAAGAGAAAAATAAACCATCACACATAAGAAACACACATGAACACCAGTATTTAAGGTGGAAACCCAATTCGGGAGAAAACCACCGTTGCTGTCGTCTCTGTTTTCAATATTTATTATAAAGAAAACTTCTTACAATTTTGTATTGGCGCAGACTCATACCAGTACGCAAGCACCCACCTGCAGGAGGCTACAACCTTCTCTTGTTCTCCAGCCACTACTGGAAGGGAGATCCAACCCCCTGATGTTAACACCAGCTTCTAGGGAGCTTTCTCTTTCCTCAGATCCACCAGATTTCTTCAATTTTTTCATCAGACTTGCGTCAGGTCTTTATCCTTTCTTTTGCAGATCATCGTAGAGATTCATCATTTCTAGATCTAGAGATCATATTCACAGGTGCATCATAGATTCAGAAACAGTGTTCAATCATGCAGATATCTCTTAACGATATTTATTCATTATCAACCTTTTCACATGCACACATTGTATTATGATCCTCTTCTGCTTATATAGTTTTCGCCTTTAACAATACCATGAGTCAAAACCACTCAACCGCTAATGGTATTCCTTTGTCAGTATTTTCTTTATTTTACCCCATGTGGCTCTTTGATTTCTTTTTAATTTATTTATCAATTTGAAGAAATTGACAAATAAATATATTTACAACTTTTGAATTCCCAATGTATTTTCCGAACTTTTATCCCACCACTGAACTTTAGGATTAAGGTTACAACCCTTCGCACTTATATACATTAAATCGCAGGAATTCAAATTATCTATGTGCGCCATGGCTTATAACTAATGTTTAACCCTTCGGACTTTAGAGAAATATCCAACGCTTTCAAACAATTAACCTTATGATAAACCTTTGACCCCGGGCCCACATATATAGTCAATAGCCAATCCAATACGTGCACCGTACCATAAGTAAATTTCGCGCAAGTCCAGCGTCCGATCACCGTTAGATAGCAAGCCTCCAGATCAACGGCACACATCAATATCACGCGGCATCCTTGGTCGGACATTAACGCGCGATGGCGCGCATCAACGGCAGTTTTCCGTGGGTCCACCTCGCCATGTGTCGAAAGCTCTATGGAATCGCTCCCCAACCAGGAAATACCGCTTATCCCACAAAAGCAGTGCGATATGGGCAATCCGCTTCCACAAATCCACTCGCAGTTTTTAAACAGTTATTAACCAAGGTTAAATGCGGGGTTGCGCTAGCCTCCGTATTCAATTAACTTGGGTTTCTTTCATTTAACAGGGACACCTTTCTTTGTATTGACTAACCTATGAGGAACGCACTATTACTTTGACCGATAGAGCTAATGTGCCCTGCACACACAGAACACGTTCGTGGCTTAATCTCCCAACAAGACTTCACACAGAGTTTCAGGGCATTCCGTATGAGAATTGAACCAAACGATACCCAAATACTCTCGGTATTCTCCACCCATCAGAGTATCACCAGAACTCAATCATACACAGGATTTCCTTTATCCTCCATCAAGATACATATACCAGACTTATACATGATTTAACTCGTTCTTATTAAATATAGAGCTTCGTTCAATTTACATTCAGTCTTATATTATGCTTGTATAGAACTGCTGATGGTTTTCTGAGTTCTTCATACAGACATTTGTCAGAGAGTTTCCATCAAGGACAATCATATAATAGGATACCAAAAACATAATGCCAACATAAAATATATTTGCGAAACTCCTCTGTGGGTCCCTGCGGAGGCACCAAAAGGTTGACGTTGACTTGGCATGCAGTGCCCCCGTATTGATTCTCCACCGTTGATCTATGGTCAGCGCTTGATTTCCTGGTCAACTGTGGGGGCACCCCCTCTGGTTAACTTCTGCGTAACTCGTGCTACCGCAAAGTCCAAATACATATTGCCAACAAGAAAAACATTGCTGCCCCTACTGTCTCAGCCCGCTAACCTCTGCAATTACCTCCTCTGTGACAAGAACTTCCAGAACTCTAACTCGAGAATAATTATCCTCTAAATTGAGTGCGAATTCCATTGTGATACCTCCATCAAATCCTTGCAATCTGTCAAAGTAGATATCCCACCTTGTGTTACACAACATTTTTTCACCATCTCTACAATCCCTCATCCCGTACATTGGAGGACTATTCCTGTGACCTGTGAATAGTAAAATGTCCTGAAAACACCTTGATGGCATCCTTTTGCATAAGGGAAAGAATTATCCTTAAGAAAATTTCCTTAGAAAAACCTTAAAAACCCATGTTTTGGCATTGGCACAGGTAGCCAATTCATCCCTCATGCCAGTGGGGAAAATACACACTAGTGGGTGTGCCAGCTGGCGCTCTGTCCCTGTGTTGTGCCCGCGCCAAGCCTATTAAGGAATGTTTTTTAACAATAGAAGGCAGAAGTTTGATTCTAACAAATTCAGAACGAATCATCAAAAATAGGTTGGGTTGTTTGGCTCTGGATTTCCTTGATTAGGAAGTGGTTTTCCACATGTCATGGAACCTTCCTAAGAGATAGGACTCTCCCCCATGATTATAGGGAGCCTCACCTCTCTTTCTCCCTCTATAAAAGCCTACCCTCTCCATTTGATAGCTAGTTGAACATTTGGGAAGGAAATTATAACTGAGTGACAATTAAGAGCAGAGCTAAGGAGAACCCTGTGAGAGAGAGAGTTTTGTCAAATCCCTGACGAGCTTTGTGAGACACGTCCCGCTGGAATCCTGTCGAAGGAAGATCACAACGTTAGACCACCAGTTGTGATCATTCTCTCATATATTAATATACATGACTCTGTTATTGGTTCCATGATTGTGTTTGTCCATTATATAATGCAATTTCATTCATTCCTCTCTGACTGATTGATAGTTATAAAGTGTGAAATATTACGTTGCATGTTGTCTCTCTTCTTTGCATGTGTACAGGTATCTAGATGCAGCAAGCTCACGAATTGTGACCTGTCCAGCTAGGAACGGAAGCGCCACTTCTTCTTTGACAACAGCAGCGAAGGAATCACGGTAAGCGATCTATCGCGATTCTATCCTTTGTAACTAGGAATCAATAGCCTTGCGTGTTTCGATTGTTGCTAGACCCACTCAAGGGCTAGTGGGATTGCCTCTGTCTGCAGAGGGGATTTACCTCCACAACAATTTGGCAACTCTGCTGGGGATTAGTGGGAGTTGGTCCTTCCTCCATTGGGTTGTTTTTTGGCTTTTTGTTTGATTAGTTTGCTTTTCTGGTTCACCTTCCTTGGTGTTAAAACCTTGTTCAGCCCCCAGAAGACCAGATCTAGCCTCTGTTAGTTTGTTTTCATAATTTTCTAGGGTAAACTTGATTGGCGCGGTTATCCCTCTGACAGTCACACAAAAGGGCGCGAGTTGCTAGTTAGACACTTGTGCCATCCCCTATTTGGCATAGATTACAGCCAGACAGGCGCGCCAACCCTGCTTGGTTTTAGGGTTTGCTTGTTTTTGGAGTCTCTGAGCTTGAATTTTTGTCCTAGTTTGTTTTTTCTGATTGTTTGAGTGCTTTGAAGTCATTTTTTACCGTGTTTAGCCCTTGTCCTCCAATTTTTTTCCCTTTTCTGTCAGTTTTTCATTTTAGCCCTAGGGCTTCTAGGTGCTTCAGTGTGCTGAGCCTCCCGTGGGAGTTTTGGGTCTTTGATTTCCCGGTCAACTTTGTTTCTACTTATTTGCATTCATCTTGTTGAATCAGATTAAGTCATTGTGTTTATTGAGTGATTGTCCTCTCTTTCGTTCAGTTTCGCTTTGTGTTGCTCCAAGCCTAGATCACACGGCTTGTTTGAGTCTCTTTCGAGATTCTTCTTCGCTTTGAGGGATTTCGTCATCGGTTTGAGTCTTGATTGTGCTTGTTTGAGTTGAGTGAACTTGTTTGGTTTCAGCTCTCTCTTTATCATTCTCAAATTGATGTTTCCATTAGTTTTTCATTTATTTAGTGCATTTTCTCTAATATATTGAAAAATACAAAAAAATATCTTTTACATTTTTTGATTGGCATAGTGAAAATTGAAAACTCTTTCGCATTGCTAGTGTTGTATAAATTCTAGAGAAAATTTTTCCAGTTTCATTAGCTTGCATTGAAATCGGTAGTGGATGTTTTTGTGCGTTCATTTCGCTATCATTTGAAAGCTCTCACCTCTCCCGTAGATAGCTCTTCATTGAACGAAATGATGTTTTGTGGCATGTAGTTTGCATCTAGAGGTTTTATGAGATCCAACATTCGATAGGGCCTTGAAATTGAAACGTAAATTGAAGATCAACTTTAAAATTTACTGAATTAACCTAAGGCAACATTGAAACTTAACGAAACATCTAGTAGTCTAAGGTAGAGACGTGTTCCAGCGTCTTTAAGCCTAGCAGCTGTCGCTCGCCATCTGGCTACAGACAGCGCTAGTATGGACTTGTGCTCCCCCTACCATCGTGTATATAAAGGGAGACCCCATTAGGTTGCAAATCCTTTATCCATAGGAAGCTGAGTCTACCGCCTTTTACTCGTGATAGACCGGACACAGAACTTAGGGAGATTACCTACACGTACGTTAAGCCCTTGGTTGATTTCTCTTTCATTTTTACCAAGGTGTATATGGCAGTTCACAGATATCTGGTACACCCATTTACCTAGATTACCAGAGTAGTCACTTTGATCTTTACTGAATCTTTTAACTGAAAAAATCATCGAGCTCTTTTCCTTTCAAGCTCGTGTCTAGCCTGAAAGCGATAGAGTCGCCTTTTTCTTGTTTCTCGACTCTTAAAATATGAAACAGCAGAGTCTAGTTTCATTGTCTTAAAAATTAATCACCCATGAAATATTCTTGGTTAGAATTTTTGTCCTTAGTGTTTTATTTCGAGGACATTTCCGATGGAAACTTTTCTGGAGTTTTCCAATCAAGGAGTACCCTCTGGAGGGAGTCCTAGTCCTTTTCCTGCTTTAGGAAATATTGGTGCTCCTTATATGGCCACATTATCCCTCCCTGGTTTAACTGTTGGGTTGCCTGTTTGGTTGTTTTCAACCTCTATAGTCTCAAGCATTCCGGCTACCGTACCATCCAATCCTCTGCCTAAGCAACGCCATGTTGATTCGAAGGTGGAACTCTCCCCTTCTTTGCCTATTTCTTCGTCCTCATCTTCTACTTCACCTAGTGAAAGTTTGGATTCTAGTACCCAGGTGGCGAAGAAGAAGAAGAAGAAGACTAAGAAGAAGAAGTCAGATAAGTGAGAGGCTAATTCTGCAGTTGTTGCTTCTAAAACACCTACTCTCGATGAACCTTCCAACCCTCCACAGAAAGTTAAGTTCCCTTGCATGTTGTGCCAGGGAAACCATCTTCTTCAAGATTTCCATAGCATTCCCAAGGTGCTCGAAGTATGGTCCAATGGTCGTCTGTCGTTGCCTTTGGCTTTCGGGAGTCAGGTTGGGGGCTCGTCTTTAGCTAGTGTTAGTAAAGCTCCTAAGAAGCAGGGTAATCTTGTCAATCCACGTAAGTTGTGTGAAGGGCACCATGCCATTCACCTTTATCCGTATATGGATGAAGCCAAGAGAGTTTTGGACAACTCGACTATTTTTGCACTGTGCCTTCCGGCTGGTTACAAACATCTTTCTTTGAGTCCTTCATCAGTTGATTCAACGATCAGTCAAGAGTCATCCTTGCTTGATCCCACTCCCTTGGAAATTCGCCATCATGAATCCATCCCTGACCAACCATTGGTCGTGGGATCGGTTGAGCTGGCCCTGTCTGTGGTGCACCAGGTCTTTTCCGTTGAGAGTGGATCTCACATCCCTCAGGTTCTTCTTGTTTCTTCAGATTCCTCAGACTTAGAGAAAGATTATCCTGTCCCTATATCTCAGGAAGCTATTCCTCCGCCTCCCATGATGTAGGTCCCAGAGGATACTCCTTCTACCTCCATGATGGAGGTGGCGGAGGATGCTCCTTCTCCTGTAACACCAGGGGAAGACCATCTCGGTTCAATGGTAGCCCCTCCAAGTATTTTGGTCACTTCCTTCGATTGGGGTCATTTCGCAGGTTATCTCCTTCCTTCTTATGTGCCCTATGAGATCATGGTACAGGCCTCCCATCTGGTCGTACCCAGCACCATTATAAATGAAGGTGCATCTGTTAGTATTTTATCCTCAACTACTTGGCAAGCTTTCGGTTCACCGCCGCTTGTGCCTATTACGCAGAATCTGTTGGCATTTAACAGAGGAACTAGTCAACCATTAGGGATTCTTCCAAAGTTGCCTGTTACTTTGGGAGGGAAAATTGTCCATATGGACGTGATGGTTGTTCCTGGCCCCTTGGAATTTAATTTACTCTTGGGCCGCAATTATACTTATGCCATGGGAGTGCTTGTCTCCTCCCTCTTTCGTGTGATGTGTTTTCCGCACCAAGGTTGGATCGTGACCATCGATTAGCTTACATTATTTGGTTCGAATATGGCAGCTAGTCCACCATCATCCCTGCTGGATCTTTATCCACCGGTTGTGTCATCCCTGCTGCATGTCAATTATGTGGCTACCTGTCCTATGCCTGTATTCAGTGATAGTGCCGTTGTACATCATGTGCTGGGGGCATTGGGTCCAGACTTCCAATATGTTTTCCTTCCATCGGATGGGCAACCCTTAGAAGCTATGACTTCTCATTCATTATGATGAGGTATGTCGGAGCATGGTTCATCTACTTGTGTCAAGCTCCTTAAACCATGAAACAAGGTCTATCGGAGCATGGTTCATCTGCTTGTGTCAAGCTCCTTAAAAAATGAAACAAGGTCATTCCGAGGATGGTTCGTTTACTATGTCAACCTCGTTAAAAAATGAATTCGGATTTGAGGATGGTTCTTTTTCTATGTCAAACTCGTTAAAAAATGAATTAAGTTATGAGGAAAGTTCTTTTAGTGTGTCAACCTCGTTAAAATAATGAAACACGGTCCTGTTCAATTCGAGTCTTTGATATGATCTCAAATCTTGTAATTCGAACCTTCACTGCATCAGCTTTGCATATGCACTAAAGCTTGGGGGCATGTACCTCGAATTGAGACACCATGCTGGGGGCATGCCCGGTTTTCCTTATCATTTTCAAGCATACTTTACTTTGTGTTTCGAGCTTGTGTAAAAATGAAACCCATCTTCAAGCATAGTTTACATTTGTATTTTAAGCTTGCATAAAACATAAAACTCATTTTCAAGCATAGTTTGCATTTGTTCTTTTAAGCTTGTGTAAAAATAAAATATGTTGGTTTGATGGATTTTGCGAAATTTTAACTTTTCCATTGGGTCGTTACTTATGCAGATTATTTAGCTGATACATTAGATAACATTGTATTAGACATTTACATAACATATAAAACATCATCACGTATGTAAAGCAAATCCATGTAGAAAATATATATATATATATATATATATATATATATATATATATATATATGTCGAGTGTTTGCAACGTGTGCATCATATAAAACCAAAAATATACATGTTTGTTTCAGTTACATCCGGAGACGACATGTCTCTCAAAAATATGCAAATAGAAAGCCTAGGTGACTAATCGGCATGGTGTTCGTGGTAGCACGTCACTGTCCACACCAACCGCCTCAGTAAGCGGTGAAGATGACTCAGCACCCCTACGGTGTGCCTCTGATAAGCTAGGGGAACGTCAGCTAAACGAGCATAATCCGGAACTCTGCGAGTGATCCCCTCTAGGATTTGTATGAGCTCGTCCCCCTCAGCCCCCTCACCTTGAGGGTCATGAGCAAGAGGGGTCCTCCTCGCTATTCGTGACATTCCGGCGGGCCTCTCTGGGCCAGCACCTGCATACAGATAGGATTAGTTGTTAGAAACATGCATGTATACCAAAAAATCATAAAACCCATAAAATTAAAAAGAGTCTTACCAATCTCCTCATCCCAGTACTCTCCTTCTGGAAGAAGAAGGTCTGACTCTCTGGTAAAATCGGTGCCTGTATAGGGCCAGTCCTCCACGATGATCAACTGTCGTCGGATCTAGTCAAAGAACTCGGGCTACCAGGACATCTGTTGGCCGCCCCCTACCCTGGGCATCAATGCCGCCCATTGAGCCATCCGTGGCTCTCTCAGTGGTGGATATGGGACTATGGCCTCCTGGCGCTGGAAAATTGGTAATCGTTCCAGGAAGAATGACACCAGAATCGACCCATATCCAAACTGTTTCAGTTTGGTCTACTTTTATTTTGTGAGTTGTTGTTTAATGTTCATGGTCACGGCCATGGCCCAGTCAAGGATAGTTGGGTTCATACACTCTGATGCAAGCAGTAGTTGCGTCTTTGTGGCCTCATGCGGTGCCTACAATCCCGCAACCCGCGTAATGGTGTGTAGCACTACTCTTAGTGCTAGATTAGGGATGGTCTAAATGTCTACTTTCCCGCTCCCTATTCCTTTGCGTGCCCCTGGGCACACCCTGTTCATGACCATTGTCATGTTTTCTCCTGAAGGCCTGGTACTGGTCAGAATAGGGACTGGACCCTTGCGTGACAGTCAAGTGATGAAGTATACATCTGATACTTCGAGCTCAAGTTCCTGGTCTCGAATTTTGAATTTTTCCTCATCCTCATCCCAAATGCTGATGAGATACTGTAGTAGTTCGGGTTGAGCCCGGAGACATGGCGTAAGAAATAATTTTTTCAGCCCGCAATTTCAAAGAGCATTCATACAATGCTCGTTTCCCATTGCTAGTTCATCCTCTTCACTATGCTCTCTCTCTTTCCATTCAATAACCATCCTTTTTGCTAGATACCTGCATCAATCAATCATAGGAAAGTTATAAACCTCCTTGGGCATTCAAAATTACATTTCATTGGTTGTTTTTTGAGAAATTTTAGCCGGATTTTGTGTTGGGCCGTTGGCGCTGCTGTATGGCTAACAGTCACGCCAACTGGCGTGGCCTCTGTGTAAAATAGAGTGGATTGGTGCAGGTCCGTGCCCGGAACCCGTGCCAACCGCGGAGCCCTAAAATTTGAAAATCCTTCCCTAAAGGACCTCAAACAATGATTAAATACAGTAAAATGTAACTTAAAAGATGGATAAATAGGTTGGCTCTTACCTGAACCGAACGGAATTCAATTTGGTCCACTGGATTGGTCGCACTCGTCGCCTGAAGATCGAAGCACAAAAGGGTCATTGTTGCTCTGCAAAGAGGTAAAAAGTGAAAAGTAAATATTTTTTACCACTGTTGGTCTTTTATAGCTTTTCAAAGTCCTAAATGGGTTTTTAAACATTTTTTTCGATATATTTAAGAATTATTTTCATTGAATATGTTTTACACACGCCTTTTTGTGTAGCAACAGGTTTTTCATGTGGTTTTGACAAAGAGACGAGTTGCATTTTATAATTTTTCGGACTCGGTAAAAACACGAAAAAGTCACTATTGGAGTCACCTTTCAGCTCTTTTCTAACTCTCTAAAACTGAAAATATTACCGAGTCACTTATCGTTTTGAGCTCGTTAAATTGGTTGTGAAACGACATCTACCCAGTATACGTTTACCCCTTTTTCGGGCTGGGATAGATTATTTACGAAAAAGGAATAACCTAGCCTATCACGACTAGGAGGTTCTCTCAGACATAGTTTTCTACCTTTTCGGAACTATGGGACTACCTACGAAAAGGGACTGCTGGAGTTTTCTTTTCCGCTGTCTTTTCAAACTCTCTAAATATGAAAAGATGTCGAGTTCTTCCTTTGTCAGGCTCATTAAAAAATGATGACATCAGACTCTATCGTAATGACATTACTTGAGTTCCTCCTTCCTAGGGCTCGTAAAATGTACTAGGTTGGATTTTCCGAAGGACAAACTTATATCGCAAGAACATGCTATCCCCTTCAAGCTTGTTTCCAAAAATAATTGGGGTACTCACCAGAAATGGTGGGGGAAAATGGAACCAATATTATAGTCGTGTCGGCAGTATGTCACTCTTGAACATGGCACTTGTCTGCATTCGTGTCGGGTTGGGGACATATCATCTCATTATCTGCTTTCCCTCATGGGTTTGGGTAATCTCTTTTGACTACTCATCTGCTCTTTTCCACGTCACCATGACCTCAAATCTCTTGATGTCAAATACTGCCAAATCCAATGTCGTGCCGCCGATATGTTCAAGAGAAGTTGGCCTTTGCAGTTTTCAACCTCCCTCTGATTCTCTGTTGGTCTTGATTCACAAACATCATTTTCCTCTGTCTCATGTCGATGATGTAGGAAACATTATGTCCCACCTTCGATCAAGGTCACTTCCTATCAACTTCGGCTCATTATCCGGGAAGTTGGTCTAGAAACTCCCTTCAGGTGCCTTGGAGCTTGCATGCCTCAATGGTAGGTTCTTCGCATTCAACGCAAGGTTTTCCAAGGATAGTTTTTCTTCTGTATCAACCTCGTTAAAAAATGAAACAAGGTCATCTGAGGATATTTATTTTAATGTGTCAACCTCGTTAAAACAATGAAACACTTTCCTGTTCAATTCGAGTCTTTGATAAGATCTCGTAAAATCCCAGTCGAGTCTTTCTCTTGATCTCATAATTTGAACCTTCACTCCATCTACCTTTCATATGGATTGAAGCTTGGGGGCATGTACCTCGAATTGAGTCACCATGCTGGGGGCATGCTTAATTTTTCAAGCATAGTTTGTTTCCGTTTCAAGCTTGTGTAAAAATGAAACCAGTTTCAAGCATATTTTATCTTTGTTTCAAGCTTGTGTAAAAATGAAACCAACTTCAAGCAAAGTTTCCTAATTTTAAGCTTGTGTAAAAATGAAACCATTCTTATTTTACCTCTCGTGATTGCCATTTTATCAACCGGTTTTTCCAGATGAGCCTTGGTTCTCTTATTCCATCGTCCCCATCTGCTCGGCCGATCATACACGTTCACTTGATTGTTTTACCCATTCCTAAGGAACCCCTGCAATGAGTGGTCTTGTTAGCCAACCTCTTAACCTTTACTTGTTCTAAGCAGTTCCACCATCACCGGAACCAGTTGCTACCCTTTATACCACTCGTTCCTCCAGGAGGAGTCATCTTTCAGCTCTTTTCTGACTCTCTAAAACTAAAAATATTGTCGTTTTGAGCTCGTTAATTTGGCTGCGAAGCGACATCTACCCAGTATACGTTTACCCCTTTTTCAGGCTAGGATAGATTATTTACGAAAAAGGAATACCCTAGCCTATCACGACTAGGAGGTTTTCTCAGACACAGTTTTCTACCTTTTCGGATCTGAGGAACTATCTACGAAAAGGGACTGCTGGAGTTTTCTTTTCCGCTGTCTTTTCAAACTCTATAAACATGAAAAGATGCTAAGTTCTTCCTTTTTCAGACTCGTTAAAAACTGATGAAATCAGACTCCGTCGTAATGATGTTACTCGAGTTCCCCCTTCCTAGGGCTCGTAAAATGTACTAGGTTGGATTTTTCCGAAGGAAAAACTTACACCGCAAGCATATGCTATCCCCTTCAAGCTTGTTTTAAGAAAATAATTGGGGTACTCGCCAGAAATGGTGGGGGAAAATGGAACCAATATTGTAGTCATGTTGGCAGTATGTCGCTCTTGAACGTGGCACTTGTCTGCATTCGTGTCAGGTTGGGTACATCTCATCTCGTTATCTGCTTGCCTCCATGGGTTTGGGTAATCTCTTTTGACCGCTCATCTGCTCTTTGCCATGTCACCATGACCTCAGATCCTTTGACGTCAAATACTGCCAAATCCAGTGTCGTGCCACGGATATGTTCAAGAGAAGTTTTCCTCTGCAGTTTTCAACCTCCCTCTGATTCTCTGTTGGTCTTGATTCCTAAACATCATGTTCCTCTGTCTCGTGTCGATGATGTGGGAAACATTATGGCCCACCTTCGATCAAGGTCACTTCCTATCGACTTCGGCTCATTATCTGGGAAGTTGGTCTAGAGACTCCCTTTAGGTTCCTTAGAGCCTGCATGCCTCAATGCCAGGTTCTTCGCATTCGACGCAAGGTTTTCATTATTGGCCTTCGATCAGATGATTCTACGGATGTTTGATGCCAGCTCACTGTTCACATTCCATGGATTGTACCTCTTGTACCTTGAGAGCCATTGTCATTATTGGTGGTTTCTCTTGAGTTTGTTAACGACTTTCATTATCGGCTGGTAATCAGACGATGTTCTTTCATGTTCGACTTCAGCTCACATATTTGCATGCTCGAACTTGTACTTTGTTCGGGTCGAAATGAAGCACAAGACCCTGGATTTTGTCTGATGAAATCCAGGCTGCGGGTTCTTTGTGGATTATTATGACTTATTACATGACTATTTTGATTAGATGGTTGCGACCATACCTGAGTCTACTTGTTGATCCTTATTTTACTGGATGGTTCCATCCATACCTTGGATCTTGTTTTGTACACTTTATTATGGATGGCTGCGCCCATACCGCATATCATGTCTCAGAGATATCAGTTGTATTTGTACTCACAGGTCTTCCGACGGTAGTGTTTTCAGTTGAACGCGTTCTCATAAAGCATTTCACCCCTCCCTCTCTCTCAGACCTCATGCTTTAGGGGGCATCTGTTACACAACATTTTGTCACTGTCCCTGCAATCCCTCGTCCCGTACATTTGAGGACTATTCTCATGACCTGTGAATAGTAAAATGTCCTGAAAACACCTTGATGGCATCCTTCTGCATAAGGGCAAGAATTCTCCTTAAGAACATTTCCTCAGAAAAACCTTAAAAACCCATGTTTTGGCATTGGCGCGGGTAGCCAGTTCATCCCTCGCGCCAATGGGGAAAATACACTCTAGTGGGCGTGCCAGCTGGCGCTCTGTCCCTGTGTTGTGCCCGCGCCAAGCTTATTAAGGAATGTTTTTTAACAATAGAAGGCAGAAGTTTTATTCTAACAACTTCAGAACGAATCATCAAAAAGAGGTTGGGTTGTTTGGCTCTGGATCTCCTTGATTAGGAAGTGGTTTTCCACCTGTCATGGAACCCTCCTAAGAGATAGGAATCTCCCCCATGATTATAGGGAGCCTCACCTCCATGTGAAACAACCTCTCTTGGAGTACCGTAACGAGCAAAAATTTCTTCAAATAGAAAATCTGAGACTACCTGCTCTATTGCTTTCGCAACAACTTTGGCTTCCACCCACTTAGTCATGTAATCAGTACAGACCAAGATGTGGACTTTCTACTGGGAGGGTGGGTTAAAGGGTCCAACGAAGTCAATAGCCCATTTCTCAAAAGGCTCGAGGACTACCTGTGCCTGCAAAGGCATTTCATCAGCTTTATCGGGCTGCCCCATACATTGGCAACTATCACACCTCCTAACATAATTATGAGCATCACGAAAAATAGAAGGCCAGTAATATCCCATTTGTAGCACCTTATGGCCTGTTCTTTTTTCCGCAAAATTCCCTCGACAAGGGCCATCATGGGAAGCTTTAAATACTTCATAAATATCATCTTCAGGCACACAGCGTCGGATCTGCTTATCTGCTCCTGTATGAAAAAGGTACCCTGCCATCCAAGAATATTGGGCACTATGATGAATAATATTTTGATGTTCCCTATATGACAAATGAGGAGGCACTTTCCTTGTAGCAAGATAGATAGCAATATATGCATACCATGGAGGATTAGTAGAAACTAAAAAAATATGTTCATCGGGAAATCTGTCTTCTATTGGTGTGCATTCATCATTGTTATCCATTCTAGATAGGAAATCAGCAACTACATTATCTTTTCCTGGCTTATCTACTATTTTAATATCAAATTCTTGAATCAATATTAACCATATTGTAATACCGCCAGGAGTAATAGGTTTATTCATCAAATACCTGATTGTTGCGTGATCAGTATGGACAATATTAGAGTACCCAGTGATGTAGTGCCAGAACTTATTGATAGCATAAATGACAGCTAAGAATTCTTTTTCTATCACCGTATAGTTTAGTTCAACAGGAATTAAATTCTTGCTGACGTAATAAATTGCATACGGTGTTTTGTCTACTTGCTACCCTAAAACAGCCCCTACTGCTGTCTAAGAAGCATTAGTATGTATGTGAAACTGTAATGCCTAATCAGGTCCTCAGAGGATTTGGGCCGTGCATACCAGCCCCTTAATTTTTGTGAAGGCTGTCTCACAATCTTCAGTCCACAAAAATTCTGCATCTTTTGTTAGCAATTGAAATAGTGGGTGTGCTATTTTAGCAAAATTTTCTATAAAGCACCTGTAATAACCAGCACAACCAATAAAGCTACGTACCTATGTGGGTGTTTTGGGTACCAAGAAATGTAATATTACCTCTACTTTAGCCAGATCAACTTGAATTCCAACAGCTGAGAGAAAATGTCCCAATACTACTCCGTCTTCCCTCATCATATGGCATTTGACTGTACTCAAGGATACATGGGTCTGTTTACATCTTTTGAGTACCTTCTCAAAATTTTCCAATCCTTCCTCAAATGAGTTCCCATATAGAGTAAAATCATCCATATATATTTCGACGCTATCATCGACCAAATCAGAAAAAATTCCCAAGATTTCCCTCTGGAAGGTAGCAGGAGCATTCCACAAGCCAAATGGAAGGACCCTATATGCAAAGGTTCCCCACGGGCAAGTGAAAGTTTTCTTGTCCTGGTCTTCTGGGGCTATCTGGATCTGGTTATATCCGCTAAATCCGTCTAGGAAGGAAAAGAACTTATTTCCAGCCAAGGTGTCCAGGATTTGGTCAATGAATGGAAAAGGAAAATGGTCTTTTTGTGTTGCCTTATTTAGTTCCATGTAATCTACACAGATCCACCATTTACCATTCTTTTTGGGAACGATAAATAACAGGGATGCCCATTGGCTATCTGAGATGGGATAAATGAATCCTACATCCAACAATTTTTGTAATTCTTCTTTAACAATGTTTTTGAAAGCAGGATTCATCCTCCGTTGAGGCTGTCTTACAGGGCGATAATCTTCCTTAATGTAAATATGATGAGTGCATAGGCTGGCAGGGATACCATTCATGTCGGTATAATCCCAGGAAAAAGCTTCCTGATGATCTTGAAGGACTTTCAAAAGCTGTTTGGTCTGAGATTCGCACAGGTTCGGGTTGATATTAAGTGTTCTCCCTGGTTCAATCTTGATTGGAGTACTATCCTGGAATGGGGTTATAGGAATGTCCTTAATGTCATCTTCTAGTTCAATGTTTTCCTGTGTCTCACGGCTCATAGCAGATTCTAGAATATGTCGAGTTCGATCGGGAACATCACTAGAATCATTAATGAAGGCGTTAATGGCATCATCTTCAGTTTCTGTTTTAAATTGAAGGGTCTAGCCAATAGTGAGAACTGGTCTAACATCTTCATTTTTAGGTTTAGGCTCTTCTGCAGGTAGAGGTTTCTGACTAGGTAATGATTTTTCAGATGGGCTTGGTTCTGCAGGAGAATAGAGCTTGATCATAACTGTCCCATTTGATATGATCATGTGTCTAGACCGGCATCCTATGTAGGCATCTGCAGTTGCCAACCAGGGTCTTCCTAGGATCAATGGGTGGCCACCTACTGAAGATCGAGTCTGCAATATAAGGAGGTCCACGGGGTAATGCCATGAGTCTACTGAAATGATCACATCCTCTAATTTTCCTATTGGTTTAATTATGGATCTGTCTACAAGTTCCAGGATAGTATGGGTTGGTTTAATGTTTCCAAGTCCTAATGTGTTCATTGTTTCAACAGTGATAATGTTAATGGCCGCTCCCAAATCCACCAATACATTTGGGATTTCAATCCCATTAATTTGTACTGTTAGAATCGGGTTCCCAGGGTCTCCATATTTTATAGGCATGATATTTCCTAACATGATATCGGATAGTCTACCCATTACATGAATAGTTAATGGATCCTTAGGTTTCCTCCCTGGTTTCTTTGAGCAGTATTCTTTCAGAGTTTTTTCATAAATAGGTACATCCCTCATAGCTTGTAAAAGGGGTATTTTAACAAAAATATTTTGCAGTTCCCCTAGGAAGTCAAATTCTGCTTGAGGGTTTGGTTTGCTCAAGGTCAATCTTTCGGGATATGGGGGAGATATTAAATGACCTTGATTGGGAACAACTTGGGGAGGTGTTTGATTTATTACGTTTTGATCTAAATTCTCCCTCACCGTTATTTATTCTGGTTCTGTATCTTCACCATCAAATTGTTCTATAATAATGGGTGAAGTAGGTGCATTTACTACCTGGCCAGACCATAGATTTATCTCATTGAGTCCTGCGGTAGAAATGCTGTAGGATGGAAGGTTCAGAGTGTCTGTTTGTTGAACCCCTTTATTATTCAGATTTGGGTTGGGCTAGATAGAAATCTAGGGTCTAATGGCTTGGTTTCCTGGGGGCACATTGGAAGGCAACTGAAGTTGTTGTTGAGGCATAGGCTAAGGAAACTATCTAGTGGGAGGGGTCCACGCCAAGTCTGATTCCATGTAGGATTCGAACTGGCTTGAGGAACCCATTGTTTCCAAGGCAGATACTGATATTGAGGCCACATGGCTGAAAATGGTGTAGATTGGGGACCCATACTAAAATTATGAAAGTACTGGGATGGGTCCTGAAACATACATGGATTCACCACTGGTGGTCGAGGTTTCCATGGCTTCTTCTGCCCCATAAAGTACAGTTGGTCCATTGTGCTTTCCTCGCTTTCTCCTTGGAAAACTGCTTTCATCTCGGGCAAGGAAGGACATGCACTGGTCGCATGAGTCTGTTCGTATATCATGTAGGCTTCCACCGTGTTCAGTGGGAATTCCTTCAAAGGGTGTTTCTTTCTACACTGAGGGTAGAATATGGCCATGGTTTTTTCCAACTCCATCTGCTTCTGTTTTGCCTGTAGAGTGTCCATTTGGGCTGATAGTGTGGTCAGGATATCGGTCCTCAGATTATCCAATATATTTCCAATCTCTGCTTTTGTGACCCCTCCACCGAAGGTCTTCGATGACCGAATACCCTATCCACTTCTTGCAGCCCCCTGTGAACATTTGATACAGTAATCACAGATAGTTTCGAAGTTTTCTTTCAAAATATCCCCTTTTCCCAATACATTCAGGAGTTGTAGAGAGTCTTCCCTAAGTTCTCTGAGAAGAATGATCTTTAGAATGTCCTTATCCAAGTCACTATGTGTAATATGTATTTAAATCGTTTTACAAAATCCTCCATATTTTCATCCTCCTGTGAAAATTTAAATATTTCCTCCTTAATGTCATAGGATTTACAGTAATCTTGGTACTTTTCCAAGAAATCTTTTTTCATTTGTTCCCATGAGGTAATCGTGTTTCCCCCTAAACCCATGAACCATCTCAGGGTTGTCCCTTTTAAGGTAGCAGGAAATATTTTTAATTTCTGAGCATTAGTCATATAGTCATATCCTCGACAAACAATATCAAATTCGAAAAGGAACGTATCAAGGTCTTCAGAAGAGAGCCCATGAAAACTAGGAAAGGCTGTTAAAGGGATGGGTCTCATTGGTGCATCACCTATAACATTTCTAATGGGAAAATCAATAGAGGAACTTACAGGTGCCATAAATATCCTCCAATACTCACTTGTAGTTTCGACTAGTTTCACAGCCAATATTTGGAGTGATTCAACCAAATATGGTTGCATCGCACTCCCCCAGTCCCTTGGTGAATCAAAGTCCTTCAAAATTTCCTTTACCGGATCAAAATCACTTAACTCAAAAACGAGAATTTTTACAGCGCTGCCTTGGTTTCTTGGGGACGAAAACCCTTTTTGAGGCTCTTCTTCCCAATTAGAGTTGCTCAATTCCTCTGATCCCTTACTTGCCACTTCTTCCACTTCTCCTGTAGAAATAACACCTTTTGGTACCATGGATGGCACTGGTTGTTCCACAGACTTCCCTTCGGACTTTGTCTGAACCCTAACCTTTAACAGCAGCACAGGATGATGCCTCAGATTTAGATTTTTCAATAATTTCCTGAATATGCATCTTCCTTCCCAGATCCTTCCCTTTCTTTCGGGGTCTTCCTCTGCCCCTCTTGTTCATATCTTTGTTCATACAAATTGTGGAGAGGTTTCATCAAATAAAATCAATCAATCACTCAGGACCCGAAGTAGAATAGATAACTTCCTCCCTGGGACGAGAGAAAATATTCACAGAAAACGAAACAAAAGGAAAAGGAAAAAAATCGAAGTTCAGGACCTGGAGCAGAGTATTAACATACCCTCCCCAGGACGAGAAATTGGCCCCTAGAAGGAAACAACAGGAAATAAAAATAGAAAGACTGGACTACGCCCAGGACTTAGGGAAAGGTTTTACAAAACACCTTCCCCAAGACGAGGGTTTAATTCTATAGAAATAAAATAATAAAAGAAACAAGAAAGAAAGAAAGAAAAAAGAAAACACAAGGCACTTATGCTCAGGACTTGAAGCTAGGAAATAGATTCCCACCTCAAGATGAGAGATCGACTCTGAGATCTGTTGCAGATCCTGTTCTTGCACCTATTAGCCTTCCCCAGCAACTGCACCAAAATGTTTGTGTCCGGATATGAACAGAATTCAACCCTTTCTCCACATAAATTATCAACCCGAGGGCGTTAGTTATTTCAAGACTAATGGCAAGTATATGCAGATACAAGCACATGGTCCACTGTAGATCATAGGTTTAATCTATAACACACCATTAGGGGAATTTTGAGGTCTAAAATGGGCCTCCTAAGGAAATAATAAAATAATAGCTAAACCAATAAAATAATATTTATGAATTTTCAATTCACTTTTTGCACCACGATCCATGTAACCATAGTTAAATTCAATTCAAAATTTGTACCAAAATAAAATTAATAAAAAAATTGTATTCATATGACTATAAATAAAAATGAGTTTTTCAAGAAAAAGTCATTATCATTGAACAACTAATGCATTTTTTCTTTGTACTTAAATAACTTAAAATAAAATTTAAATTTAAATTTATAAATTCTTAATTATATTATATGCTATTAATTAAAATTTACATGATTTAAATTGTATAAAAACATGTAATTAATATACTATATAAAAATAATATAATATAATATAATATAATAAATGCATAGGGATATGCATTGTTTCCTTCAAGAAATATGAAATGACAACAATATATTTTTATTCAAAAAGTGTGAAATGACATTTATTATGAGTACTTTACTTTGACTTTAAAAGTACTTAGAGCACTACCATGGTTAACCATGAGTTTTTATCCACCATTGAGAATGTGACAAGTAAGTACCTTTAACTCAAGCAATTCCACCTCAACCATTAGGAATGATGTCATCCCTTAAAATGTGATTGGTTCTCATAAAGTGAATTTTGATTGTACATTTTCCTTAGGAGGCCCATTTTAGACCTCAAAATTCCCCTAATGATACTACTGTAACAGCAATGAAATGAACTGCAGAAATAAAAGGCATCCACAACAATTAAAGCGACTGTAACAACAAATAAAGAATCACACCAAACATAACACTGCAAAGAAAATAAGGAAGAATGCATCACCTGATCTCAAGAGTGGGCCTAACTCTTTGATCAGGGCTGCGGAAACTCAAGAATTACAGGAGAAACAGCAAGTTGTTGTACATTCAATTAATGATAAAAAGATTGATTACAAAGTTTGTATGTCCAAGGGTTTTTTTTCGATTCACAGCCCATAGGCCTCTTTATACAATTATGCTGAAACCCCTGATTCCTCTCAATGACTCCATTGTTACAAAAATACATCTTGTTACAACGGCAACCGGGTTGCCCAACAAGAAACCATAAGAAGGCCTAAGATAATGATGATATACCCATGGCTGTCACGTTGTAGCAGCAAATAAGGAAGACGCTGGAGATGATGGGTTGTGCCTTGACTCACAGCCGCAACACTCCTGTTGTAGCCAGATCTGAAGAAATATCGGATTTAATATGTAGAAAGGTAAAACCTCCATGAAAAATACATCATTAATAAATATCCCATAAAATATAGGAAGAAGGGTTTTACCTCATGCTTTTAAGATTAATAATGGCACAAAGAGATAGAAAAATAGGGTAAAATGGGAGAGGAAAGTATACAAATCCGGTACCCAACAGGAGGCGTAAAAGCAAGGCTTAAAGGCATAACGCAAAGATGGAAATAGTGAACAGAAATCAATGTTTTTGGTCTGTGGGAAGGTTTATTCTTCTTGAGCTTTATCGACAGAAATGAGAAGGGAAGTCTAGATCCACAACTTCTAGAGTTTTATCCTATAATCTACTACTCACAAGAAAATGAAAAACTACAACAGCAAAATAAAATAAAATACTAACCAACAATGAAACTATCAGAAGTAAATCTAACTAAATGGCAGAAGCAAAACTATCTAAATGACAGAAAGGAAAATATAGTAACAGCAGAGAAGCTGAGGCACATGGATTGGGCCCTAACCCATGAGCCTAGCTCTCTAAAACTTAAATCACTCAAATGAAATCAGTTTGCTCATTACATAAAAGAATAACCTCATACATCTCTGAAATTTTGATCACTGAGTAAAATAATAAAAATCTCAATAGCTTGCGACATAGTTTCAACTAGAATCGACTGGAATTGACTAACTCTTCCTAGCTCTAGCTCTGCTCTATTTATTCTACAGGGTAGCTACCAACAGCTCCCTAGAAAATGGTGATTGAGTCCACTTGACTCCTAGTAAACATATATTGGTTGCACTCCTCTTTGAGTTGCTTGGCTGCCTCTAGAATTGAATTGCTGGAGAGAATCCTCGGGGATCCTTTGGCTTCCTTTGTAATTCAAATTGCTAGAGAGAATCTTTGGGATCCTTCGGCTGCCTTTGAGAGTTAAGGAGGGTGGAAAATACTCCTATAATTTCTCTTTGTTGCCTCCTCCAAGTCTTTATGATAAAATCCTTATAAAAATGCTAATAATTCATGATTTTCTGCACTCAACCTCATATTAGGCACTCAGAGTATGTTAGCCTTAATCACCACCTATACTAGAATCATAAAACCAAATAATAATAAAAATGCAAGAAAAAGAGATATAAGAAGGAAAAAAGGTGACCATTAACCCCTCCAAATATGTCTAATGATAGAGCTCATCACATAGCAGTAGAGTAGATTTGAGTTTTGTAATTTATTAAATTTCATGAGAAGTTTTGAATCTTCAACATAATTTCTACATGGTTAGACTCATACATTGGACAATCGAGTGAATGAGATAGAAGATCCTGTATCTAGTTCCATCCATTCGGGTTGTGGTTGTTGAAATTGGAAACAAGAAACATTGAAATTGCAAACAAAATATGGAATCCAAAAAATGGCACCATATAAGGCTTCTAATTTAATTTTCCCTTAATTAAATTGGAAGACAAATTGTAGTTTCATCTCATGACAACTTGTATTAGTTAACTGAGTGGGGAAGACTTAGTTAGATTAGGTAATTTGAGTTAGAGGTCAAAGAGGAGGCATGTAGAGGAATTTCCATGATTTAAGGGGGTCCAATTATAGCTATTTATGAGTTGTAATTAGTTAAATCAATTAATTGAGTTAAAAACAGTTCAAGTTACTAGTTCTAACTAAGAGATGAGCTAGTGAGATGTCCAGTGAATTAAATATTATTTAATTCACAAGTATAGATCAATCAGTTAACTGATAATTCACTATAAATATTTGTTGCATGTCAATTCTCCAGAAGGCCTAGTTGAGAATGAGGTTAAAGGGAAGATATCTATCAATTGTACTATTAGAAAATTGTACAGGTCATGCATGAGGCCATCGAGAAGGACTTGAAGGATTTCAAAATAATTAATTGGTATTTTCCTAATTAATAGGGGCTCAACTAGCCCAAGAATGTGTAAGGAAGGTAGGACAGGAAAAGGCAAGAAACAGGATAAATATTGGACCAAACTTTCTTTGATTGCAAGCCAAATTTGAGTCGGATTAGTTTGAGATAGTTAACAGAGTTCAGAGGTTTCTTAGTGTGAGGAATAACATTATATTGTTTCATGATCTTGACCATATGCAATATAGATATGGAGGGGTTTTGAGCATTTGATTTCCCCAAATACATCTTGTGTTTTGTGATTTATTGTATCTTTCTCTTACTTGTTATGTGATTGTGTGGTCATGTTTTGTTTCCACAAATTGTAGAAGCATTCAGTATTTTGTTTTAGTACATTACAAGATCATATTGAATCCCTTGGTTAGATTTTATACAGTGTTTTCAGGATTAATACAATATTGCATAATATGATGGCTCTGATCATATAGACAGTCATCCAATCATGAGTCTATAGAAATTACACCAATGGATTCAATATGATCATGCAATGTACTAAAACAATATACTAAATCCTTCTACAATATTTGCGGAATATAAATCACGATTGCTCAATCACATGCAAGTAAGAGAAACAAGTAAATCAATCGCACAACACAATATTTTCTTGGGGAAAGAAACTGCTCAAAACCCCTCCATATTTATTTTATAATCAACCAAGGAATCATGAAACAATACAATGCATGTGTGGTCACCACAACCTCATACACTCTACCAATTGTCTCACACTAATCTAGGAAAAATGGACCAATACATAGCCAATTTCCTACCTACCCCAGTATGCCTTGCTCACACAATCCCTAGAGAAATAAACCACTATTAAATAGGAAATTCAACCTTCCTTGATTGTGAAATCAATCATGGGCTTCCTGTGGCTTTATAACTGCACCTTGGCAGTTTGCTAAAAATAAAATTGATAGTTTACTTGCCTTAAACCCTTGTCTCAACTGGGTCTCCATTAGAATTGACATGCATGCAGATATTAATAGTGAATCATCGGTTACTTGGTAGATCACTACTTGTGAATTAAATCTATTTTAATTCACTTGATCTTCCATTAGCTTATCAATCAGTTAGAACTAGTTAAATTGATTTTAACTCAATTAATGTGAGTTAACTTATCACAGTCACACCAAAATAGTGCTACAACTGACACTGGACCCTGTAAATAATACAATCACTCTAAATGCCTATCCTTTGACCCCCAACTCGAAATTCTTGAGCTAACTAAGTCTATCACACTTAGTTAACTATTACAAGTTGTTATGAGATAAGATTACAAATAAATCTTTCAATTTATTTAAAAATTGGTTGCCCACATTCTCACTAATGTGTCACTAGAATCCCTCACTTAGGTGTGACCTGGGATCCCACACTAGTGTTTGGTGCATTTTATTTTTTAATTTCAACACTCCCTCTCAACAAGAAATGGATTATCTGCTACCCCAATCCTGCCTTTGCGGTATTCGAATTTTCTCTTCGCAAGCGCCTTCGTCAAGATATCTCCATCCTAATCTTCCATGGGAATGTACTGCAACAACATAATGTACCTCTGAACACAATCTATGAGATGGTGGTACCAGATGTCAATATGCTTGGACTTGTCTTGGAATACTGGATTAACCGAGAGTTTTATGCAACTCTGTTTATCACAATGTATCACCATCGGATCCATCTGATTACCAAACAAGCCAATAAGTATCTTCCTCATCCAGATGGCCTCACATGCAGCCTAACTAGATTCCATGTACATTGCCTCGGTTGAACTAAGTGCAATTGATCTCTGCTTCCTATTGTACCAAGAAACTGCTATTGATCCTATGCTGAAGATACCCCCTGATGTGCTCTTTCTCTTTGATGGACTACTTGCCCAATCTGCATCGGTAAAGCCTTGAAGCTTCACTCCCTCTGTCCATCTGTACCATAATCCATACTTTTTTGATCTAAAAGGAGTGTATTAGTTTGTTGCGCTATTGTCCTTTCAATAATAAAAACATGTACAATTTTTCTCCATTTGTTTGCTTAAGGAATGAGTATTTTAACTGTGAAACATAGATGAATTTGTGAGTTTTTAAGCATGAAAATAAGCCTAAATAACATTGTACAATAGTGTATAATAGAGAAAAAACATCACACATAATTTTTACACAACAGGCATGATGAAGCAGTTCACCCCTCCTGGGCTACATCCGCTGGTCCAACTCCCAATGGCATGTCCCTCTTTGTCATTATGCTCAAAACTTCAAATACATGTGTTTACAAGCCTCTAATGGCTATTTTCTCTACACCAGTGGCTCCAGAATGCTCAAATTAGTCTAGGTAGACCCTTGTTTCACCCAAAATTGGTCGAAAATTGACCTCCCAAAGCTTTTTCCAAATAACTCCTACAAAACCTCCACTAAAAGTGGAGAACTACCACTGTCTGTGGTTAAAAATAGCCAAATATCCCCAAATCTAAGGGCGTGCTTATTAACTCCACCAACTTAAACATTAACACTAACCATTAAGGGGTGGGGATGGCCACATGCCAGCACCCGAAACCTCAGTTACCATAAATGTTAGGCGGAACTCCCATTAAAACCCCAAGTGAATTGGAGTTAGTTGTGGAGTTTCCTTAACCACCGGTCTAACGGACGCACCTGACCGTGACATCGGGGTCATGTGACTGCATTGAAGTGGTTATAAGTGTTAAGGTTTTAAAATGGTTGGCGGAAGTTCTAACCACGCAGATAAACATGTGCCCAGCATTATCGAAGCAGTTGCATGTTAGGGCTTGTGGAACCATTGGGCCATATTATATGTTGCGGTTTAACTCCATTTCATGTGACCAAAAACCAAGGGGCTGCCAGGGGGTTGGGACCACTATTGTTCCCCAACCCCCGCATACATAACTTTCAAATTTCAAATACTACATGTGAACCTTAGGTGTTAAGAACTAACACGCAGTGCGGATGGTAGAAGCCTTTACACGTAGGCCGGAGGTCACAGGGTCGAACCCCCTGGACCTCATAAAATTTTACACCACCATCCAGGGGACACGTGGCGGCCTCCATCCTGGCCCCGTGTCACCCATCCATTGGTCCTTCACAACACTTCATACAACCAAATTAATGGCACAGAAATAACCACGTGGCATGATCTGATTGGGTTTGAGAAAAAGGGCATATTCCTAGTATATGCCACCTACTGACTATACCTACATGCTAACTAGGCATCCTAGTCACTCCTGTCACAAAATTTTTAGCTTTTTTGGAAAACGAACAGAACATGATTTCTTCCTCATACAACATTAGTTTTTCAAACCATTTGCAGTGTCAGAATCGCAACGACGAGACCTATCCGGTTGCTCAGGTTCGGTACAGTTTCAAGCACTTTCAATTTTGAGCAAAACACATGATCTCTTTATCACACTTCCCCATTGGGAAGCTTTTGGACCCCAAAAGACTTTAATTACCTATTCAAAGGATGAGAATACAACTCCCTCACCTTTTCAACTTCCATCCACCTTGCCTTACTTGGTTTAATTCCCTTGAGCCTAATTCGAAGATAATAACCACTTCCCCTCTTAGAAGTGTGTGTCCTCCTGTCAAGTATGGTATCCCCTTGAGCTCATCCAAAAATTCTGGTGAGAAATATTCTATAAATGGTAGCTGAATATCACTCCCTTGATCATCAATCAAAGGAGGCTCATACAAACGTAAATTTTCCACATTGACAACGGAATACATTTACATATATGAAGGAAAGTCAAGTTGAAATTCATTATTACCAACTTGTTTGATGATCTTGAATGGACCATAGCGAATGGGATTGAGCTTTTTACCTTCTCCTTGCATCCTTTCTTTGCTTATGTGCAACCATACTTCATCTCCTTCTTGAAACTTGTGATCAACTCTATGTTTGTCATGCCTCTCCTTGTATTTGCTTTGACTCTTCTCAAGCTGTTCTTAAACTTGTTGATGAATAATCTGAATTTTCTCAATGAACTTTTGAGCTTTGTCAATATCACTATGCCCATCAATTGCAACATCCTTCTCAAAGATGAAGTCTAATGGTGATTTCGGTAAATACCCAAAGCAGGCTTCAAAAGTTGAATTATTTGTAGAAGAGTGCTTTGCCTGGTTGTAAGAATGTTGAATGTAATGTAGTTGTTCATCCCACAACTTGGGATGTTTGCTGCAATATCCTCTCAATATATGCACAACGGTTCTGTTCACCACCTCGGTTTGGCCATCAGTTTGCAAATGAAAAGCAGTACTCTTTTTCAAATTTGTGTCCATCATCTTCCAAAGATTGGACCAAAAATTCCCAATGAACCTGGAATACTTGTCACTAACAATATAAGTTGGCAAACCAAAATGAACCCATACATGTTGAAAATAAATTTCAGCAGTTTTTTCAGCAGTAATGGTTTTCTTACATGGCATAAGTATACACACTTTACTGAATCTATCCACAAGTACATAAATATAATCATGTTGTTTTCTTGACATAGGTAGACCTCCAAAAAAGTCCATGGAGACACTCTCCCATGGCCTTGATGGTACCGGTAGTGGCGTGTACAACCCAAGCTTCCTATTTCTAGGATTTCTTGTTTCACACATAGAACAACCTCTTATAAAATGTGACACACTATCTATCATGTGAGGCCAATAGCAATACTGGAGATGCGCCACTATTTTTCTTACCCCAAAGTGTCTAGCAATAAGAGACGAATGAGCCTCTCTCATGACACTAAGCCTCTCTTATTGTGGTACACACAACTTGCCCAAATGAAACAACAAATTTTTATGCATGTGATAATCATTTTCCTCAACTTGATTCCCTTCACTCAAACTAGCATACACATCTTGAAAATTAGCATCATGTGCATATTGTTCTATGTAACTCTCATGTACAATAGAATCATTTTTAAGTAAAGTAGAAGCACTTATAATTGGCCTTGAAAGAATATCAGAAACTTTATTGTAAATACCTTTCTTGTACCTTATAACCAAGTGAAACTGTTGAAGAAACCCATCCACCTGAAATTTCGTGATTGTTGCAATTTTGTTTGCGACTGCAAGTACTATAATGGTTGGTGATCAGTATGTATAATTGTCTCTTTACCCATAAAGTAGTGTTTCCACTTCTTGATGCTTTGTACCAACGGATACAACTCTTTGTCATATGAAGGATAATTAGTTACAGCACCATTGAATGTTTCAGAATGAAAAGTGATAGGCTTACGATGCTGCAAAAGTATTGCACCCATGGAATAATCAATAGTATCAGTTTGTATCTTGAATGACCATCTCAAATTTGGTAATGCAAGGACCGAAGCTAAACTAATATTGTATTTTAAAGCTTCAAAAGCTTGTTGTTGTTTGCCTCCCCATTGGAAGCCTTTCTTCACACTTGTTACTGCATGCATAGGAGCTGCTATGGTAGAAAAGTTAGCAATAAACTTTCTCCAATACTAAGTTGTGCCTAAGAAACTTCTTACCTCGGTTACTATTTTGGGAGTGGGCCAATTCACAATGGCTTCCACTTTAGAAGGATCAATTCTCAACTCGCCTCCTCCTACAATGTGTCCCAAATAAACTATATAAGTCTTTCCAAATTCAGACTTTGACATCTTAAGAAATAATTTCTCTTTCTTCAAATCATCAAGCACCCTTTTCACATGCAAGACATGTTCTTCTCTTTTTTTGCTGAAAATGAGTATATCATCTAAATACACAATCACAAATTCATCAAGAAATGGACGTAAAACATTATCCATAACATGCATGAAAGTCGTCGATGCATTACACAAACCAAACGGCATAACCAACCACTCAAAGAGTCCTTGTTTGGTTTTGAATGTAGTCTTCCATATATCACTTTCTGCAATTCTTACTTGATGATATCCACTTTGTGAATCTAACTTAGTGAAAAAAAATTCTTCTTTCAGTTGATCTAGCAAATCGTCTATCCTTGGGAGTGGGTATTGATTCTTTACCGTTATCTTGTTCAAAGCTCTAAAGTCAATACACATGCGCCAAGGCCCATCTTTCTTCAGAATCAAGACTATGGGTGAACCACATGGCGAAGTGCTTGGCCTTATGAGTCCCTTGTCCAACATGTCCTTGATTTTCCTCTTTATTTCAAAATTATCCATTATCAACATGCAATACATGCCGATGTTTGGAAGAGGACAATCTTGTTGCAACTTAATCTCATGTTCAATCTCCCTTTTTGGAGGCAATCCTGTTGGCTCCTAAAACATCTCATGATGTGCATCAACTACATCATACAAATCTGACTTCAACTTAGGATAAAAATCTTCAAAATATTCATGATTAACATCAACTTTAGGCTTAATCATTAGAAGAACAAAATTCTTACTTGAATTCACCATTCTCTTTACCCGTCCAGCATTTACCATTGCAATATTTGTCTTCTTGCGATGTGCTCTAACAATGTACTCCTTTCCATCTTTGAATAAATGGTATTTGTTCTCATGGTGATGGAAGATATATTTCCTATCATACAAGTAAGGACTGCCCAACACAATACCTATAATATCAAGCAGAACCACATCTAATTCAACTGTGTCAACAAAATGTGCAGTTATTGCAAAGCGGAATATGCACTTATTTGAAACTTGTAAATTTGCATCCTTACAAATCCACCCAAGTGGATATGGTTTTGGATGTGGAATGGTCTCAAGATTAAGTTTTTTAACCAAGTCTTCAGAGATTAAGTTTTCTTGTGACCCAATGTCAAACAGTGTGTCAATATTGCTATGTTTGGATATGACCCTCACATGAAATAGGTCAATTCTCTCTTCTTCATTTGGAGCTTGTATGTGACAGTTTGATGTACTAGTACTGGGTTTTGTTTCAATTTATTTCCCCTTCATGTTCTTCAATCCCATGGCTATAATTTTTTATTCATCACCTAAATCCTCTCCTAAGTCATGTTGAGTTGTAGCTGCAGTTTTATTCTTCCCTTTGTTATTGTTATACTTGGGTCTCTTTTCAAGATGTAATTTCCAAAAAAAATTCTCTTCATGGCCTTCTCTTGAAAAATGCTTACAAACCTCTTTTTCTCCCTCTTTCTTGACAGATGCATTCTTTTTTCCCTTACCTTTTGAGGTCTTCTCTTTTTTTCCCCTTAAAAGGTTTATTCCTACTCTCATTAATAATGTTTTTCCCTCTAGCTTCTATATGTGTGGCCTGAACACAAACTTCGTCTAGACTTGTAGGGTTAAACATGAGAATAGTATTTTTTAGGTAGCTATGTAAGCCTCCTATGTACTTGAGCAAAGTATCTTGGCTCTGAAAATCTACCCCTAATAAGAGAGCTCTTCTTCTAAATTCTTGGGTGTATTCTTGCACATTCTGTCCTTTCAATTGTCTAAAATTTTTCCAGTTCATTATGTCTTTCTGCATGTGAGCTAATGGATAAAACTGTTGTTTTATTGAAGTAATGAAGTTAGTCCATGATAGGATAATCTTACCATGCTTTTTGATCTCCTCCTTTGTCTTGGATTCCCACCAAACAAGTGTTGCACCTTCCATCCTCAATGAAGCTAGTTGGATTTTGGTATCATCATCATGAAGGTTTTGAATTCTCAAATAGACCTCCAATTGCCTAATCCAATTATCATGCTTTTCTGCATTGACTTCACCATTAAACATTAGCAATTCAAACTTAACATCAATTTTTAGAAAAGGACTTTTACTAGTGTTCTTTGAGTTGTGTGACTGGTGTACTGAAGATGAAGTAGAGGATGATGATGATGAGGATGAGGATGGTGACTTTCCACTACCTCCATTTCCTCCATTTCCCTTCTTTGATTTATCTTCATCATTGTGACCTCCTGATGATCCCTGACCTTCCTTGTGAAGTTTGGATCCTTCTCCTTCTAGTCTCTCATTCCTTTATTGATAAAGGACTCTCACCATTTTAGTCATGTCAAGGAATGCTTTCCTAAACACTCTTTCTTCTTCTTTGGGATCCACCTCTTCGTGGATTTCTTCTTCTCCTAGAGGCATGCTTAATGCTACTTCTGCTTCTTCTGGAGGTGAACTAAGTGGTGGAGAATGTGGAAATCTTGCCCTCCTTTGTTGTGGCTCACTTTGAGAACCTCTTGCTTCCACCAATTTTCCTTCTCCTCCCTTAAGCTTGAGCCCAGTAATCATGAAAACCCTTGCAAATAGTTAAAAAAATATTTTCACACAAAAACACCAGGGATTAAACACTAGCTCTAATACCAACGTGATCTAAAAGGATTGCATTAGTTTGTTGTGCTAATTTTCCTTTCAATAATAAAAACATGTACAATTTGTCTCCATTTGTTTGCTTAAGGAATGATTATTTTAACCATGAAACATAGATGAATTTGTGAGTTTTAAGCATGAAAATAAGCCTAAATAACACTGTACAGCAGTGTATAACAAATCAAAAACGTCACACATAAGTTTTACACAGTAGGCATGATGAAGCATTTCACCCCTCCTGGGCTACATCTGCTGGTCCAGCTCCCAATGGCATGTCCCTCTTTTTCATTATGCTCAAAATTGCAAATACATGTGTTTACAAGCCTCTAATGGTTGTTTTCTCTGCACCAGTTGTTATAGCATTATTTATCACCAGCTCATACTTGATGATTTATGCTTTGGCCTTGGGCGCCCCTTCCCTTCAAACTTGGACATTTTCTCAAAAAACAATGTCTTAAAACCCATACGCGACTCTGCCCAGACTTTTCAACATATACACACGAGTACATTCATAGAGAACCACGTACGCCATTTTAATCATTAAAATATATATATATATATATATATATATATATATATATATATATATATATATATATATATATATATATTCCCTATTTTGAGGCGGGTTTTATGGTTGTTCCAGTAACTTAACCACCCCAGCTCGTGGCCTAACTGTTCCCAACTGTAAAAAACTAATTTGAGGGAGTATAAAAGCCCCTCAAGGGAATGGCCTAAGGAAAATGAGAGAGAGAAATATATATATTATACGTTGTTGGAGCCCTATCCAAGTCTGATATATTCCCGTGCCTCCTGCACTTCCCAGATATATTTAGGAAACCCTTGTTTCCCTGAGATGTTCATCACCTTATATGACATCCATTGTGCACTCATCTTGGAAGAAAGCTTGAGAGGCTAGGGTTGGGTGGATCCAGAGGACCGTATGCTCAAAGGCTGTGGCAGATTTTAGGTGACCTCTTCACATTTACGTACTGTACATGTCATTAATAATAAAATAAGCCATCTTGTTCCTGATGTTTACGTGTCAATTATATTTTATATATGTGTAACGATAATTAATTGAACATTTAAATATTGTTTTTATGATGTTATACATGATTTCCACTAACATCTAGAACCTATATATGTTGTAAAATTAGGATTTTTTGTTCGTTCCTTGCTGGTTTACAGATTTTGGAGCACAAAGTGTTGCAGGGGGTTTGCACCCCATGGATCTACTTCAACCGAGGGATATCCGGGTAAGTTCTGCAACCTATAGTTTCTAGTTATTAGCATAAAATTTGGTTTAGTGAGTCCTTCTTGTGATGGCATGCCCCTAATCTATGAAGGTTATCAACCCAGGACCTTTAGGGTATTATTTCCCGAAACAGAAATGGAAACTCCATTGGGGAAAAAATTCTTGTCATTTCCCGTTTGGGTTGTTTTATCTGTCTTGTGGCTTCCTGACATGTTTTATCACTTTTTACAGTCTAGCAAGTCTTTTTTCAGTCAGAAAAAAGACCTAGTCTCTTGATCAGGCTTGAATTTTTTATTTTTCCTTATCTTTATTTCCATACGCAGTTTTTTCTTTGCACAGTCGCATATACCTGATGTTCTTTCCAAAGGGACCCGCGTATACGCGAGTTTCCTTTGTTACAGTCGTGTATACATGCTAGTTGCACACTGTAAAACCGCTTATGGCTGGGAAAATTTGAAATTTTTGATTTTTAGCCCCTGTAATCTTTTTTGTCTAGGTGGAACCATTCCTGTGGTATATTTAAGGTCTCTAGACTGTGTTTATAGTGATTTTATATCTGCTTCTCTCTTGTTTTATGGAAACCTAGCCATTTGGTGAAATTGCCTTGTTTTGTGTGTTTGCAATTGCGGCTAAAGCACTGAGAGCTTTTCCTGAATTTATTGGCTGTTCTGACCTATCGGAACAGTGAGCCTCTCTTTGTTGGCTCTTCTTATCCCTATGCGTTGCTTCATTTATGGTTTTTACCTTTTTGGTCTATTTCAGTTTTCATGATTTCTTGAACTTGCCTTGTTGCGAATCTTGAAGAATCTTGTTTTGGTTTTTTGAGTGATTGTTTGTTGCAAGATTGTGCTACTGTGTTGCATCAATTGATTAAGTTTCTTGGATTCATTTTCTCCTTTAAGTCCTACTACAAAAGTAGAACAGTTGGCTTGAGCACTTGGAAACCTTTTTGGGAAACTCATTCGACTTGATTCCGGTTCTTGGGTAGTTTTTATTTGTTTTCTTGAAAAAAAATTCTTCCATAATAAGAAAAAAACACAAAAACATTTGATGTTTTCTATATCTTTTGCTTTGAGTTTGCTTTTATAGTTTCATTTGATGTTTGGAGCTTTTTGGTTTGATTTCTAGTCTTTGGTTCTTACCTTGATTGTGAGTGAAATTGTCTTTTGCTTTCACTTTTTTATCAAGTGCATTTTTTGACATTTTTATACATAGGAGTTCTGTTCAGAATTGGTCTTGTCTTCTGTCAAAAAGTGATTGAACCATTGTCTAGAAACTCTTTTTGCTTCTTTAGAATTAGCATCTTAGGATTTGCATATCATTGGTAGTTTACATTAAGTGCATTTGAGCATTTTAGTCTTTTTCGTAACTTTTTGAATTATGTGAAGTGTGAGTGTCTGCAAAGAAAAAACAAATTTTTTTTCTTATTAGTTTCATATAACACGTGTATAAATCACTCTTCATCTAAAGGAAATCATTGCATTCACATGTAGCTAGGTTTTCATTGATTTCTTCTGCGTCATAAAACACCATCAGTTTCACTTCCATGAGCCCTTGACTTAAGTAACGACCGATTTAAAATAAGAGATATAATTAAAAGCAACTAGAATTTTTTGTATAATTGTCATTAATCATACACCAACTAGCTAGGTTGTAGGGCCTTGGATTAGGTGAGTGGAGAGTTAACTCTCCAACGCCGCTCAAATTGTTAACGTAGACAGTTTATTAATGAGTGAAATCCAACACTATTAAGTGGACTCGGAAAGCTCTCCTCGAGAGAGTCAAGTGTGAGGGATAGTGCAGGAAGAGAAGAGAGATACTCCCTCTCCTATTTGATGAATCTTGACCTAAGACCGTTCTGCCCAGCTACCGATACAGATTGGTGCCCATAGTTTCCTATCCAAGGGACCACATAGGTGACTGTGGGGGGGAATACCCGTGGTACCTGAGACAGACATTGCATCACTTCCATCAGTACTTCTGGAGGGTGCCCTTGCGAAGCTTGGGGACTTGAACCGGCAAAGGCTATTGTTAGGAGGTCAACGTAACTGTTTATGTTACCTTCGCTAGTAGGCCTGGGGCGTAATTACCGCAGACTATTTTCGGAAGGTCCTATTATTTCGTTGTCTTGTATTTTGGTGTCTAGTCCTCATCACCTGGAGCGGAAATACTCGAGAGTTGTTTGCTTGGTTGTATCTTAGGAACTTTTTTTAGAGAGTGCTCTTTGCTCCTAGATTTCTTAGCTTCATATATTTTTTTAGTCTAATTTTAGAATCTCTTAAAGTGGCTGACCGATCACCTCGTTGATTGAGGAGGCTTCGTGGATTGTCTCCAGCGAGTGTCGAGCCTTCTTCAAGAAGGCGTAGGAGTAATTCGGAGGGTGATTTTCACCTGGTGGTTTCAAAAGTAGTAGAGAGAAATCCTCCGTCATGGCTTGAAGTTTCTGTGGGTGGTTCTGGTGTTAGTGTCAGTATAGAGAGGAGTGATTCACTCATCTCTAGAGTTTTATTTCTTGCAGAAGAATTAGAAATAGAGGAAGTTCCTCAGCCCATTGAGTCTCTTCCATCTCCTCTTCCTACTAGTCATCCTTACATTATTCAGTACATCGGACCCGAGTCTCAGATACCGGAAAGTCCTCTTTCATCATATTCATACCTTTCGATGGCCATGACTGGGAACACAGTTTCGACTATGAACATTGCAAGTGTTCAGACTCCTCTTTCGGTTGAAGGAGGGGGAACTATTGCTATATTGACAATCACTTCTAGTTCTGCTGTGTTTGGCTCTGGTTACACCCAAGCACGTGCTTCTCAATCTGGTCCCTTTTCTTTTGGAATTCCCACTAGTGGGATTCCTTCTTTCACCTTTTCTGCTGCTTCAACTGTCTCCACACCCACTCCTCTTATGGCTAGTGGAGCAGCTTCATTTCAAGGGTTCCCCTTTGGAAGCGGGCACATCCCTCATTCGAACCCTTCCTTAGGATCTTTAACTTTTACCTCTCAGACTTCAAGTTTCAATCTGTTTTTGAGAGGCCAAAGTTCTAATGTATTTACAGGATGGAACCCTATTTTTACAGCATTAGGAGCAGGGAATCAGTTTCTCGCTGGTCACCAAGGGCATGTTCCTTTCCCTTCATCGAGTACTTCTCAGGATTTTTCTCCATTTGCAAATGCTTGGAACCCTTATCAAGGGGTTTCCTCTCCATTCACTACCTCAGTTGGAGGAAATGGTCCTGTCTATAGTCACTCTACGTTGGGGGGGGGATCCTTCTCTGAATGTTGGGTCATAAGGATTTTCTTATGGCCTAGCATTCTCTATGAACAACTCTTGGCAACCCGGTGCCTTAAAAAATCCAGGGTATTCTTTTCAGAATGTGGGAAATTCTTCCTATGGAGGATGAAATTCCCAGGCTCCTCCTCGCTTACCATTTCTAGCAACGTTAAACTTGCCAGATTTGTCGAAATTGACTAATGATCCCATTTGGTATAGTCCGGGTTTGCCTCCAGTCCCCACCAAACTCCCCTCAGATATTCCAAAATTTGAAGGGAAGACTGGCGAGGATCCCGTAGATCATATCACCACTTTCCATTTATGGTGTTCCTCGAACTCTCTGATCGATGACTCAATTAGGTAGAGATTATTTCAAAGAACCTTAAATAGAAATGCTACCAAATGGTATATTGAGTTAACTGGGGGCATTTTTTCTACTTTTAGAGAATTGGCTACTATGTTCTTAAATCACTTTCAGTTACTTCTATGTTATGATGTCGGGACTGACCTCCTAGCCAATTTTCAGCAGGTTAAGGCAATGCACATTTCTGATCACATTCAATAATGGTGAAGAAGGAAGAGGCTCATTAAAGCCCAAATCCCAATTGAATTCCTTCTTGAGTGGTTCTTGAAATCTTTACAACCAGAAATTTCTAAGGACATATCTCTTTCAGGGGTATTTTCTGAAGAGCGGGCTATTTTTAGCTCTCAGCAATTGGAATTGATTTATTCTCAATCATGAGTCCTTAATAAAATTTTGTTGGATGCTCCTCACTCCAAATTAGACTTGTCCAAAACTAAACCTGATCCTCGCGGTGATGGAATTATCGATTCCATCGATAGTGTTATGGCTAACCTGCTTAGTCAATTGCAGTAGTTGTCTATACAATCTGCTTCTTCTGGTCAGGTTGTGCCTTCAGTGTCAACTCCTTCCCAGTCCTTGGCAATTAATGTTGTCCAAACTTCCAATCCCAAAGGAAAGCAAAAATTCGATGGGAAGAAGAAGGGTCAAAATAACAAGAAAAAGGGCAAGGATGGGAAAGGGAATGCAAACAAATCCAACAATCACATTGGAGAGGGTAAAAAGGATAATAAAAAGAAAGTGAAGTTTCCATGCAAATTGTGCACTAGAGACCATCTTACGCACCTTTTCCCTAAAATTCAAGATGTGCAGCACTTGTTAGCTCAACAGGGTTCTTCTAGTTCCCAGGCTATCCTAACAAACCCTTTTCCCCAAGGGCAGAAATTAGTTGCTAGCGCAAATCAAAATACTGAGGCTTCCTCTGGAGGTAGCTAGGAAGGGGAAAATACATCAAACATATACATGATGAGTGCTCATGCAGAAATCGCTATGAGATCTCGTGACTATGGCGAAGCTGAGTCTTTGAAAGCCAAGGGTGCTCCTGATAGTACTGAGCCACTTCATATTACTAGGCATACTATTAAGCCTATACCTCGAATGTCGAAAGGGTCTTCAAAACGTTCGACGATCAATCCTAACGCCAAGGCTACCCAAAACTACTCGATTGTAGAAGATCTGGCTCAAATTCCTTGTGTTATGTCTATGTTAGAGGTGCTCCAATCTTGTCCGGCTTAGCGGAGTGCTTTGCTCACTGCTATTGGAGCTGTTGATCCAAAATGTTCTCTTATGATCACGTTTGACATGTTGAATTTTAAAAAGAGACTTCCTCATCATATGGCTTTTCATATCAGGTCGACCTATCAAAAATTCAATATCTTTCGAACAGTCATTGATGAGGGTGCTTCCAAGTGTGTGATGTCTCCCACATGCTGGAAGGGTATTGGATATCTCGCAGTTGTTCCTTCAACCACTCTTCTAACTGTGTTTGATGATCATTCTCACAGACCGCATGGTATTGTTCCAACTTTTCCCATATGTGTTGGGGGAAAAACTGTTAATATTGAAGTTGAGATAGTTGATGCAAGCTTAGACTATAACCTTATGTTGGGGCGAAACTGGATCTATGAGATGGATGCTATTGCATCCTCATTATTTCACATCATTTGTTTCCCTCACGAATGGATAATTGTCACAGTTGACCAACTGGACTATTCTCCTATAGATCCGAATGCATCTTATGACTCAACCATTCTTTTAGTGAAGGATACCAAGCCGCCTATTGAGAATCTGGGGGTTGGAATGTACACTTCCTTGATGGGTAATTTTGATCTTCCACCTCCTTCGGTTCATATCAATGCAATTTCATCGTCCAAAGCTCCTATTCGAAGAGAGTTTTTTAGGACTCATTATTTTTCAGACCCTTGGACCTTACCTTCTCCTACCTCCACATTAGCAGAAGGTCAAGTGGGTGGAATGGAATTCCCTATGTCTGCAGCTAAGATTGCTTATAGCTCTATTATGGACTCTACAGATTCCATTCCAGTTTCTCTTTCACCGGAGGAATTCGATGGAGATGTGGCTCTGGCTTGGAATCTCAGTTCATCTTCGACTCAGGATTTCCTTGATACCACTCTTCCATCTGAAGAGGCAATCCTTGAAGTAATGACTGGTGTAGAGAGACTATGGGATGATTTGCATAATTGGTCTTACTTCCTACAAAATCTGAGCGAAGTTGAATCAAGTTTTCCTAGCCCTCACTCTTTTGGTCTTGTTCACCCAGTGTTGAACCCTTTAGCACCAGCATATGTTTTTGCTAAAGGGAACATGGTTTTTTCTCCTACTATCCCGGTGAACATCTCCAGAGATCCCAACATTATAGAGAATGTCTTCATCAGAGTTGAATTTTCCCCTGAAGAGATTCAAATTTACACTGATCTCTTTCAAGAGTTTAGGGATGTGTTTGCCTAGTCTTATAAGGAGATGCCTGGTATAGATCCATCTATTGTCCAGCATGAGATCCAAGTATACAAAAATGCTAAACCTATTAGGCAAAAGCTTTGTCTGTTCAACCCTAAGAAGGTTGCAACTATCAAAGCTGAGGTGGAAAAGATGCTAAAGGTAGGGTTCATTTATCCACTTCCTTTGACTGAGTGGGTTTCAAATCCAGTTCCTGTGGACAAGAAACAAGGAAAATTTTGAGTTTGCATTGACTTCCGGGACCTAAATAAAGCATGTTTTAAAGATAACTACCCCACACCATTTATGGATCATATTATCAATGAGTGTGCCGGGAATGAGATTTTCTCCTTCATGGACGGTTTCTCTGGATATAATCAAATTACTATCCATCCTGAAGATCAGCATAAGACTGCATTTATTTGTCCCTGGGGTACCTTTGCTTACAAGAAAATGCCTTTTGGCCTCAAAAATGTTGGAGCTACTTTTCAGCGGGCCATTTCTTACGCCTTCCACGAAATTAAACATATTATCGAGGCATATTTGGATGATTTCGCTGCTCGTTCTCACAAGAGAATGGATCATTCTTCTCACCTCCGTCAATTTTTTGAATGATGTTGGCATTATAAAATCCGATTTAACCCGAAAAAATGCATTTTCATTGTCACATATGGTTGGTTTTTGGGATTCATAGTGTCTACGGAAGGGATTCGGGTAGATCCCTTCAAGGTTGAGGCAATACTTCAGTTGCCTCCCCCGTCTTCAATTCGTCATCTTCAGAGTCTACAAGGAAAAGCTAATTTTCTACGGATATTTATCGTAAATTATGCTGAGATGACAAAAGGATTTATGAGATTATTAAAGAAAGGAATTCCATTTCTTTGGGATGACTTTGCTCAACGCTCATTCAATGCTTTGAAAAAAGCATGGACCTCTGCTCCTGTATTGAGTCCACCCGATTATAGTAGGGATTTCCTTTTGTATCTTGCAGCAGCAGAATCTACCATAGGTATGGTTCTGGTTCAAGAGGATGATGCTCTTTCCGAGCATGTTATATACTACCTTAGTCGAGGCTTGGTAGGACCTAAACTCCGGTATTCTCTGATAGAAAAGCTTTCTTTAGCAGCAGTGCATGTTGTTCAGTGGCTCAGGCATTACATTCTTCTACGCAAAACTTATGTTTTGGAAGCAGTCAATCCATTTAAGTTTGTTCTCAGTAGGCGAGTGGTTGGGGGAAAATACAATCGGTGGATTATGATTTTGCAGGAATTTGATCTTGATTTTATGTCTGCCAAGTCCAAGAATCATTAGTTTTTGCAGAATTTATTTCTGAGTTGCCCTGTGGAGAAGAGATTGTTTATGACGAATCCTTTCCTGATGAACATATTTTTCTCATTTCTTCACAGGATCCTTGGTATGGAGATCTCATAGTTTATCTCCAGACTGCGAAGTTTCCCTCAAATTTTTCAAAAGATGAGCATCGAAAGCTACGTCACTTAGCCAAAATTTATTTGATTATTTCTAACACTTTGTATCGTCGTGAGGTCGATTCGATCCTTAGGCGTTGCTTAACTCTCGAAGAAGCTGAGGTTGTGCTAAATGATTGCCACAGTGGAGTTTGTGGTGGTCATTTATCTGGGCTTGCTACAACTCAAAATATCTTGCGTGCAGGACACTTCTAGCCTTCAATTTTCAAAGATTGTATGGAATCGATCAAGAAGTGTCATCTGTGTCAGGTTTACACTCGAAAGATGCACGCTCATCCAGATCTGCTCTTTTTTGTCATTACTGTTGGACCCTTTACAAAGTGGGGTATTGATTTTACTACTTGTAACCCGCCTTTGGCTAAAGGTCACAAGTACATTATCGTAGTTGTAGACTACTTCACCAAGTGGGTTGAAGCTATGCCTACTTTTGGGAATGACGGTGAGACAATAACTCTTTTCCTATTCAATCAAGTCATTTCTTTCTTTGGTATTCCCAAAGAGATTTTCACTGATCATGGTAGTCACTTTCAAAATAGCATGATTGTTGAATTGGCTCTAAAATTGGGTTTCTGGAAGGAGCATTCGTCTCCTTATTATCCTCAGGCCAATGGGCAAATCGAAGCCGTGAAAAAATCCTTGAAGAAAATTCTTCAATAGACGATTGATAAAGCCAGATCTAATTAGCATATTATGTTGTATCCTACACTTTGGGCATACCAGATGTCAGTGAAAACTACAACTAGTTTTACTCTGTTTCAACTAGCTTATGGGTTGGAATCTGTATTTCCGATTGAGTGTGAAATTCCCTCTCTTAAGCTAGTTGTTGAGCTTCTTCTGGACACATCTAGTCTTGAAGAATGCCTTCTTCATCTAGAACATCTTGATGATCAGCGTGGAGATGCAGATATGATGAATGAGATGCATAAGAAATTGGTAAAATTCTAGTATGATAAGGTGGTCAAACCTAGGGTATTCTCTGAAGGTGACCTTGTCTTGGTTTATGCTCAAGAGAAGGATTCCTTAGGGGCAAGAAATTTTAAATCCATGTGGTATGGCCCCTTTATCGTTAAAAAGGTTCTGAAGAAAGGTGCTTGTGCTTTGATTGATTTTGACGAGAATGAGTTGGCGGAGCCTAGAAATGGGCTCTATTTGAAAAAGTATTATGCCTAGGTTTAGGCCTAGCATCTTTCTTTGGTGTATATATTTTTTGTTTTTATACATATCTGAGTTTTCAATTTGGTGATGTGATTTTGATGAATTTGATCTGCTTTGGCAGGTGTTATTGGATGTCATGAGTCATTTTTGTTTCGCCAATGGTGCTAGTAGGCATACCTGAAACTTAGCTTCCGCGGCTTGGGTACTCCATTATCCATCCAGTAAATTGTTAGTATCAAGAGGTGTCTGCATTGGTCTTGCTTCGAAAAACATAACAGAATACACTGCAGTGATTAATTTACTCTCGAAGGCAATATCCTTGGATGTTGATTCGTTAATAGTTTTCTTGCATTCACAGCTGGTGGTTTCGCAGTTGAACAACACATATCGGGTCCGAGACCCATTTTTACATCGATTTTTTTTTAGGGTACGTTTGTTACAGAGATCTTTTCAATTTATAACATTCATTCATATTCCTTGAGCTGAAAATTGGATGGCAGACTTATTGGCTAATCAAGCAATTGATTGGCATATTCATCATTCAATACTTTAAACAACATATCAAATACATCATACATTTTTTCATACATTTGAGTCATCACATCTTATAAATCGTTGTATATATATATATATATATAGTTAGAGTGTTCAAAAATATACAAAATATGGACCATCATGTCCTACAAAATTAGGGCTTATGCCCACGATCGTGTTTATCATAAAAAAATATTACAGTCATCCGATCATATCTATAAATATACTCTTGAGGTCCCTGCCCAACATTTGTGTTCCTATAGAACACGATAGCAGTCGCTACACGACAGACTAACCACACCCAGTCTCATGGTACTCCAACTACCCATCTTTAGATAGCCTTTGGTAGGTCCTCTATTGTAGCCATAGGCACTTGGCGAGTCAAACTCTCCAAGTTCCTCTGGACGGCATGGAGTGTTCTATTAGGATCTTCTGCATCTGCCTCATCTTTGCGGTGCTTATGCCTTGGCTATCCCTCAGGCCTGACTAGTCCCATGTCTGCATCATGATCATCATAATTTTGTAAGTCATTTTATTCCCATAAAAAAAAAATCCATTATTCATTATTATATTTTGAAAAAATCATAAAAAGTATATAATAAAAAATCAAAATTGCAATCTCACCGATTGCGCCCCATGCTGCACCAAGTGGCAGGACTAGATTTGGATTAGCATGAAAGTCCATCCCAGAATAGGGATAATCTTCCACTCAGATAACTTGTTCCTCCCACCATTGGAAGAACTCATCATCCCAAGTGGTTCGGGGAACTTCACTTCCCCCTAATCTCTTCATCAAATCTGCCCATCGGGCTATTCTTGGATCTCTCGGGCTGCTGATTGTTGAGATGACTTTGGGCCGAAGCCCTGGGACTCTCTCTTGAAGAATTTCAGCAATATTGTGCCATACCGGAAATGTTTGGTTTTTCTTTCTGAATTGATGTTAACTGTTTATTCATATTGCTCAATAATGTTGTGCACCAATCAAAGAGATGTATCAAGCATTCCATTGCTATACTCATTTGTGTCCTCAAAGCCTGATGCAGAGAAGCAGATCCTGCTACTCTGCGAATGCTGAAGAGAAGGATATTCATATATAAATCCTTAAAATCTCTGATAGGAATCTGGGTTCCTACCTTTTCTGCACCTTCTACGTAGTAGACTTGGACATAATCTGCCACAGTTAGCCCTCCCACAGGCTTTCCGTGTAAATCTACTGGATCTCTTCTCTGAGAAAGTCTAGTGATGAAATAAATATCTTCCACTTCTATACGTAGTGGCATCTGGTCAATAAAAAAGCAGTCCTCTTCTGGCTCCCAATAATTCACCAACATTTGAAGCAACCGCACATTTCTCTTCATATTTGGCATTTTAAAGAACTTGAGCAATCCATAATTTCGATGAATACTTAGCGAATTTTCATCTTCCATCACTTCATTGTCGATGACACTATGTTCACGCTCCATCCAGCTAATTGACATCTTGAGAAAATCATTAAAATCATGGATTGTATTATTTTGGTGTGCTAAAATCATTAAAATCATTAAAATCAAGGGATTGTATTAGTTTGTTGTGCTAAGTGTCCTTTCAGTAATAAAAACATGTACAATTTGTCTCCATTTGTTTGCTTAAGGAATGATTATTTTAAACATGAAACATAGATGAATTTGTGAGTTTTAAGCATGAAAATAAGCCTAAATAACACTATACAGCAGTGTATAACAGAGCAAAAACATCACACATAAGTTTTACACAGTAGGCAAGATGAAGCAGTTCACCCCTCCTAGGCTACATCTGCTTGTCCAACTCCCAATGGCATGTCCCTCTTTGTCATTATGCTCAAAATTGAAAATACATGTGTTTACAAGCCTCTAATGGTTGTTTTCTCTACACTAGTGGTTCCAGAATGCTCAAATTAGTCTATTTATACTCTCGTTTCACACAAAATTGGCCAAAAATTGACATCCCAAATATTTTTCCCAATAACTCCTACAAAAACTCCACTAAAAGTGGAGAATTTCCACTATCTGTGGTTAAAAATAGCCAAATATCCCCAAATCTAAGGGCATGCTTATTAACTCCGCCAACTTAAACATTAACGCTAACTGTTAAGGGGTGGGGGTGGCCACATGCCAACCCCTGAAACCCCAGTTACCATAAATGTTGGGCGGAACTCCCGTCAAAACCCCGAGTGAAATAGAGTTAGCTGCGAAGTTTCCTTAACCGCCAGTCTAACAGACGCGCCTGACCGCGACATCAGGGTCTTGTGACTGCATTGAAGTGGTGATAAGTGTTAAGGTTTTAAAACAGTTTATAGAAGTTCTAACCACGCAGATAAACATGTGACCAGGATTTTCGGAGCAGTTTCATGTTAGGGCTTGCAGAACCATTGGGCCATATTATATGTTGTGGTTTAACTCCGTTCCATGTGACCAGAAACCACAGGGCCACCGGCATGTTGGGACCGCCGGTGGTCCCCAACCCCCGCATACATAACTTTCAAACTTTAAATACTACATGTGATCCTTAGGTGTTAAGAATTAACGTGCAAGGCGGATGGTAGAAGCCTTTGCACGCAGGCCGGAGGTCATGAGGTCGAACCCCCTAGACCTCATAAAATTTTACACCATTGTCTAGGGGACACTTGGCGGCCTCTGGGTTGGCCACATGTCACCCATCCATTAGCCCTTCACAACACTTCGTACAACCAAATCAATGGCCCAGAAACAGCCACGTGGCACGATCTAATTGGGTTTGAGAAAAAGGGAATATTCCTAGTATGTGCCACCTGCTGAATGTACCTACATGCTGAATGGACATCCCAGTCACTCTTATCACAAAAAAAATAATTGTTTGGGAAAACAAACAGAACGCGATATCTTCCTCATATGACATCGATTTTTCGAACCGTTCCCAGCGCCGGAATCGCAACAATGAGTCTTATCCAGTTGCTCAGGTTCAATATAGTTTCGAGCACTTTCAATTTTGAGCAAAACACATGATCTCCTGATCATCTGTAGTGCCCATAATATATCTCAACATATGCTTCCCTGCCTTCCAAAAGAGCTTGATAGGCTTAACCATAACTTTACTAAGCTGGTTAAATGCGTAGCATATTTCCAGACGTGTGTTCACCAAATAAATAAGTAAACCCACAAGTTGCCTATAAATAGTAGCATACACTACCTCACCTGAAGTAGCATCCTCCTCCCTCCAGTTACATACAAGAGGAGTCTCCATGGGTTTGTTGCCCTCCATGTGGAACTTCCTCATAATCTCCTTGGAATACTTTTCTTGAGATACAAATATCTCCCCATCTCTTTGCCATATTTCCAAGCCAAGGAAATAATGCAAGAGCCCCATGTCCTTCATCTCAAACACTCTTGCAATATCCTCTTTGCAAAAAATTATGAGTTTCTCATCACCTGTCAGTATAAGATCATCAACATAAAGTACAATAATCAAAAGCTTTCCATCAACCACAATATGATATAGGTTCGTATCCGATTCATTCTTTGTGAAGCCCAACTCGGTGAAATAGTTGTTGATCCTGGTGTACCAAGCACGAGGTGCTTGCTTCAACCCATATAGTTCTCTCTTGAGTCTGCACACATGTGAGTCCCTATCAAAGGCATCAAAACCTTATGGTTGCTCAACGTACACTTCTTCCTCAAAAAATCCATTGAGAAAGGATTTATTTACATCCATCTGATGTATCTACCATCCCATCTGCACTGAGAGTGCAAGGATAGATCTAATCGATGAGTATGTTGCAACCGGTGCAAAATTATCCTCATATTCAATCCCCTTTACCTATGAGAATCTTCGGGCCACAAATCTAGCCTTATATTTCTCCACACTCCCATCTACTGCTTGCTTCACCTTATAGATCCACCTGGATCCAACCACTGACTTCCCCACTGGTCTTGGGACCACTTCCCATGAACTGTTTCTGATAATGGAGTCATCCTCCTCAACATGGAAAATTTTAGGGGCTAATATTCGCAAGTGGGCTAATTTTCAATGATTTTTCCAAAAAAAAAGGTTCGCCAATTTCCATTTTTTATAAAAATGATTCGCCCAAAATTTACAGTAAAAAATTATTTTACCTTAAGAATATCCAATATTATATAGAGAATATATATATAATCATTATAAATTTGAGTGATTTTGCAAATACATCAATAAACATTTTATAGTTTTCATATTAGGGACTAGTGGGATTCTTCAATGTTTTAAACTTTAAGATAATTTTCTATCCTTAAAATTTTCCTTGCTCCTCAACCATGGCATCAACCCATGTTGGCTACTGCACTGCTTCCTCAAAAGAGGATGGGTCTATCACAATACACTCACTCATAAGAGCCATGTATCCAGTATACATGTCTGGGGACCTTCTCTGTCTGTGTTGTGATGTAGTTGCACCTACATGCTCTGTCACATCTAGCATCAATCTGTCAGCCTCTCTGATGCGCTTCCTACCATTTCTGGTGGATGTCTCTGCATGAGTGGTTTATGCCACTCCATGATTATCTCCTTGTGGCTGATCCACATCTTGAGGCTCATCCTTTGGAAATAAGAGTTCCTCATCTACATGCAAGTCAAGCTCCATCTCAAGGGACAATCACATGGCTTTCTCCTCATCAAATTTAGCATCTCTCCTGACAACTATAATCTTGTTAGCCAACAAATACACCCGATAGTTTTGGGGAGTATCAGTGTACCCCAAAAATATCCCAACCTCTGTTGTTGGTTCTAGATTCTTCCTGGCATCTTTGGTCACATGGAAATAAACAAATGAGCCAAAAAATTTAAAATCTGAAACTTTCGATTTATTACTTGAAAAAGCCTCCTCTGGTGTACTCATTCCAAGTATACGATAAGGACTACGATTCTGCACAAATACCGTTGTGTTGCATGCCTCTACCCACAGATGCAACGGTAGGCCTTGATCATGTAACATAGCTCGTGTTTCTCCCACAAGTGTTCTATTCTTTCTTTCTGCAACCCCATCTTGTTGTGGGTTATGAGGTGCAATCAATTCTCTCTGAATTCCTTATTTGGCACAGAAGTTCTTGAAATCATTATAGATATACTCACCACCATTGTCGCTCCTTAAAGCCTTCACCTTCTTCCATGTATCTTTCTCTACCAGTGCTTTGAACTCACAAAACTTGGAGAATGTCTGATCTTTCTTCTGCAGAAATAAGATCCAACACTTTCTAGAAAAATCATCAACAAAAATCATATAATACTCATGCTTTTTTGTGGAAGGTGTAGAGAATGGTCCACACACATCTGAGTGAACTCTCTCAAGGATTGCCACTGCTCGGTTCTCCTTCTTATGAAAAGTGGTTTAAGTATACTTCCCCATGGTACAGCCCTTGCATTTTTTTATCTGCGCAAGAGTACACTTTGGAAGACCTGTATAAATCTGTTGCATGATCCTCAAAGCACTGTGGTGTAGATGGCCCAATCTCCTATGCCATAAATCACATGTATCCCGGATCACCATCTTCCCTGCTTTACTGCTCAATGTTGCGCAGCCATCTACATCAATTTTGTAGAGGTTCTTCACACGAACCACAATATTCTTTACCTATCTTGTGGCTTTGTGATGAAGGAACACCTTTCCTTCACTGAAAACCACATCATATCCAAGATCCTCCAACATAGAAATTGAAACTAAATTCTTTTTCAAGCCTGATTCATGCATGATATCTTTTAATATGAAAGGTTTACTTGACTATCTCTGGAAATTAGTTGTACCAATCTCGATAATTCTATACCTCCCATCATCACCCATCTCGATGTGCATTTGAAGATCCTTCTCCTCCAAGCTACTAAAGAGTTCTTTGTTTCCTGTCATATGGAAAGATGCTCCACTATCCAAGTACCACATAGATCCCATCATAGTTGATGCCATGCATGCGATGAGAGAGAAGTCCAACTCAAAATGTGAGGCCAAAGCTTCACTCGTTGTAGCTCCTGGAGCCTTCTTGTTTTTCTTCTTCTTTTGTGGACAATTTGTGGCATAGTGTCCATGATCATGACACTGAAAATATTTCACCTTTGACATGTCACGCTTCTTGCCTTCTTTGCTGGTCTCATATTTGGAATGGAACTTATTCTCCTTCCCCTTCTTTGCCTTACCAGCCAAGGCACAATTTTCCTCATCATCAGTCTTGAATGAGGATCCATCCTTGGTATTTCGTCGAAAATCTTCTTGTACCAAATCTGATCATATTCACTCCCAATCTAGTAACGTCTCCCTCCCATTCACATACTCCTAGTAAATATGCCAGCTCTTGAGAAGGCCTAGAAGTGCTAGGGTCACCAAGTCATCATCAAATATAGTAATCCCAACACTTCCAAGCTCATTTCGACATTGATTGAACTTGGTCAATTATTTCTAGATTGCGTCGCCTTTCTCCATTTTGATTTTCCTGAGCTTGTCCTTCAGTGCCAATTTTTTGTGGTCATTGCTGCTTTGAAACAGATCTTTCAAGGCCTTCGACATATCATATGGATTATCCTTTCCATGGAGACTCGAGACAATATGATCTCGAACGCCCTCTAACAAGATCCTCCTCGCCTTTGCTACCTTCTTTTGCCATGCATCAAGAATTTGGGCATCTGCTACTGCGGGCTTGGGAATATAATTATCTATGTATTCCTTCAACCCATTTCCCTCAAAAATTTCCTCCATCTTGTCCTTCCATGAAATATAATTCAAATTTCCCTCGAGTGCATATTCGAGTCTCAATCCATTAAAAGACATCTTGATCTGCTTCTAGCTACAAATAAAGTATCTGCAAATTTGTATATTGTTCAACACAAACTCAATTTATTCTCCATTATTATGATTACTGGCGCTCTGATACCATGTATAAATTACACCAATGGATTCAATATTATCATGAAATTTACTAAAACAAGATACTGAATCCTTCTACAATATTTGTGGAATATAAATCATGATCGCTCAATCACATGCAAGTAAGAGAAAGAAGTAAATCAATCGCGCAACACAAGATTTTCCTGGGTAAAGAAAATACTCAAAATCCCTCCATATTTATTGTATAATCAACCAAGGAATCATGAAACAATACAATGCATGTGTACTCACCACAACATCATACACTCTACCAATTGTCTCACACTGATCTAGGCAAAATTGGGCCAAAACATAGCCAATTTCCTGCCTACCCTCAGCCTGCCTCGCTCACGCAATCCTTAAAGAAATAAACCCTTATTAAATAGGAAATTTAGCCTTCCTTTGTTGTGCAATCCATCATGGGCTTCATGTGGCTTTATAACTGCACCGGGTAGTTTTCTAAAAATACAACTGATAATTTACTTGCCTTAAACCTTTGTCTCAACTGAGTCTCCATCAGAATTGACATGCATGCTACTATTAATAGTGAATCATCAGTTACTTGGTAGATCACTACTTGTGAATTAAATATATTTTAATTCACTTGATATTCCATTAGCTCATCAATCAGTTATAACTGGTTAAACTAATTTTAACTCAACTAATGTGAGTTAACTGATCACACTCACACCACACTAGTGCTACAACTACAACTAGACCCTATAAATAATATAATCACTCTACATGCCTATCCTTTGACCCTCAACTCAAAATTCTTGAGCTAGCTATGTATATCACACTTAGTTAACTATTACAAGTTGTTATGAGATAAGATTACAATTTATTTTCCACTTTATTTAAAAATTGGTTTCCCACATTCTCACTATTGTGTCACTAGAATTTCTCACTCATGTGTGACATGGGATCCCACACTAGTATGTGGTGCATTTTATTGTTGAATTTCAACAAAGTCAACTCTTTATCATAAGTGGATGTGACTTCTTGATCATTGTACATGTAATTTTAGCTTATGTGTTGATCATGGGTATGCCTCTCTGAGCAAAAATATCATGATGAAAATTTATTGCAACAGATGATGGTTTCGACCAATTGTTCCTGATCTAAACTTGTCACAAGGTAAAGCACTTTAGTCATCAGGCATTTTTTCTGACTTTGTGCTTTAGGGGGGAATCTATTATAGGCCATTTTGTCACATCCGGGAAATAGGCCTACAAAATGGATCAAATCCACATCCGTGAACATGTTGTTGTCATCCCTACAAAAATCCCTAAGCATGGCCTTTCAAAATGTTTTAGTTTCTGGGTCTAACTGCTAAAAATCAATGATTTTAATCCCCAATGCATCCTACCCCTTTAAACACATGATTTCATCAATTTTTTCTCCTTTCTACACTAGAGTTGGTCAGTAATAGTTGCTCCTTCCTGGGGGTGCGTTGATTCTATAAATTTGGGAAAATTAAAATTATTTCTGAATCTTCCTCTTACAAAATCTTCCAGGGGTTGTTTTAACCATTTACCTTAGATAATAAGCTTGATTCCTGTCTGATCCTACCTTGGATACTTCACCTCTTATCCATTGAGCTCATCCTCCCATCATAAGTGGATCTCAAGCTCATTATGGTAAATCCTAAACTACCATACCCTTAATATAAATTAACTGCCATACATAACATCAAGGTTGTATTTTGGAGATCATACCATCATGTTGCTAAATTTAATCTAAGAAAATCATCATCTTCATGTATTAGGTTGACATTAAGGTATGCTCTGTGACAAGGAAGGGCAAGTCAACTTGGGGAGATCTCTACAAGATCAACTACTATTCTTGGTTGTAAACTCTCTCCTAAATTTTATATTAATACAAAGAGTATCCTAATTTCATATATGTGTTGTGTTACATTTTCATTCATGTATTTCAATTCCTCGATGATTCATTAAATAGAGTAATTGAATTATGCTAAGTAGATGTTGTAGATCCTTGGCTTGTTTTGGTTGTATGTGTAGGTTATGATTATAAAGTTTGGAGCTACGAGTGGAAATTACAATCTAGGATGAAAATAAAGCTTGCAATGGATTCCAAGTAAGCCTCTTTCCCATTCTTCAATTTCTCTAAGGGAAACTCTATATTCTTTGCTTTTTGTTGTTATAGGCCAGTCCACTAGATCTAAGGAAGATACTTTTTCCCGTAATCGTAAATATTGTATAACATTGATTCTCACCACATCCTACACATACCAAATTTTGAATGTTAGATCTAAAAGCTAATAATTGACATTTAAAAATTTCATGCCATACCTTGAAATTTGCAGCAATGGGGACATATACTCTTGGAGGTTTCATTCCTGGAAAAAAATACAAATTTTTACCAACACTCCCCAAGTCTACTCTCCAACACTTAAGTTGCAACCAAGAGCCCCACTCTGATACCCCTTGTTGGAAAGTTAATTCTATGATACCACTAGTTAGAAATTTGATGCTCTAATAATACTTTTTGTAAGCGTTGAACAATACTGAGAGAGGAGGTGAATTAATATTGTGCCCTATCATTAATTTTACCAATTTTTTCCTTATCACAAACATTTATTCATTCATTCATTATTATCATAGTCTATGAGAAGATCTAAACATATAAAACATGTGAGCATCTAAATACAAATAAATAACCATGAGCAGCAACACATCAATCGACACATGAGACACAAGATATAAGATGGAAACCCAAAGGGTAAAAATATTTTCAGTGGATAGTCTTTGTCTTTGTATTTATATTAATAATAAAACATTATTTTAATTATGATCACTGGCCACCACCAGTGTGCAAGCCACAACTTTCCAATCACACGAGCCACTACTCGCTCCATACCACTACCTGTATCAACTTTGTGGGCCACCACCTTTTGGAAGCCACCACTCCCTCGGCTTTGTAGGCCACCACTCCCAATAAGTCTCGCCTTGCCACCACTTGACTATCCAACCACCACTCCCAAGTTCTCAGGCCACTATCTGAAGGATTCCACTACACCTTGTCAGAGCAAGACACTACTTGCCTCACTGAAACCCCAACATTCAAGCACATCTCATGGATCTCACTTCATATATTTTCAAATCATGGCCCATACATGCAATAAGCTCATCAACAAATAAATCAAACACATGAAACACAATCCTCTCCAGCACAATAAATCTCTGCAATACAAACTTAACCAATACATCAGCTCAACAACATCTACACAATAATAACAAGATAGAAATATGTCTATTGAAGCGTATACAAATATCTGAAAAATTAACAAAAAGAAGCAATATATGTAGCATATGATTGCTACAAAAATACATGACATGCTTAGCTAATCATTCCTACAACCCATTGTTAGTAATATGATCTCTAATCCTCAACTCCAACAAAATTCTATTCTTCATATTAGCAGCAACACAATACTAGGATTTTCATACAAAATTTGATCATCTATTCTCCGTATGTGCTCTCAACATGTCTGAAATATTGCTTCAAATATGATATATGAATTGCACTCTATCTGCAATATTGTAGCTCACAGTCTCTCTCATTCTAACCCCTTCTATTGCGCACTTCGAACTTTGTATCATTGATGAAGGATGAAATCAATATAAGCACTAAGCCTCATTATTTTTTACATCGTGACCTTCTAAAATGAAGAAAAACTCAAATCGACTCTAACCACCAAATACCATGTGAAAAAACCATAGAAAATGCCCCTATAATTGACTAGAATGTGCACATAATTTGGGAAATCCAGTTACAGGTAATAATGCACCTCTTGCATTTGGGAAATGAGTTATAACGCAAGTAACTAGTGTCTTAGGGTGGATTATAATGCAATTTTTCCTCTTATCATGTGTGTTACTCAGATCCCAAACCCAAACCTCTTGAAAATTTCTCCAACACTTCTAGAACATGTCCATATTCTTCTGCAAGAATCTCATGAAAACTCCTCCAAGATTCTTGACATCAACGCCAAAAGAAAATGACTCCATAGTTGACTCCTTAGGAAGACATTGTAGGTTGACATCAATGCCAACACCATAAGGCCAACATGTGTCCTCTCAACCCTTCACCATGGTCTATTCCCACTCCATGGCCTTATTCTCCCAAAAAATTTATTACTCCTTTTCGGCCATATCCACATCAATATCCTCAATGGGTTAATCCATCTCCTAGATGGAGACGCAAGGCCTCCCAACCACCTGCCTTGATGCCTCCTTGTCAACCACAAGTACCCAAAAATAATCCCCCTAAACAACCTCATATGCCTACCCAACCAAACCCAAATACCAATAGTAAGTGGGCTCAATTAGTTTAGAGTGGAGAAAGAACCTATCCAACTTATGTTGTAGAAGTTCAATATATCAATCTTAGGTTTGGGAAGGTCCTTCAAAATTATCACCCATCGTCTCCAACAAAAATATAGAGAAAGAGAAGGGAGATCATGTACCTCATGTAACCCAAACAAAGCCTCTCTATCTTAAAATGTTTACCACCCACAAAGCACATACCCTAGACGGGGCTAAACTTATGGGAGGATTAAAGAATTTATGTGTCAAAATCCCTCTCCTTCAATCCATCAAGGATGTTCCTATATATAATAATATCGTTAAAGAGGAACATATTACAAGGCTAGGGAGGAGGAAAAAAAATGCCCCTATTATCAATGTCATAGTGAATCTACTTGATATTATGCTAAGGAGGGTCATCATCCCCAAGTAGTTAGATCCTAGGAGCCCGATATTAGATGTCCAAATCAATGATATTGTAGTTCATAACACTCTCATTGAATTTGGAGCTACAATAAATTTCATGACCAAGGAGACTATTCTCAAACTCAATCTCCAAGAATCCACCATAATGCTACAACTTATTGGTTGATCTACAATAGAACCTCAAGGAATCTTGAAGATGTTATTTTCTCTATTGATTCCTAGGAGTAACACATAGATTTATTTGTCATTTATACGAATATCAAGATTAATGGATACCCTCTCGTATTATGAAGACCTTGTTTAGCCACTACTGATGCCTACATCAATTGTAGGTCTAGAAACATGAATATCACCAACAGGGAATTTAAAAAACAAATTGTATCGTATCCACCTGTTCAACCCCTCATTGAGCATGAGTTTACTATTTGGGTGGAAGAAGAAGAAGAATAATATTTTATACCAACATCCTACCCTATATGTACATTAGAAACCACCATTAGTAGCAATAACATTGATGAAGATAATATGATTAATAAATTTCTATAAAGTAATTACCCCACTACCATGAATATTGATGTTTGAGAAGATGAATCTAAAGGAACAACTGACTTTTCTTAAGACAATTCATGGGAATATTTGTTAACTTCTAGTTATAATCAACATATAGTGAAAAAAATTCCCTTAATGATTGTCCCTAAAAAAATGGAAAATGGAGAATTTGTGTTGATTACAAAGAACTCAACAAAGCCACTAGAAAGGATCATTTTCCCTTTCCCTTTATTTACCAAGTTCTTGATGTCCTTGCAAGGAAAAATTTATTCTCCTTCCTAAATGGGTTTAGTGGGTACAACCAAATCTAGGTCATCCCTGAAGATCAAGATAAAACCACCTTCACATGTCCATAGAGAACCTTTTCCTATATATTTCTCCCATTTTCTCTATGCAATTCTCCTGCCACCCTCTAAAGGCTTGTGTTGAGTATATTCTCTGACCTTGTGCATGATCCAGTGGAAATATACATGGATGATTTTACACCCTATGTGTATGATTTCCAAGAGGATCTCTTAAACCTATGTAATGTCTTACAGAGGTGTAAAGAAATGAACCTCTCCGTAAGCGATGAGAGATGCTTATTTCTGATGAACGATGGGATTTTCTTAGCGAACTATCTATCTTCAAAAGGAATCCAAGTAGACACCAATAAGATAATCATCATAAAAAAAGGTTTATGTTCCTCAAAAAAAAAAATATGTAAGAATATTTTTAGGCCTTGCTAGATATTATCAAAGATTCATCTAACATTTTAGTAAGATTTATTTTCCTTTATTTTCATTACTAACAACATATGCATAGTTTTTTTGGGCATATTTATTCCAAAAATCATTTGAGGAAATTAAAGGAAACAAAATGACAACACTTGTCCTCATAGGTCCAAATTATACTATGTTATTCCATATCCATACACATGCATTAGATAAAACAATTGGGGTAGCACTAGGACAACTTGAAGGTAAACTTCCCTATGCCAATTATTTTATCAGCAAAAAAATTTTCAAATATGAACTTAAATATACAATTATTGAAAAGGAAATCCTTGTCGTTGTACATTCTTTAAACAAATTCAGGAATTAAATTACTAGCTATCATGTATTTATACATACTAACCATGCAATGATCAAATACTTAATGAATAAACCATATGTGAATTCTCACATAAATAGGTGGTTACTATTGTTACAACAATTTCATTTGACTATTGTTAACAAACCTGGAAAAGATAATGTTGTTGCATATTTTCATTCAAGACTAACCTCGTTTACAAATGATGAAGAAGTGGTGGATGATCATCTCCCTCACGAGCATAGTTTCTCCATCTCACTTCTACCTCCATGGTTCACTAACATTTCCATATTTCTATCTGTTATCAAATTTCCTCCTTGCTTAACTTCAAGGGAGAAAAGTAAGATTGTACAAAAAAGTGGTCCCTACACTTGGATTTGGGGAACTCTCTTCAACTTAGGATCAGATCAGATATTGAGAAGATGTGTGATGGAATATGAAGTTTATGACATCCTCTTGGATTGTCATGATGGACCCTGTGGGGTCCATTTTTCTACTAAGAGGAAAACCTACAAGACCTTGAAAGTAGGATACTATTGCCCAAATCTTCACAAATATCCCTAGAGATACATTGCACAGTGTGATGAATGCTAAAGGGTGGGGAAACCCACTCAGAGATGAAATTCCTTTATAGACTCAAGTGTATTTTGGGACATTTTAGAATTGGGGCATGTAATTCATTGTCCTATTGATCCTCCATTCAGACAAAAGAGATACATTATTGCATGCACAAACTACTTGACTAGATGGGCATAGGTGAAAGAAGTAAAAGAAACAATTGAGAAAAAGGTGGAAAAACTATTGAGAGAAAACACCTTCTACAAATTTGGTTTTCCAAGAGAATTTCTGATATACCAAGGCTCCCATTTCACCTCCAATATGATCGAGGGGATACTGAAGCAACACCACATTCAACATAGGAAATAGACTCCTTATCACCCACAAGAAAATGGACAAGTGGAAGTCACTAACTAGGATTTGGAGAATACTTTGACCAAGGTTATCAACAAAAACAAAAATATTGGGTAGAAATACTTGTTGAGGCCACCTGGGCCTACAACAAGCCATAACTGGGTTCACCCCCTTTGAGTTAATATATGGAAAGAAGGCCATATTATCTATTGAATTTGAGTACAAAAAATTGAGGATGGAATCCTTGCTTGACATGGATCTCACAAAAGCATAGGATGAAAGGTTCAAACAATTAAATGCACATGATGAATATAGGATGCAAGCCTTATTACATACCAAATTGGTCCAACTACAAAGGAAAATTTGGCATCACAAGAATATCGAAACTAGAGCCTTCCAGGAGGGAGATTGGGTCGTCTTGTATGACTCAAGGTTTACGGATTTTAAAGGGAAGGTCATAACTAGATGAATGGGGCCTTATCTAGTTGAAAAATTCCATGATAATGGCTCACTCAAGATTAGAGCTATAGATGAATAGCAGATTCCACTTTTGGTAAATGGTTATCAGTTGAAACTCAACAAGCCCCTCTCAGGCGGTGGATTCAATAGGCGGAGATAAATTTTGATAGTGACTTGAGTTACCAAATTCATGCTAAGCCTACGGCAGAAAAAGATAATATATATATATATATATATATATATATATATATATATATATATATATATATATATATATATATGTATGTATGTATGTATGTATGTATGTATGTATGTATGTATGTATGTATGTATGTATGTATGTATGTATGTATGTATGTATGTATGTATGTATATGTGTATGTATATATGTGTATGTATGTATGCATGTGTATATGTATATGTGTATGTATATATGTATATGTATATGTATATATGTATATATGTGTGTGTGTGTATATATATATATATATATATATATATATATATATATATATATATATATATATATATATATATATATATATATATATATATATATATATATATATATATATATATATATATATATATATCTGTATATATATCTGTATATATATGTATGTATGTATATGTATATATATGTATATATATATATATATATATTAATTTAATTAAATTAAATTAAAATTAAAAAAAAATATATAAATAAATAAATAAAATAAAATAAATAAATATTAATAAAAATAAAAATAAAAATAAAAAACCCTCAAGTGAAAACCTCCTTTCAAGCACTTGAGGCAGACCCAATAGCTGAAAAATTCTATGTAGAAGCTTGTGAAGTCTGAGAAAAAGAGAAAACTAATAAAATAACCTTAGGTGAAAACCTTATCCAAGGCACCTAACGTACACCTACCAGCTAAAAACCTCCATGAGGAAGCTAGTGGGCCTCGAAAAAAAGAAAAAAGAAAAATAATGAACAAAAAAATGACAAAAAATTGTGTTTTATCTTATCTTGATTTGTGTGTAGGTATCACAAAGGAAGGATCATAAAAGTGGGTCAAATTGACTAGCCTACACAATTCATCCCAAGAAATCAAGTCGTACATTCTCAGGAGGGGCCAAATAGGACCCTTACACCATTTTCCATCAACATCCATCATCCATTACATCATATCCATATCTCCAAACCATTTCCATGCTTTTTTGTCCACTTCCTTAAGCTATTATAAGAAAGCCCTGTAATGCTACACTAAAGCCTAAATTTGATAAAAACTTATAGATGAAGGAATTTCTTTGCATCTAATCTAGGGAAGAGCACCATAGGCATCCTAACACCTAGCCATTCTATCAATATGCATTACATCCAAGTTTTTACTCTATTGCTCACCATTTTCAATCCTCAAACAGTTTAAATCCCTTGTTTTTCCATCACATCCATAATCAAAAGCCTCTCCATCACCACCATCATCTCCTCCTTAAATTATAAATAATCCTTGATGTTTTAGAAAATTATTTTGATGAGAATGAAGGGTATCCGTGGTTGCTACAAGAGACTACATAATTTTATAACAACCTGCAAAAATCCTACAGACCCAATTCTCCAGGATTCCAAAGGAAGATCAAAGCATGCCACAAAGTCCTGCATATCTATAGAATCATCAACAACTCAAACACTCTTTCTAGCTCAAAAAAAAAAATCCATAATATTACCTGTGCAATAGTAGAAACATGAGAACACCTAAAAATACATTAGAGAGAACTCCAGCATCGTAGAAAGGTGAAAAATCAGGTATGAGGATATCTTACACTTTCAATTTTAAATCATTCAAAGCATTAGGAAATATTATGAGTGCAAAAATCAAATCGTTATATATCCAGATAAGACTAGGAGAGGTCTCAGTTATATTTTGGTAGAAATTACACTTTTTCTAAAAGTTCTCCACACATGTGAGGGTGAATAAGACAAAACCAAGGGATCATTTAAAAATTAGGTCATTTTCACCTACTAATGATTAATTAAAGTGGAAGAACAAGGATTTAAAGACTGAGAAAGGTAGGTGGGGGCTAGGTCAACTTCTGTGCACTATTTTTTCTCATCTACCACCCGACATTATCACCACTTAACCTTGGGATCACTTCAATCTCACCACATATTTTCACTTCATGTTATGCATGCAAATATTGTTAGAAAGACTTAATGAAGTCTTCCACTACTACAGGATAAGGTTACAGTATATCAGGTTCAAAAGCTCTAAGCTAAAAGAACCAGTTTGTAATGATCTATAGGATACAAAGGGTTCTACTACAAGACACAAAATATCACCAAAAACACTCATAGAGACCCTAAACAAGCTGAGAAAGGAAGGTTACCTCAAGAAATCTTAAGTCTAACATATCTCCACTTCCTTATTCACATTTTTTATAAGGATTGATGCTTAGTTACTTGAACCTATCAATAAATAATTTCTCTGTTTTAAAATGGATTTAAACAAAGGAACAATCAATCTTCTTAGCTCTTCATCTTTTTTGTGCCTCTGCGGATACTTGAGGAGTCTAAATTGGAGATATAAAAATGCTAATATTGAATCAAATTGGAGGAATGCACATTTTTATTAGCTACAACATTCCCTACTACCATAGGAAAAACTTAATTTATGTAGTGCCATAGAAACAATATTTTCTATAGAGTTTCCTTGAAAATATTTTTTCCAAACTTGTGCAAAATTTTTTCCATAGAATGGGAGGGGGATTCAAAAGGAGAGAACTAATTGATGCCACTCGAATTCATCAAAATATTTAGGTCAAGGACATCCTAGAAAACCATCACTTGATAGGGTTATTTGAGAAACTTGCAGGATATGATTATCAAATCACCCTAGAATTTGCCTTAAACTTACAACACCCTCAGGGCCAGGAAGTAGACACTACAGTCAATGAACACTTAAATAGTAGGGTCACTACCCTTCCAGAGGGGATGCAATGGATTAAAGAGGAGAGACATGAATTCATTAGTGCCAAGAGAGCATTTTTCATCCCTAATGATCAACTATATGAAGACAAAAATGGGATTAGGAGGGATGGGTACCATACCCCTAGGATGAGATAACATATCATATCCTCAAGTATATATGAAGGAAGGTTAAGCATATTTTATGCTTATCAATTTAGGCTCATTTATCAATTATGATTCAAATCCAACCTTCCTATTCATGAGAGGCTAAGTATCCCAGACTTTCTCCTCCAATCCTAAAAGAGATGAGTACCAAAGTAAAGGAGGGGAAAAAAATTACCTGGCCCATCATGGCATGATTAGATTAATTGTCATGAATCCATTGGAAAATATCAAGCTCCCATTCCTTAGGTATATTTTGTTGATATGGATAGACATGCATTCTTAGAGGCCCGAGCTGAATTAGAAAAACCTTAGATAGAGCTGGAAGAGACAAAATTGGCAGAACCCCAAGCTAAATTAGTAGGATCTCACACATAAATCTAGACAAAGTTGGTAGCACATAGAGGAGAATTAAAGTTTCCATAAAAAATAAAAAACCACCTCCAACACAAAATGGAATGCTAAACAAGTCATCAAAGAAAATAATGAGGAAATATAGAGGGAGAGGGAGAAGTAGGTTGCTCAAAGGGTGAGAAAGAATTCTATTAAGGGGGTATGATGGGCCTCCCAATTAGGTAAAACATAAGGCCCATAACCTCTCCTAGGCACATAAAGGTTGTATTTTATTTTTTTAAATGAGATCCTTGGATGGTTAGAAATTTGTTTTAGGATTTCCTGTGCCTAATATAATTATTGTGCCCCCGGATGCGGGTGTTAACGTGCATTAATTCTGGATGCCATCTGGCCTCGCAGACGATGGACATCCATCCTCCTCACGTGGGCGCACATGGCCACCATAATTTGATTAAATCTTGGAGTGTGAGGCCTTTATTCTCCACCACCCTCGAACGCTCTGCAACGTCCTCTATGCTTCATTCCACCATTAACGTCATCCTTCAAACATTCATTCTCTCCGTCATGCCTTCTCCCCATCTGCCGCCATTCATGGACCTTAAATGTGGGCATCCAATTCCTCATTTCTGCATTTTGTTTTCTCTTCAACTCGGCTCTGTCTCTCCCTCTGCCTTTGCCTCAACTAAGTCCCTGCTCCATTTCTCTACTCCTTCGGCTCCTAGATACGATGTTGTGATTCCCCCCTCGTCTCAGCTTCATACCTACTCCACCGCCATGCCTCGTCGACACCGCACGCATTTCTGCAGGGGCGGTGGATGCAGGGTCCCTTCCTGACCTCCCATTCATGCCACTGCTGGCAGAACTGTGAATTTATCCATTGATTGGGAGGAGTTGGAAGTCCTGGATCCCATCTGCCTCTCCGCTCGCCTATCCATGCACCTTCCTAAGCCTTCCATTGAGCCCTATGGCTCTGATTCTCGCTCCAGGAAGTGTCCTCGAAAATCCACCATCTCTCTCGCTTCCCCCTCTCCTTCTCGCAAGATGGTGGCCTTGCTAGTTCATCAAGCCTCAAAGAGTGACCATCGTAGCAGCTCGGACGAGGATGACACCAACGCAGAATATGATGCCCACACGGCATCCTCTCCTCCGTTGAACTCCCTAGTGTCTAAGTTGGAGGACAATGACTTCGAGTACGTGTGTCGAATTGTGGAGTAGCCGCTTCAACCGCAAATTTAGGATGACAAGAAACCAACTGCTTGACATCTAGGTTCTACTCTCTGTGATTTTTTTCAGTCCATTTCACTCTATTCTAGTCAATTTGTCGCTTCTTGTTTTCGGGTCTAGACATGATAAAAACATAGCTGGTTTCCCTAAATGGGAAGCTCACTCTAAAATTATTGAATGCATCTCATGGGCTGGTTTCCACGTTTGGGGCATCCCATTTTTTATTATTTTAAATCTAGGATTTCCCTCCGTAATTGGCTTGCCAACTCTAGAGGATGATGAATGTAATTTTTTGACCTGTATGATATAATAGAAGTATACTAATTTAGAAAAAAATATGATTATTGTGCAATATATTAAGAGGATTCTGCACATATCACAAGGATATTCAGCCAGATAAATTGATGGGACTTTCCCCCTATAACCACCCCTCCCATATTTACCCACTTTAACTGGCCTTCTGGGGTAAACATGAGTTGAGGGCTACTATGACATGACCCAACCTCCTAATTATAGTTAGGTAACTGGAGTCAACAAACTAGAACTTTACTGACCTTCCTCAAGAGCTACAAGACACCTAGGAGCTAAAAAACCACTCCAAGTGCCCAAACCTTGAGTTGGATGTCTTTTTAGTGACTTGGGCCCACATCCACATGCATTACAATGCCTACCTGCAATTATATACCTCCAACCGCATGCATAATCTTGTAAGGGTGCAGTTATAGCCCAAAACTTCCAGTTCACAAGGTGCAATCCCGGATTCTGAGCCACCAGTTCAGGCTAGCCTCTAGACCACTGCTTAAAACTCAATTCTAGAATTATAAATGACATTAGGACAAATCCATTCATTCAAAACTTTATCAAGGATGTGACCTAACCAGGCCTAACCATGATAGTAATTTCATCAAAGATATGGTGAACATGTAATCTACTGGTCCTGAATGCATATCTCAACATAGGGGCCTGAAACTTATCTGAGAATCACCAAGAAGGTATACTTCCCTTATATAATAGCTAGAGTAACATTTTTTATCTCATGTTTTCAATAACCATTCAAATACTTATCCAATCCTGAACAAGACATTGCTAGAGTACATTGCAAATCCATGCTTATAACCAGATTACTAACCATCACATAAAAAACATAAAATCACCATAAGAACATGTAAAAATTAGCATAGAATACAATAGGAAAATATCTCTTATAACTTATGAAAAATCCAACCAAATCAGGGAATTCCACGTACCACCCAACCATAAATTGGGCTGAACCAAAATTTTCTTTCAGCCAATCACCCCCGTGCCATATTCTAAGCATGAATGTGGGAACTAAAGACATAAACAACTAGGGCTTCCCAGATATTAAACCATTTCCACCCCCAGACTACCAAAATCCCACCAAAACCAATTAAGAGATCACAATGCCCAAAACAAGCTTGGATGCATCAAAATTTCTTCATCATTACCTTGAGGAATTTTCCTATATCCACCCACCTATCGAGGGCTTCCCAGAGATTAAACCACCTCCACCCCCAACCCTCGGTAAGTTTCTTGAGAACACCTCATTTGGTTCAAACACCTTCTAGAAACCCAAAGCTCTATCAAATTAGAGAACCCCATCACACCATGGCTATCTAGAAATGGAAAGGAAAGGCTAAAATTATTTTCATGCCTGGTAAAACCCATGACAATACCAACAAGATAACCAAATAAACAAATGCATGTACCATGCATTCACAAACCAGTTAGAAAATCACACATGCAACTTATTACCTGCAATTCTTCATGTTGAAGCTGCCTGATCCAACCTTCATTGCTTGTCCTTTGATTTCCTTGTCCTTCCTTTTCCTTCCTTTTCTTGCTTTCTTCAATGCTAGAGTGCTCCAGGAATGATCAAGTGTGCAATAATATGAGAGAATAGAGAGAGCTCCAAAACTAAACTGACAAAAGCTAAACCAACAAAAGCTGTGAACTTATCCTCATAAGCCTTTGTATCATTGAGGCCTCTATTTTCTTCATTTTCCTCTACTTTCCTTCAATTTTCCTCTCATGATAATTTGTGACCTTTCATATCCCTTTTCTCCCATTTTCCTTTATATTCATAAATAAATTCTAATTAATGCCTCTTTTCCTTTTCCAAATCCTTTTCTAATTTCTTTACCCATAATAAATTGAAATGAGCACCCACAAGGATGTTTTTCCCAACATTCAGCTTGAAATATGTGTCCCATGACCTTGGTCTTATTTTTCCTTTATTAACTTTTATTTCATGAAATTTTGACTTGCGTTGTTACAAACCCCTCCCCCTTAGGGTAACACTATCATCGGTGTTTTATGACACCTATGACCATCAAGATCACTGAAAACCAAAAAATATTTCCCATGGAGATTTATATCTTAACTCGATGCAACATTTACAATGAACAAACTGTTGAAAAGAAAAACCAACATGAAAAACATGACAACATGACAACCATATCGCTTATTAGAGGTTTATAACACAACTCATTGTGGTATTTTAAATAACAACCATACATAAATATGTACATACACCAAAACTCCTTTGCCTCAATCGACAAAAAAGGAAGGATACATAGCCTGCATCTGATCAACCATATCCCATGTAGATTCATCAGGCCCAAAGTGCTTCCACTGCACTTTAACTTGCTCGATTGCTCGATTTCATAGAATGATTTGTTTCCTCTACAATATGCAATAAGGTTCCATCTGGAATTCTCCTTCTAGATCCACCTACAATATAGACTAATCAATCACATTATCAACATCTTTCACATATCTTTTAAGTAATGAAACACGGAAAAAAACATGGGATTTATAATTTCGGTGGTAGTGCAAGTCTATATGCCACTATTCTAATCCTCTTAAGGATCTCAAAAGGCCCACAATACCGAGGTTCCAACTTGGCACATGATTAATTTCTCAAGGAGCTCCTCTTGGGCTTGATGCACAAGTACACATGGTCACCAACTTAAAACTCCTTAAATGTGCTATGTTGATCTACATAACTCTTATACCTATCCTATGATACCTTTATATTCTTCTTGATAACCTTCATTTCATGTTCCATTTCTAGCAACATGTCTAGTCCAATTAGTACCATGTTCACTGGATCACTTCAACTGATGGGAGTGTTACAACTCTTCCCATAAAGTGCCTCAAACAGACTCATCCTCAATGAATCATGATACCCATTGTTGTAAGAAATCTCAACTAGTGGAATATACTCCTCCCACCTCCTCTACTGGTGCATAGCATGCATCCTCAGCATATCCTCCAGAATCATGTTAACCCTCTCTATATTTCCATCTTTCTGTCAATGATCAGTTGTGTTGAAAGCCAAATCTCTATCAAAACCTACAAATAACTCCTTCCAAAACCTAGAAATGAACTTGGCATCTCTGTCTAACACAATATTCATAGGAAAATCGTTCAAACTCACTATTTCCCTGATGAAGACATGTGCTACTCACTAGCTAAATTAGTAGGGTTCGTTGGAATGAAGTGAGCTACCTTGGTCAACCTATCAACTGAAACCATGATGGAATCATGTTGTCTATATGTCCTTGGAAAACCTGTAATGAAATCCATGGAAATGAATTCCCATTTCCATCACAGAATCATAATCAATTGTAATAAACCACCTATATGCTTGCACTCTTCTTTTACCTGTTGACAATCCAAGCACCTTGTGATGAAATAATCTACCTTTTTCTTTAGATTCTACCAATAATAGAACTTATTCATAGCTTTTAGATTCTTTTGATATCTCAGTTGACCTGAATATGGATTAACATGAAATCCCCTCAATGAAAGCTTCTTTAGCTCACTATTGTCTAAAAAATAGATCTTGTCCCTAAATCTCACCAAACCATCTATCTTGAGATGATAATCCACATCCTGATCACCTATACCCTGCTACTATAACATGTGCTTAAGCTACTGGTACATGTCATCCTGTTGTCCTACCTGTAAGATACGATCTTGTAAATCTGTCCCATATGAAATCATAGCTACTATGTGATTTAACTACACTCTTCTACTAAGAGCATCTGCAACCCGATTCTCCTTACCATTAATGTACTTGAACTCAAATTCAAACTCACTAAGTGTGGCCAACCATATAGTTTGCCTCGTATTCAGATTAGGTTGCTAAAACAAGTATCTTATCCCAATGTTAACACTCATCAACACAAACCTCCCACCAAGAAGATAGTTCCTCCACATCTTCAATGCATGAATGATCGTTGCCAAGTCAAGATCATGATTCAAATAGTTCTATTAGTGTTCATTCAGTTTCCTTCACTAATAACATACCACCTGTCTCTCCTGCATCATGACTCCGCTAAGTCCTCTCTTGCGAGAATTTGTACACACCATGAACCCTTTATCTGGATCTGCATTATTTAGAACTGGATTTTTTTTAAGAAACTGCTTCAACTGCTCAAAATTTGGTTGCACATTCCTCTACCCATTCAAACTTATTTCCTTTCCTCTACAAAGATGTAATAAGATATGAATATGTTATAATTCCTTGATCGACCACTTGTAATAACCTACTAACCCCATGAATGATCTGACCCCATCCACATTTCTAGGAGCTTCCCATTCCATGATAGCTCTGATCTTTCCTGGATCCACTACTATTCCTTCCTTGGACAAAATATGTCCCAAGTAATGTACCTTTGTCTGAAAGAAATTGCATTTACTAAGCTTTCCATACAACTGGTGCTCTCTTAGAAATATAAATATTGTTGCTAAGTGTTCAGCCTGCTCTTCCTCATTCTTAGAATATATCAATATGTCATCAATGAATACTATCACAAACTTGTCTAGATAAGGATGCAACGCACTATGCATCAAACACGTGAAAGTAGTTGGAGCATTAGTCAAACCAAAAGAAACCACAACAAACTTGTAACGCCCATACCTGGTCTAAAAATCCGTCTTGTAGATTTCCTCTTCTTTGATGTGTATCTGATGATAACTTGATCTCAAATAAATCTTCAAGAACACTGCTAATCCCTTCAATAATCAAACAAGTCATCAATCCTCGACAATGAATACCTATTCTTGATTGTCACTTTTTTAAACTGCCTGTAATCAATGCATAACCTAAGAGTACCATCCTTATTCTTTACGAACAATAATGGTGCACCCCAAGGCGATACACTTGGCCTCATGTATCCCTTCTTAAGAATTTCCTTTAGCTGCAACTTCAGTTCCACTAACTCTAGAGTGCTCATCCTGTAAGGTGCCTTTGATGCTAGTGTTGCTCCTGGTACCAACTCAATAGAAAATTATAGTTCCCTATGAGGACGAAACTTTGAAGTATCTTCTGGAAATACATTCTGAAATGTTGCAAAGGGCCGGATACCTCTTCAATTCTTCTGCATCGTCAACATCCTTACCTTTATCATGGGAAACGTGCATTTCAAACAATACACTCCCTTTCCTGCAAATTCAATTTTCCTAAATAGTTGTAACCATTCTCACTGATGCGGGCTTCTTCTCACCCTGCAAGATTCTCTTCCCTTCATCATCATCCAAACACTCTATATCCTTCTCGTAACAATCCACCTTAGTCCCATGAAGGTACAACCAATACATACCTAGAAGTATATTGTATGATCCCAATGGAAGCACATTCAAATATGTTGATAAAGCCATACAATCAAGTCAAATGCACAAGCTCTTACCCAATGATGAACTCTTTTATTAATACCTGTAATCAACTACACCAATTGAGACTCTTCATTCACTTATTTTCTCAAACCACACTTATCCACCAGGTCAGGATTAGCATAACTATAACTGGATCCAGGGTCAATTAAAATATAAACAACTTGATTACAGAGCTTACCTTCCATCTCAATAATGGATGCCTTGTGATCTTCTTGATTTTTATAAAATGCCGCATAGATCCAAGGAATTCTTTGCCTAACATCCCCAACAATCTATGCTTCCTGAGCACTATACATTTGAGGTATACCACCCTGATACAATGGAAAATCATTTTTGCGATGATCCTTGACGCATATCCAACACTGCAAATGCCCACTACCTTTGTTCTGCTCCTCTTCAGGTTGTGACCCATGTCCCTTCTCAACCACATTAAACTTCTTGTAAGAAGCAACATTATCTTTCTCACCTACACCTTAAGGTCTTCCCCGCTTCAATGGCCACTTTCCTTTAGTTTTTTCAGTCCCTTTCCAACCCTTATTAGACTCGATCTTATGCCTTGATTACTCATAACAGTGTTTCAACTTTTGAGTGAATTCCTCCAGCGACCGAGGTTCATCGTACTCGATCCGATCCTTAAATGCTAATGGAATTCCATTGATAAATATTTGAAATTTTTTCTTCTCATCCTTAAGATACAACATATACCTCAATAACTACAGAAACTTAGTTGTGTACTCTTCATGAAGAGTATATTGAATTTGTGTCAACAAAAATACTATGTCCTAATTTATCTGACACACTTCAAATATTCCCACCAGATGTTAGCTTTCCCTTTGAGGCTGAAAATAACTATCTTGGCCTTCATGTTCTATGTATAGTCATGCATCCCAAAGAATTTCTTCATTCCAAGAAACCATTCCTATGAATCTTCCGGTTTCTTCAACTCAACATCAAATGTCATTCACTTGGTGTTTGGTAAATTAATTATCTTTAATTTTCTTCATTAAATGTCAACCAGGATTCCTGTACTTGCAAAATGTATGTGTACTATATATGCTAGGATTTATTTTAAGAACAAGACTAATTGCAAAAATGAATAAAACCAAATATAAAATGAACTTCAAATTAGAAACTAATCACGCACATGTTCTTTCAACCCAAAGTGCTAACTAACTAAATTGAACTTTGCGAAGTAAAGAACTATCTAACATTGCAAAGATCACTTAAAAGGAAATGCTTGAAAATCAAAACATAGAAGGAAAATAACGTAGTGCTACTATTGTGAAATTGACCTGATTTTGCATTAAGTGCTGAAAATAAATCTTCAAACTAAACTAAAATGGAATCAAATTTAACCTAATTTATATGAGAAAAATGATGGCGGAATCTTAATCTATGAAAGGTAAATTGCTCTAAAAATAAATGACAATGAAATAGAGATAACAAGAATGAAAATATAAGTCAAGAGATATTACTAGTGTGCATACTAAATTTTAAAATGTATTCCCAATATAACATAACAGAAATTGAAAATGACCAATGACTAATAGAATTGAAATTTAAAAGCTACAAAAACTTATCTAAGATTATCATGACATGATAAAATGTTAAGTACAAGTAATCGAAGATGCATTAAATTGTTAACTCTTTTTCGTGTTTTCCCTTTTTTATGAGTACGTTGTAACAAAGATAAAATAACCATAAATGTAAACTATAACGAAAATTATCTTCTAAGAAAACATAAAGTAAACTAATTCAAAACTTAAAATGAAAACCTCGCATTTCGTAGGGGGTTCCTCTTCGAGTGCAGGATCGATTATCAATCAAGACTTCACACACACATTGAAAAGGTAACAATAACTTAGATTAAAGGAACAAAGTATCAATATGTCATCGAGAGTATTATAATATTAACAACAGTAATTACCACCACTTCATAACTGTGTTCTTAGTATCAGTCACTGTTATTTATACAAGTAATACAAACAGTTTTCAAAGATATCGAAGCCGATAAATCATAAACAACTTGACACCTATGCAATCGTTATCTTAAGAGTCCAAAAATATGTATGATTTGTTATTGGCAAAGAAATTCATAGGAGATTTCTTGTTCTAACATCGCAGTGCCTCACTCGCTTGATTCTCCGCTATCTATTCTCAATCTAAAACACGAAGTTTCTTGTTGACCCAACCTTTGACTTCAAGATCTCTTACATCGCTTAGATTTTCAAGTAATGCCAATAGGTGCTTGTCTATCTAGAGGCCAAATGTCATATTTTGGTAGTTTTGTTCCTTCTTCTAGAGTGTTGCAACCTATCTAACCATGGATTCTGCTTTAGAAACAAATATCAGCTGCAGAATGTACAAAATTCGGTAATTGCAAGATAATTTTGTCATAATTTCATTAAAAAAGAAATTAAATATGATGTTTTAGTACCTTGTGGATTTGATCTTGACCTTGATATGTTGGGATTTTACAGAAAAAAATGAAAAAAAGGTGGAAAATGATGGCAAAAAGGGTGGTCAGAAAGAGACATTTTTAGACTTCAACATCCACCCACACCGAAGGCTTTGCATGTCCTCATGCATCAAAATTTCAAAATTTATTCTTGTCCTCTCCTTTCAGTGAATAATTTCCGATGCCTGAGCAAGTACATCCAAGCTAGTACTTATTTTCTTATTTTTTCATGATGAACATGGTCCTTGGTTTCTTTAGAAGAAATCTTCTTCGTAATCCTATGACCTTGTTTTTAAGAAACTTATTTCGAGATTTGAGCTTCTTGTTCTTATTGTACCAATGGTAGAGGTGTAGCAATATGTTGTCATTCAGATTCCTTAGTATATCATTTTGAGCCTTATCCTCTTCTCTCTCCTGAATCAAATTCTTGTTAAGGATTCCTAATTCATAAACATCTTGCTTCATTTCTTCAATGTTTTGTCCCTATTATGTACTTGATTTTTTTTTGAGGTCTCACCTGTTTCAAATTGATATGTCTTTGCTTTTTTTTGTGCCTTTTTCTCTAGATATTCTACAGAGTCGTAGATCTCTTGTTGAACTTGGTCGATTTATGGGGTCTGCCTTGTGAGACTGCCTATTGGACTGTTTTTTGGAATTCTTATTCGAGGAGGTGTATTAAACCCTTCATATTCAAGATCAATCATCTCTGGTTATTGAGTATTTGTTGCTAATTTTTAAATTCTCTTACTCCTCCTTACATTCATTCCTGGACTCTTGATATTTTGTTTTTCAGTTTTAATGATTTTTTCTTCCTTCTTTAATTTAGTCATGGGATGGCTTGGACTGGATTTCTTCCTTCTAGGTTCTTGTTTTTCACTCTCCTATTTGAATTTTTCAAGAAATTTGGATAGTGGAGTATTGCCCTAAAATGAGTCTTCTGGATTTTCAGTCACATTTTATTCTTGATCTTCTTCTTGGGTTTTCTCTTTTTCAGAACTAGGGTTTAATTTTATCCTACTTATTTTGATTTTGCTGCTAGAGTCTTTCGCTAGAGCTTCCACTAAATGTTTTCTTACGAAGAAATACTTCCAATTATCCTCTTTTGATTTCAAATGAGCTTTTGACAATATCTTAATGATTCCATGATGGTACAAAGAACTATATATGGACCTAGATTCTATTTGAATACTAAATGCCATTTTCTTCAAGCTTTGGAGTAATAAGTAGGGTAAATAAATTTAAAATCCATCAACAAAGTGCATCATAAGCCTAGCATGATAAACAAACATTGTTCCAAATATCCTCTCGCATGTTATGAATTTTTGGATTACTAATAGAAGATTTCTCCATTTTCCTTTTAATGTTGTGTCAGGAATACCTTTCTTGAAAATAGATAAGTCCATACTTGGTTCCTTTAATAAGTGTACCCAATCATTCTCCGTAATTTTTCTATTTTTAAACCAACTCTCTCCATTCCTTGTGAGTCGTGTTTCTTCTGCTATCACTGATTCTGTGAGAATGAGTTTGATGTCCCCAATTTTGAACTCTAATCCATCAAATGCCCGAGTGAATGCTTTAGTGACCTTTGTTTCATACCCATCAAACTTCTAGAAGAACTGGAGCCACCCCACCTATTGTAGCTATTCCTTAACTCTAGAATAAGCCTTGAGAAAATTTTCTCCATTTGGTTCATATCACACAAGCATACCCATCATGTGGAGAAGGTTTGTGGCCTAGAGTGATCTTTTCAACTATGAAATGGAAGAAGAATGAAGAGTGAAGGCTTTGGAATGAGAAATGAATATGGAGTAGATTTGAAATGATGGCGAGGTAAGGTATGGATGAAGGCATTTGCGTTCTCTCTGACTTGTACTTGCACAACTTCCCATATCCTCTTTCAAAGGACTGGTGTTTTTCATTTGATTTATTAATCAGGATTTGATGTGACAAGTGTGTAGTGATTATGGGTTAAGGTCATAACGATAAAAATATTTATAAGATCTTCAATCCTTTAATATCACATCCATAATTTAAAATCTAAGTTTTTAAACGAAACATAAATCAAGGATTATTACATACCTTAATGTTTATTTTGATACCTTTCTGATCCATGTGGATATTGGTGGCCACCCACCTATTCCACTTGGACCCCCACCAATTTTTCTTCAACTTTTCAGTTTCTTTAATTGTAGCACAATTTACTATTTTTGGCAATTTTTTGGGTCCTGAACTTTCGGAGTCGTTTTGAGGCCCTAAACAACGTTTTTTGGGAAAATACATTTTAGGAAAGTATGATTCAAAGACTCGATATTTTTTGTCAGGAGTGTAGTCCTCGGATAGATATTTCTAATGAGGTATCATGTGCGTCAAATGGAGATCGTATACCAATGTTACGACCCTGGGAAATTGATGTACCAATTTACCCCAATGGGGCCCATAGTTTGGCGTTTCATCTCCTAGGGTTAGGTTTTTGGATGTTTATAATTTTCCATTGGTTCTCAATAATAAATAGGCATTTTAGCCTCATTGTGACACATTTTAGAGGCTTTTAACCACCACATCTCTCCTCACAGATAAGCTATCAACGCCCTAGGTAGTTTATTTCCATTTTGTTTGTAATCATATTTCAGTTATGTGAAATTAATGAAATGAAGTCCTATTTATGTTGCATCTCTGTGTTTATGTGTATTTCTGTATTTTATTATGTTCCTACATAAGTCGGGATCAGTTTCTGCTATTGAATTGACTTTTGTTGCAGAACTATGAATTAGCTAGAGAATGACGGGAATTATGTCTCTCATCTTGTGGATCTGTTGGAGAATACTTGCTTATTGTTGATAGTTGATCACCTGAAATTTGAGGAAAAAGAGGGATAAAAGCAAACATGGATAAGAGAAAAAGGATTTTTGAAAAATTTGATTGCCAAGAAAGTCTTGGTTTTCAATCAATATTTTTTGTATAAACATGCTAACAAAGTTGGTATTCATGTTTATACGTTTACTATTATTTATTATTATTATTATTATATTTTTATTTTATTGTAAAAGAAATTACAATGAAGTTGAAAGGTGAGGAGGAAAATCTCCTACCTTAATCAACTTAAACATAGAATTTTGTTGTAGATACTTACAAAATTCTTCCTTTGTGAATGGTTTATGATATAACCTCAATTTATAGCCATTAACAAGGAAAGAAATTTGTTCTTCATCAATAGTCTTGATTTTAATTGATCCATTCTAAAAAAGCGGTATCAATCTCATAAGGACCAAGCCATTGAGTTTGAAACTTTCCTTAAAAATCTTTAAACTTGGAATAAAAAATTAGTTCCAAGTCACCTTGTTTGAACTTTTTATCTTTGATGAACTTGCCATGCCATTTTTATCTTTGTTGTTTCACTATGTTAGTTCTTTGAATAACATCTTGTCAGATTTCACCTAGCTCGTTCAATTGTACTAGCCTTTACTTCTAAGCATTTAATAGGTCAAGGCCCAATTTAACATTTTTTTGTAGCTATCCACTTAGAACTCAATTGGGAACAAAAATTCCTTCCCATAGACAAGCTCATAGGGAGTATGTCTAGTTGTGTTTCTCCATGTGGTTCGATATTCCCATAGTGTTTCTGAAAGTTTTTCTGCCCAATCCTTTCTATGCAAATGAATAATTTTGTTAAGAATTTATTCAATAACCTTGTTAGTAGATTCCACCTACCCATTTTCTTGTGGATGATGTGGAGTATACTTTTGATGCTTGATTTTGTACTACTCCATAATCCTTTGTACCAACTTGGATGTGAATTAGGTACCTTAATATGTTACAATTTCTCTTGGAACACAAAAATGAGTAAAAATATCCTCAAAAAGAAATGTAACTACAACATTTTCAGTTGCAAATAAAATAGGCTTATCTTTTACCCATTTTTTGACATAATCTGTGAAAACATGTACCTTTTCTGTTTGGATGGAGGATTTATAGGTCCAAAAAAATATAGAGCCCATCTTTCAAAAGGCTCTACAAGTACCCGAGGTTGTAGAGGCATTTCATGTGAAGGTACTAGATTTCCCATTCTTTGACAACTATCACATATTTTGACATATTATTTGGCATCTTTAAAAATAGATGGCCAATAATATCCCAAAAGAAGGATTTTGTATGCAGTTCTTTTTCCAGTAAAATTCACTCCACGTGGTTCATCATGGCGGGATTTTAAGATTTCTGGTACTTCATCTTCTCAGACACATCTTCTAATATAAAATCTAGTCCAATTTTGTATAATTCCCCATCTATCCATGAATAGGATGCACTGGTTTTGATACATTGTTGCTTTTCTTTTGCTGACAATTGTGGCGGAAATTTTCATGTAGCTAAATAATTAGCAATATCTGCAAACCAAGGAAATTTAGTAGAGAGTGCAAAAAGATATTCATCAAGAAAATTATCTTTTACACGAACATCAACATTATCATTTTGTATTTTGGAAAGGAAATAAGAGATTGTGTTTTATTTTCCACGTCTATAAAGAATAGTAATATTGAATTCTTGTAGTAGCAACAACCATCTTGTAATTCTTCCATAATTAATTTGTTTATTCATTAATTATCTAATGGAACAATGATTTGTATGGATAAAATTTTCATAACCAGTAATGTAGTGACGAAATTTATTGATGGCATGAACAACAACTAAAAACTCCTTTTTAGTTACAATATAATTTAACCCTGCTGGATTCAAATTTTTACTTGTGTAATAAATAGCATAAGGATTCAAATCCTTTTGTCCAAAATACAGCCCCTAAGCCTATGTATGAAGCATCAATAGATATGAGAAAAGGGAGAGTCCAATTTGGTCCTCTTAAAATTGGTGCTTCAGTAATTCTTTCTTTCAATGTTTCAAATGTTTTTTGACAATCAGAGTTCCATGAAAATTCACAATCTTTTGTAAGAAGTTTGAAAAGTGGAGAGGCTATTTTTGTGAAGTTTTCTATGAATCTCCTATAGTATCCTATAAATCCAAGAAAAATTCTGACATCTCTTTGACAAGCAAGAATTGAAATTTTAGAAATAACATCTACCTTAGATGTGTCTACCTTAATTTCATCTCCTGAAATATAGTGACCTAAGAAAATACCTTCATTAAACATCATAAAACATTTTTCATGGCTTAATGAAATATTTGCTTCATTACATCTAATAAGAACTTTTTCTAAATTTCCCATAGATTCTTCGAAAGAATTTCCATACACAGTAAAATCATCCATGTATACTTCCACACAATCATGAATTAGATCAAAGAAAATACCCAAGACTTCTCTTTGAAATGTGGCAGGTGCATTACATAATCCAAAAGGAGGTACCTTGTAGGAATATGTTCCCCAAGGACATGTAAAAGTAGTTTTATCTTGATCTTCTAGTTCTAGTTGGATTTGATTGTATCCACTAAAACCATCTAGGAATGAAAAATACTTCTTCCCTGCTAAGGTATCTAACACTTGATCTATAAAGGGTAGTGGAAAATGATCTTTCAAAGTGGCAAAAAAATTTCATGGCTTAATGAAATATTTGCTTCTTTACATCTAATAAGAAATTTTTCTAAATTTCCCATAGCTTCTTCGAAATAATTTCCATACACGGTAAAATAATCCATGTATACTTCCACACAATCATGAATTATATCAAAGAAAATACCCAAGACTTGTCTTTGAAATGTAGTAGGTGCATTACATAATCCAAAAGGAAGTACCCTGTAGGAATATGATCCCCAAGGACATGTAAAAGTAGTTTTATCTTGATCTTCTGGTGCTATTTGGATTTGATTGTATCCACTTAAACCATCTAGGAATGAAATATACTTCTTCCCTGCTAAGGTATCTAACACTTGATCTATAAAGGGTAGTATAAAATGATCTTTCAAAGTGGCTTTGTTTAATTCTCTGTAATCAATACATACTCTCCATTTTCCATTCATCTTTGGAACAATCACTAGAGGTGATACCCATTGAATATCTTATATAGGGTAAATGAAATTCACTTTCAACATTTTTTGTAACTCCTCTTTAACAATTTCCCTTAAATTTGGATTCATTCTCCTTTGGGGTTGTCTAACTGGTTTGACATTTTCTTTAATACAAATGTGATGCATACAAGTTTTAGGATCAATTCCCTTCATATCAGTGTATTCCCATGCATAAACAGAAGAATGTTTTTGTAGCATCATTATTAATTTTCTCTTTTTAAGTTCCTCCATATTATTGTTAATATTTAATGTTTTACTTGGAAAGACTTCTACTTGAGAAATGCTATTTTTTTCCATAGAATTTAAAGCAATTTGATGTAATGATAAATTTTCAGTGTTATATTGTTCCTGAAAATTTTTATTTTGTTCACAATAAGAATAAGAATCATTGTTATTCATTAAATTGATTAATTGATTTTCTTCGTCTAATTGTGCAAAAGTATAAATTGATTGCATGTTATCAAATTCTTCATCATCATTTATCCATACTTCACTTTCTATTTCAGTTATAGTTTTTCCAAGAGCATACAGTGTGAATCTCTTAGTTGAATTTTCATCAGATTTATACATATCTCTCGATCTACAGCTTATGAATGCATCTGTAGTAGCTAATCAAGGTCTACCTAAGATCAATGGATGACCTCCTAAATTATTATTGGGAGTTAAAATCATAAAATCTATAGGATATTCCCACAAATATAGAGATACAGACACATATTCTAATACTCCATTTGGTTTAATAATAGATCTTTCTACTAATTGTAATAATGTTGGAGTATATTGAAGATTTGAAAGTTTGAGTTGTTCCATGGTCTGTTTACTCATAATATTAATGGTTTCTCCTAGATCAATTAGGGTATTTGGGATATCAATACCATTGATAAGGCTTTTTACAATGGAGCTTCCTAGATCTAAATATTTTTGGAAAATAGTTTTCCCCGTCATAATATCAACAATTTTCCCACCAATTTATTTTTTTTAATTTTTTTTCTTCTTCTTCCTGGTTTTCTAATGCATAACTCCTTGATGGTTTTTGAAAATATTGGTATTTCATTTATTGATTGTAATAAAGGTATTTTGATGCAACCATTCTTTAGTTCATCTAACATGTCATGGTCTGGTAAAATAATTTTCCTTTATATTCCTTTATCAATTTTAAGTCTTTCGAGAAAAGGTGGTTCTTCTAAAGAAATAGAAGGTTCTATTGTTAGAGGAATTGTAGGAGATTATTTTATTAGATCATACTTTAATTCTATAGAGATTTATTCTCTTAGAGGAGTACTTTCTTGATCGATACTTTCATCTTTTTCATGAGTCTCATCCTCTTTAGATTCTTGGATGATAATTGTTGGTGACTTATTTTGTAAAACCCTACCAGATCTAAGTTGAACATCATTTAGAACTAGTGGTGTTATCATACAAGCTTGAAAAATATTTCCTTCGACATTATAAATAGATTTTTTATTTTTATTATTTGGGTTTGGAAGTGGTTGAGTAGGCAGTTGATTTGTTTTATGAGGAAATGGTAATGAAATTTATTGGTTTGGATTTTGAAATTGAGAGGGTTGAGTGGGATGAGGAAAATATGGTAGAGGAAAGTAAGAATAAGGTTGTTTTAATTGAGGATATTGAAGAAATTTACCATAAGGGTTTTTCCAACTTTTTTCCCAAGATGGATTTTGAGATTGTGGAGGCCAAGGTTTCCACGACATAGGTGCAGTCAAATTGTTATGTGGTTGTGCATATGATTGAGTGTTAAAACATTGACTCATATTTGGCTGTGAACTTTTCCATGGTCTTTTAGTAACAAAACAAAGAGATTCAACTTGCCTTGTTCCAGCTTCATCTTGAAAGATGGATTTAAGACCAGTTATTGAAGGAAACTCCTTAGTATTATAATTCTCAACACATATGACACAAATTTCTACACTATCAAGAAGACATTCTCTCAAGGCATGTTTCTTTCTACATCTTGGACAAAAGATAGATAATGCAACTTTTTCAACTTTTTTCTTGTTAATGGATTGTAGATTTCTGTGGTGTAGATTTTCATAATCAGACCTCGGAATCTCCACAGTTCTTGTTTTTTATTTTAAGGGTATCTAGTTGTTCGCTAAGAATCCCTAAAATATTTCTTTAAAATTTGTCAAGAAAATTACCTATTGCAGCTCTACTTACTATCCCAATTGCAGATTTATTAATTTTGGTCATGATAGGGTCTCTTGGATTTTTCCTAGTTCTAGCCTTAACTCTTGAAATATGCGTACATAATTCACAAATGTCTCTAAATGAAAGCTAGTAAACATCTCCTTTTCCCATTAAATTGAAGACATAAATCCACTCATCTCTAATATATTTCAAAAAAAGAGATTTCAAAGCTTCATCATCTATATTATGCATCTTAGCCCTTTTAAAATTGTAGGAAAATATTTCAACTAAATCTTCAAGATTTTCATCCTTTTTTTGCATCATATTAAAGACTTCATCTTTAAGGTTATGGGGTGAAAAATTAACCTTTATATTTGTCTAAGAACACATTTTTCATTTCTTCACATGTTCTGGTAGTATGTGTTCCTAACCCCATAAACCATTCAAGTGCTCCATCTTTAATAGTGGATGAAAACAATTTTATTTTTTTAGAATCAAGTAAGTAATCATAAGATCTACACAAGACTTCAAACTAAAAAAGAAATGTTTCAAGATCCTCATGTTTGAATCCATGGGAATTAGGGAGGATAGAGGGTGAGATATTCTTCATTGTTTCTATGGTATCATCTCTCTTCCACCTCAAATCCTAAGTTCACCATTCACATTATGTACTTCTCTTTCTCCTTCCCTTGCCATTGTAGATTATTTAGAGCTAATATAAGGTTCTATGTTTGGATTGCATAGCTCTTCTTCTGGTTCTTCTACTAATGGAATATTAAAATAAGTTTCTTCTTCTTCTTCAATAGGTACTTCTATTTCTTGTCCTAGAAGTTTTTCTCCAATTGAAGAGAGAAAAATCACTCCTTCTGTTGGGGATGTAGGTCCTTCAAATACAACTTCAGTAAAGAAGGTTGGTGAATTTCTAGGTTGGATTCAGATCTAAGTACCTTAGTAATTATATTTTTCCCTTTCAATGATGGAATGTGAGTATCGCTGGATGGTGTGGCACCACAAGGTATAGGTGGAATGAGTGGTGATGTTGGAATCGAGTTTATACCTCTACTTATACTACCCCTAGAATCTCTTTATTTATGCATAAATATTTTTTATTATTTTCAATTTTATTGAAATTAAAAGGCTCCTAAGAATAAATCCTATATACACTTCCCCGACAATGGCACCAAAATATTTGGTGAATTAATTATCTTTAATTTACTTCATTAAATGTCAACCAAGATTCGTGTACTTGTGAAATGTATTTGCACTATATATGCTAGGATTTCTTCTAAGAACAAGACTAATTGCAGAAATGAATAAAACCAAATACAAAATGAACTACACATTAGAAACTAATGATGCACATGTTCTTTCAATCTAGAGTACTAACTGACTAAACTGAACTTGTCTAAGTAAAGAACTATATAATATTGCAAAGATCACTTAAAAGTAAATGCTTGAAAATCAAAACATAGAAGGAAAATAACCTAGTGATATTATCGTAGAATTGAACTAATTCTGCACTAAGTAATGAAAAGAAATATTCAAACTAAATTGAATCATAATCATATTTAATTGAATTTATATGAGAAAATTGATGAAAACATCTTAATCTATGAAAGGTAAATTTCTTTAAAAAGAAATGAAAATGAAATAAAGATAACAAGAATGAAAAATATAACTCAAGAGAGATTACAAGTGTGTGTATTTACTTCTAAATTATATTCCCAATCTAACATAACATAGCTTGAAAATGAATAACGACTAACATAATTTAAATTTAAAAACTACAACGACTTATCTAATATTATCATGAAACGATAAAATGTTAAGTACAAGTAATCAAATATGCATTAAATTGTTAACTCTTTTTGGTGTTTTCCATTTTTATGAGTACTCTGTAACAAAGATAAAATAACTAGAAATGAAAAATATAATGAAAATTATCTTCTAAGAAAACGTAAACTAAACTATTTCAAAACTTAAAATGAAAACCTCATAGCTCGCAGGGGGCTCTCCTAGAGTGCAAGATTGATTATCGATCAAGACTTCACACACACATTAAAAGGGTAACAGGAACTTAGATTGAAGGAACAAAGTATCAATATGTCCTCAAGAGGATTATAATCTTAACAATAGTAATTACCACCACTTCATAACTATGTTCTCAGTCTCGGTCATTGTTAATTATATAGGTAATACAAACAGTTTTAAAAGAGTTCTAAGCTGATAAATCATAAACAACTTGACACCCATGAGATCACCATCTTAAGAGTCCAAATCTCTTTATGACTTGCTATTGGAAAAGAAATTCATAGGATATTTCATGTTCTAATAGATCGGTGGCTCACCGCTTGATCCAGCCTTTGACTTCAAGATCTCTTACTTCACTTAGATTGGCAAGTAATGCCAATAGGTGCTTGCCCATATGGAGGCCAAGTGTCATCTTTTGGTAGTATTCTTCCTTCTTCTGGAGCACTGCAACCTATCTAACCATGGATTACGTTGCAAAAACAGATATAAGCTACAGAATGGACAAAATTCGGTAATTGCAAGATACTTTTGCCATAATTTCACTAAAAACAGAGAAATTAAATATGGATGTTTTAGTACCTTGTGGATTTGATCTTGACCTTAATATGTTGGGGTTTTACAGAAAAATGACAGAAAGGTGGGAAATGATGGCAAAAAGGGTGGTCAAAAAGAAACATTCTTAGAATTTAACAGTGCTTCAACTTTCCAATGACTTCCTCCAGCGACCAAGGCTCATCGTACTCAATCCTATCCTTAAATTCTAATGGCAGTCCATTGATAAATCTTTGAAATTTTGTCTTCTCATCCTTAAGATACAACACATACCTCAAAAAGTATAGGAACTTAGTTTTTTACTCCTCATCTATCATAGATCCCATCTTTAACTCATAGAACTCCTTGGACTTTCCTTTGTAGTACCTCTCTGACACGTACTTATTCCTGAAGAGTACCTTTAATTTGTGCCAACTTATCTCCTCTATCCTAATGTCTTTGACACACTTCACATCTTCCCACCAGATGTTTTATTTCCCTTTGATGCTGAAAATAAATGTCTTGGCCTTCATGTTCTCTGAATAGTCATGCAGCTCAAATAATTTCTTCATTCCAAGCAACCGTTCCTTTGCATCTTCTAGTTTCTTCAACTCTCCATCAAATGTCGATGGCTTGTATTTATTGAAATCATCTATAAAGTATCCCCTCTCACTCCTCTTGTAATAATTATATTGATGATGACCACGATACATGTCTGAACCAAAACTAGATTAGAACCCATAACCATCACCTCTCATGTCATGTGTATCCAAGAACCTACCATCACTGACTGTGTCATCCCTGTCCAACTTGTGCCCACCATGAGACCTGCTACCATATTCCCCATTAGTCTTGTCCTCCTATCCATAACTGATCTATGGTTGTCCCTATCTTTGAAGTCTGACAAACTATGAAGGATAATCGCATTGACCTCTTCTTGTTTTTCCTGTGCTGTGGAAATCCTTTCTTGTGACGTAATGATTCTATCATTATTTGTCTTACAAATTCTGATATTTTCCTTTATACTTCTCAAGGTGTCTACTATGTTAGGAGAGTACCTTTGCTCATCTGATATGTCAGGAGAGTCTCATGAACTATAATCCACCATTTTTCTAGTCATCTCTGATCTTATTCTTCTTGCAAACATACCATGTCAGGTAAACCAAATATAAACATATTCATGATACCTTAGTAAAGTTCAAGGGAGGCTATCTCATCTGCAAGATCATTCCATATTAGCAAACTACACACACACACACACACACAGATATATATATATATATATCATGCATGATAACAAAAAATGTATACAATGACCTCATGCACGTCAACCATAACCATGAAAATGCATGCATAAATACCACATAGACACTGGCATGCATGCATGCAAAATACATTCTTCCCATCCATTCCAAGTGTTTGAACCATGCTCTAATACCAATAGGTAACTTCCCTTCCACATTCACCCACTTTAACTGGTCTGATGGGGTAAATATGAGTTGAGGGCTACTATGACATTACCCAACCTCCTAAGTACATTTATGGAAGTAGAATCAATAAAATGGAACTTTACTAACCTTCCTCATGAGTTACAATGCACCCATGAGCTAAACAACCACTCCAACTACCAAAATTATGAGTTGGATTTATTTTTTAGTGGGTCAGGCCCACAACCACATGCATGAAAAGGCCTCCATGTCATTATAGACCTCCATTCACATGCATAATCCTGTAAGGGTGAAATTATAGCCAGAAAATTCAAGTTCAAAGGGTGTGATCCCAGATTCTGAGCCACCATTCCAAGCTAGCCTCCAGACCACTGCCCAAAACTCAATGAGACTTTCCAGAATGATAAATAACTTTAGGAAAAATCCATTCATACAAAACTTGACCAAGTACTTGACCTAACCATGACAATTGTTAGTATGAATCTTAATCGCAAGTGTACGAAAAAGGCTCACTTTAGCCGCGCATAACAAATAGCCCTAATAGCAAATATGGCTGCCAATATCTTTAGATCTGCAATTAGTTGACCAAGATAAATGCTGCAAAATCTAGATCTATGTATTAAAAGACATTAAGCAGTAAATAAAAACAAGAGTTGCTCCATGCATCCAATAGACAAGACAAGAATATGTTTAAAGAATTTTGTACTTATGACACCTGGGAGGAGAACATAGAAGGATGTTACCAGTCCTCCTCAATGGGATGGGTTCTTGTAAGTCCTCATCACTTCAGATCTAAAATCCCTCTCTATTGATGATGTAGAAAACTTAGACAAAAATGGAACTCAAAGGGAGCTCACAAGAAAATGATAGCAAAATATAACAATGATGGTGGATCAAAGTCAAACCAAAAGTATAGATCCAGGGTGATCTTTAGGCAACAAAAAGTAGTGAGTGAATGGAAAAACCCTTCTATTTATAACAAAATATTGAGTTAGTCTAGATATTAGTGCATAATTAAAATATTATTAACCAATTCTAGATCCAAATTTTATGGAATATTTTATTATATTTGTTGGAGGGAAAAAGAATTTGACTTAGGTCAAATCCCTTTATTTGTAAATAATAAATAAATAAATGATTTATTTATTATTTTAAGGATGTGATTGAGTAATAATCAAATAAATAATGATTTATTTAATTATTTAAGAGTGATTTACTCAAATTTAACAAGGAATATTATTTATATAAGGTTTAAATAATTATTCCTAGAAAATAATAAGATAAATAATAATTTATCTAATTAATTTTCTTGTTTTGGGTTAAATATGACAAGAAATATTAATTAAACTGTTATTTAACTAATTATTCCTTGAGGAAAATCAAACAAATGTGGATTTATTTAATATTTCCTCATGGGGTTTCCTGTTTAGATCATAAACAACTTAATAAAGGTGATTTACTAAGTTATTTTCATAGTGAAAGCAATTTTACTTAGGGTAAAATTGGTCTTACATGGTGTACTTAGGTCCATCTAATTGTAACAGGTTAGATGACCAAAAAATGGTGTAAAAACAATCATTTCATCAAACATATGGTGGACATGTAATCTACATGTCATGAATGCAAATATGAACATAGGGGTTTGAAACTTATCTGGGAATCACTAAGAAGGTCTAATGCCCTCCCATAATAACTGCAATAATTTTTTTTAGCTCATGCATTCAATACCTATTCAAATACTTATCAAATCCTGAACAATATATAGCTATATTACACTGCAAATCCATGCTTATAACCAAAATATAACCAGATTACTAACCATGACATAATAGCCATCAAATCACCATAATAACATGTAAAAATTCACATAGAATACAATAGGAAAATATATCTTATTAACTTATGAAAAATCAAACCAATTTAGGGACTTCCACGTACCACTTGACCATAGATTGAGTTGAACTAAATATTTCTTTCAGCTAATCACCCCCATCTCATATTCCAAAATTTATCTGGAAACTCAAGACATAAACAACCAGGGCTTCCCAAAGATTATAACACCTCCACTCTTAGGCTATCGTGATCCCGCAAAAATTGGTGACAAAACAAGCTTGGATGCCTCATAATTTCTTCACCATTACCTTGAGGAATTTTCCTGTCTCCACCCACATGTTGAGGGCTTCCCATAGATTAAACCACCTCCACCCCCAACCCTTAGTAATTTTCCTAATACCACCTCACCCAGTTCCAAAACCTTTCGAAAATCCACACCTTAACCAAATAAAAGAACCCAATTACACCATGGCTATCCGTAAATGGCAAGGTAAGGTTGAAACCACTGTTACACCCAGAAAAACCCATGCCACTAATAGCAAGAGAACCAAATACACAAATGCATGTAACATGCATTCAAAAACCATCTAGGAACATGCAACCTGTTACCAAAAATTATTCTTGATGAAGCTTCTTGAGCCAACCTTCCTTGCTTGTCCTTTTCTTTCCTTGTCCTTACTTTGCCCTCCTTTGCTTTCTTTCTCCAATTTTAGAGTGCTCCAAAAATTCTCAAGTGTGCAATAGTATGAGAGGATAGAGAGAGCTCCAAAATTGAATTGATAAAATCTAAACCAACAAAAGCTATGAACTGATCCTCAGAAGACTTTTTATCATTGAGGCCTCTATTTTCTTCGTTTTCCTATATTTTCCTTTAATTTTACTCTCATTCTAATTTGTGACCTTTCATCTTCCTTTTCTCCTATTTTCCTTTATTTTCGTAAATAAATGCCAATTAATGCCTCTTTTCCTTTTCCAGTGCCTTACCAATTTCCTTAGCCATAATAAACTAAAATGAACACCCACTGGGATGGTTTACCCAACATTCAGCTTGGAATACGTGTCCCATGACCTTGGTATTATTTTTCCTTTATTGAATTTTATTACATGAACTTTTATCCTGGGGTTGTTACACCCCCTACTATAGAAGGTTCAAACTCTATTGCCTTGAGACAATAAATACTCCTCCCTATAGCTACAAGGTCACTTAGGGAACATGATCTATTTTTCAAGGATTTTTGGAGGGAAAGAAGTCCTCCTTTCAAGGAGGCTACCCCTCATTCATTTTTCATAAATAGATGACTCGAGTAGCTCATATAAAGAAGTAGAAGCATGAGAATAATAGTTCTGCAACTTTTTACTATGTACAAGCAATCCTTCAATTAATGAAAGTTACCTTTGGTTCCAATTTTTAGTCTTCTTCTCCTTTAGGGATATGAGATTCCTTAGGTTATGGCCCACTATAGGTTCTCAAGACCACTTCTGTACAATTATTCTTTGCGAATTTTTTTCATTTAAGTAACTTATTTTTTAATATTCCTTTAAGCGTGATTACTTAGCTTGTTTTTCAATATTATTTTATTGCAAAATATTTGGGCATTAGATGGTAGCATTAATAGTGGTTATGTTTTTCAATTAACATATTTATTTATGCATCTTAGTTCACTTTACTTACTTTTGTTTATAATTTATGTTTCATTATGTCTACATGACACCTTACAACCACATGTTTTGACAAATAAATCCTTCTAGCACTGATCCGATGACATAGAGATGTGTGATTTATCATTTCTCAGCCTTCATTAGCTTCCTTTTCTTCTAAACTACACCTTTAACACATTTTATTGCTCAATGGATTATATCATGTAGCAAAACAAAGACTCCTATAGCAGTTTGCATTTTTCTTCCAAAACTTGCCTAGATCTGCATCCAAGTCATGATTCACCTTCCTTGTTCAATTACAACATCCCTAAAACCATGAATATGGAATTAAAAGTATAGAGACCAAGCATATGCTTTGACTTAGTTTGCTGTAGAAAATTCCTTTTTCCTTCAAAATTAGGGTTTGTTATATACAATCTTTTACTTTAGTTGTGTGTTTGCTTTCTTTGCATAATAGAATAGATATTATTTCATTTCATATTAATTAATATGGTTTTCTTTCCTTCATTAAATTTATCATATATTTTCTTGTTGTATTTAATTCCCTGCAATTTCGTGTTTTTCCTATAGAATAGGACAATTAAAATGGTCTCTATGTAACCATATTGCATCTCAGCACTTCCACCCACATAAGAGTCGGTAAAAGAAAGAGTTGGTTCTTACTGCACACATAGTTTTGTCCCCTCTTAATTTTGTATGAACCCCAGGTTGACAATTAAAGTTGAGACCCTTGGGAGTTGCAACATTGTTGTTGAAATACTTAGGGCCATCAATTATTATTATCCCAAGCACATTAATGATTGGATTATCTAGTCGTGTTTCCATCAATGACGAAGGGTGATACTGTTACACATATGTTTCCATTGTTGTCAACTGTGATGTCATAAATGTCTAAGGAATTTTTGTGCAAGTGTTCAATGTCATTAATGTTAAAGGAAGTGCACAAGGAAGCTCAAGAGGATTCAAACCAAGGTCAAGAAACGTGAGATTTTTGAGTATGTGTTTTCATTGGTGTCAAAGTTCACCAATATTGGATATTATTGAGTTTGTGTGGTCACTGATGTCATAGTCAATAAATAATATGCATACCATGTTGTTATTTATGTCAAAGGTGCTATCTAGATTGATGTAAAGGATGAAGTTGAAATTTGGGTAGCCTATCTTGGAAGGAAATTATTCTCTAATTCCAATTACAAAAGAGAATAAAAGATGTATGGTTGAATAACTTGTTCTGATACCTTTCCAATTATATATGGCACTTCTCATAACATCATGAGAATGAGAAAAAAAATAAGTTTAAGGGAAGTAGTTAAAGAAAGCCTCTAATTAGTCAAAAAATTTCCATTAAAAATTGGTTTTTTGCTGAAATTTTCAAATACCAGATACAATCAGGGTTTTATCAATGCATCTAGGCATTCAAGGATGCAAGAAGGAAACACTTATGAAATTCTCAAAATTTCTAGATTTTTTTCTGAACCAATAGGTGCACGCCAATACAGTGTGGTAATACAGGTGGTGCTAGGTGGAAAAGTAAATTACATGGAAACACGATTTGATGATACATGGCACATAGTTTTGGTATTTTTAGGTTTCCAAGTGGATAGGTGGCAGGTGACACATGGAAGGTACAAGTTTGCATAGGACACATGGTAGGTTAGAGTTGGTCGATGTAGGTGACGTGGAAACTAATTTGGTAGGATGACATGGTAAGGTAGTGGGTCCCATTTTAGAGTTTGAAAGTGCTTTGGATGAGCATCCATGCCATATGGGTATTTGGAGGAGAATGAAACATGCACATTTTAAAACATCCCTGATCTAGATTAAAAATCAAAGAAGTTTGTTCAAAGGTCCATTTGGGTCAAGGTTATTGGTGGAGGATACATTTAGGTATCTGGAGCATCTCTGTGTGAAACAAATTAAGCTATTAAAAAAATTCGCGGACTTATATTTGAATAACGATAGGAAGAATTGGTTAAGGTTCCATTTTAGGCAATTTTTTTATGTGAAAGGTGTTATCCAACCATCCATCCATCCAAGAGTGAATGTATTCAAGAAATTAAAATTTAGCCTAGACCTTATATATAGTAAAGAGATTGTTCAAGCTTGTGGTTCCAACCTTCAATCTTGACGAGTTGAATGGGAAGCCATCACCGCTAAAAGCTAAGGTAAAGAGAAATTTGCGCATTCGAGATCCACTCATGTATCAAGTGGATTTGATAAGAAAATTCTCATAATCCATATTCAAATTAGGAAAAAGGAGTTGGTCAGGGTTGCTAAAGGTGTTGGTTCCACATGAAAAGGATATTCAGGTATCCGAGATCCACTTGTGTGTAAGTGTTCTCATTAAAAAAGGGTCAAATACCAAATTCATCACAACAATGGAAATATAAGCCCCTGGTTATGGCATATGGTCATGTGGAAATGATTTTAGAGGTAGATAAAAGTTCAATAAAAGGAAAGGAGCCAAATGATCTCACACCATGTATAAATTCAAACTATTTGTGTAAGTGGCAGAGCAGTTTTTGGTAAGAGGTGAACTCGATATGAATCGGAGGAAATTTCTATGTAAGAACACAATAGAACTATTAGGGTACTACATGTGAACATAAGTTGGCATGCTAATCTGGTTAAGAAGTTTGTGTGATCCATTCAAGATACAATTCCATGGGTCAATAACATGGATTGATACCCATGGTTTGATGTTGATTATGGGATTCAACATCAAACCACTATTCCATATAATCCTCAACAAAATGGTGTAGCTAAAATAATGAATTGGACAATCTTGAATATGGTTTTCTCCGTGATGTTTTAAAAAAATGTAAAGTTGATCTTTGGGATGATGAAGTTCTATGTGTATTATATGTGAAAAATAGGTGTTCACTGCATTCTATTAGGAATAAGATTCATTACATAATGTGGTATGGCCACATTCCTTTATTAATAAATACTATCATATTTATTTCCACCTATTATGGATTGATTCTGAAAGAGAAAAGAAACAAGATTGATGCAAGAAGTTGAAAGTGCATCTTCTCGGGGTTAGAAAAATAGGAAAAATAGGTTCCACTACACAAGATGGAGGTGATGTATATAATTCCAATTTAGGTGATATAGATGCTATGGGTGTTTCATATGAATTTCAATTGAATTTATCTACTAATATTAAACAACTTCCCTTGAAGAAACTACTACACATGGTGAATGGAAATAAACAATGTAGAAGGAGTACGATCCTATAAAAAAAGTGGGAGATGGAACTAAGCCAATTGCATAAAAATGGCTCAACAAGAACAAGTAAAAATTAGATGTCTCACTTGACAAGCACGAAGCTAAGCTCATGGTAAAAGGACTCACATAAAAATAAGGTGTTGATTGTGAAGAAACATTTTTCCCCATAGAAAAGTGGGCCACCATCCATACTCTCCTTGCCTTGGCAGCATAGAATGGATGGAAAGTCCATCAAACGAATGTGAATATTACTTTCCGAATAGAGAATTGAAATATATTTCCTTATGTCCCAAATATAAGGTTTTGTTGTGAAGGGACTAGAATATAAAGTATGTAAACTCATTATATCCTTATATGGTCGGATATAAGCACTACAAGCTTGGTATGAAAAGTTACTTGAGAATATTTTTAAATTTAATTTCAAACACTTTAATCTTGATGATGCAGCTCATTTTGTCAAGAAAGTTGGAAAAACTAATGTTTATCTTGTATTGTATGCATTTGATCTATTGACGATAGGGAACAATGAGAATTATATTGCACCCATAAAGAAAGAGATGAAGAATGGATTTGAGATGACAAATTTGGCACATCTTCACTACTACTTAGGCATTGAAGTGAATCATCATATAAATTACATATTCATCACCAAAAATAAGTACAATGGATAATTGTTAAACAACTTTTACATGGTTAAATGCAACCATAGTGTATACTCTAATGGAACAAAATTTGAAGCTCACATCAAAAGAAGGGAATAGATTTGAGGATACTAGCAAGTACAGTCAGTTGGTGGGAAGTCTTATCTACTTCACTACTGCCAAACCAATCACTTCATTTTTTGTTGGGATTATTTCCAGGTCTATACAAAAGCCTTGTGAAGGACATTGGTCTTTCACAAAGATTTCTAAAATATTTGACAAGAACTCAATATTTTGGAGTCAAGTTTTCTAAGGTGAATGAATTCTTCATTTTTATCAGATATTTTGATTTAGGCTTTGATGGGAACAAACAAAATGGAGTGTTGACTTCATGATATATAATGAGTCTTGGATCAATAGTTGTCTCTTGGAGGACACACAAGTAGTTAGTTCCAACATATTCCACAATAGAGGCATAATATGTGGAATTTGTTGAAGAAATAAAGGAGATTGTGTAGCTTAGGAAAATACTTAAGTTTGTAGGATAAATAAGTGAATTCTACTCTTCTAGTTGACAATACTTCTACAATCAAGTTACCAAAGAATTATATATTCCATGATAAAACTAAACACATCGAAACAAAGTATCATTTAAATTCATATCATGTAGAAGCCAATACTATTCATTTGATACATTGTTCCACAAATGACCAAATTGCAGAGATCTTTACGAAGCACTTGGAAGAGGAAAGTTTGAAAAGTTTATAATGATGCTTAGAATCATAAACACCCCTTCAGCTTGAGGGACTGAATGTTGGAAACCTAGTCTTTAGAGGTTTTTTCATTATAAATCAAAGTGTTAATCTTAGGAGAAATAGTAAAATACAAAAAATCAATGGTACTTTTGGAAAATGAAACCATGGGTCACTACATTGTATTAAATAATGTTTCCCATTAATAGAAATGCATCTCAATGGAGTTATTCCTTTATTTTGAAAGATATTATATCGTCAACCTCATGACTATTGCTAACCCATACAATTCCAAGAAATTCACATCATTTCAAATTTAACTAAAAAGGGGAATATTGGCATTAGAGAAGTACTCCCACTGATCTAGCAAAGACTCACTTTCATGATTCAGAAATATTTTTTCACAAAAAAAATCACGAGCACAAGAAATTCATTGAGCTAATAAAATGCATGATGATATCGTAGTAGAAAATATTATTTAATATCACTAACAACATTCACTTGAATATAGTTAGGACATGCCATCAACAAAAGTGTTCAAAGTGTCACAACTTATACCAATTTTATATTTAGATAACTTTCGATTAGGTGTTTTTGAATTTGATTTATTTTTTCAAATAAGGTGTACTAGAGTTCCTATGTTAAAACAAAATTTGTTTCTATGAAGTTAGTATTTTTATATCAATGAAAAACCTCTACACACGTTTGAGAAAATATATTAATTAATTAGCCATTAATAAAATATTGTATTTAAAAAATTCTCTACGTTTAAAAATTCCATGCTCTATGTTTTATATTCCTCTCTTAGGTATTTCATTTTGGTAGGTTTTGTTCCCTAGGTTGTTCTTGGTGAGGGAACATTGTCAAGGCACCCTTTGGAGGCTTTGGACGACCTCCTAACTTTTGCCTTTAGATGGCTCCTGAACTAGAGGATATAACCCTTAGATTATAATAAAATAATGCTTATTTAAATCACCGTGGAAGTATCTCCTTCAAACACACTTAAATGTTAGATTCAATAAGTAATAAATAAATGTTGGATAAATATTGCAAACTAGGCACAATAGCTCCTGGTAAAATATCAAACCAAGATCTTTCCATTGGACATTTTATCCCACATTACAAATACATAAATATTTAATGGAATATGTAGAATAATGACTTAGATACTAATGGGAATGGCATGGAACTTCTGAGCACTAAGAAAACCCAAAATAGTAGAAATTATAATATGGGTGGTAGTCGTTAAAATCTTTGATAAGAAATAAATGTGTGAAGTAATAGTGGTATAACTTTGAGCAAGTGTGCAAAAAATCACACATTTACTACTGGTGACTTAGGTAACCTAACAACACAAAAAATGAATAATAAACTAAACTCGTAATATTCAATCTTATTCTTCACATCTCATTCAATTGTTAGAAAACAAATCCATACAATAAAATGAACCTAAACTAAACATAGGTTAAATATTACAAAGATAACTAATGAAAAGATTTTTTTTATTTCCAAATAAAAATTACAAATTACACCTAGAAAGAGAGAGTTACTGGCGTGGGCCTTTAAAATCCTCTATAGGAGGGCTCTTTGTGTCGATTATTCTTCATATCTCATTCAATTGTTAGAAAACAAATCCATACAATAAAATGAACCTAAACTGAAAACATAGGTTAAATATTACAAAGATAACTAATGAAAAGATTTTTTTTATTTCCAAATAAAAATTACAAATTACACCTAGAAAGAGAGAGTTACTGGTGTGGGCCTTTAAGATCCTCTATAGGAGGGCTCTTTGTGTCCCTTCTACAGCAAGATGTTGAATGTATCTTCCATATGCAAGTGGGGAATGGAATGGTAGTGAGAAGGTTTGAGAACTCATATGGAGAGTTCAAATGATATATAATTAGAATGGTGACGATGATAATGGTCATGTGTAAATGGTGAACGGAAAGCCTCTCTATTTATAACAAAATAATATATCATATTTGGTATATTCAAATAATAAAATATTTGGTAGACCATGAGTATCATTTTTGGGAGCTGAAAATATTAAAGAAATGATCAATAATTTTTATTTAGTTAACTAGCTCAATAAATAATGATTAACTGAGTTAATTAAGGAAAGTGGGTGAAATAATTAATAAATGAAATTTTTTTATTAATTATTTCTAAGTGATATCGTCAAAATGGTTAGAAACAATTATTAAATAATGATTTAATAACTATTTCCGAGGAGAATATTTAAATGATTAAGGAATAATAAATAAATAATGATTTATTTAATATTCAATTGAGTTTAGTTTGGGTGGTTGGGAGGGATGATTGGGAACCTCCCAGTCCTATGTTCAAGCCCCAAGGGTTAGATCAATTGGTTGAGTTCTCGTTGCTAAGTATCTTGCCAGTTAGGAGGTCACGAGGTCAAATTTCCTCAATGCCTTTAGGGTTAGGCCCTGCTTGTTTGGTCGGCGGGTAGATCCCTTCGAGTTGATCTACCTAAATTTTTTGGTGGATGTAGTGACCTGAACCATCCTAAAATAAATAAATAAATAATTATTTAATTATTTAATTATTCCTATAGAAATGGTAAAAGAGGGTGAAAACAAAATCAATTATTTTCACAATAAATGGGTAAATATGAAAATAACATAAAACTAAATGAATTTTTGGGTTATATTCTTGTGGGTAAATTAATTAAGTGAAACTAATTTAGGAAAAATGTTCACTAAATTGTTTCCTAAGGTGAAAGTGGGTTTTAATGTGTAAAACTCATACCACATGTTGCATTTCGATCAACCTAGTAAAATATGGCTAGGTGATCACTTTTTAGGTGATAACATAAAGTGTTAAAATGACACCAATAGTATACAATAAAAACATATTGACAATCTCTAGATGAACCCCACAATTCAATAGTAGCCATAAATATTGAATAACATTGATTTTTAAGTGAGTCTCCCTTTATCACCAACAAGCACCAATACATATTGTACTTATTTTAAAGCTTTTAAAAATACAAACCTACTTAGAACCTTGAAAACCAGTCAATATAATATTCAGATAATAAAAATTATTTTAGAGGCTAGTGCTCAAAATAGATGTTCAATGACAATAGTAAAGAAAATCATTGAGAAAAACCTACACCATCAATCTTTATTTTTCAAACAACTTCACATAAAATCTGATAACCACTAAGAAGAAAAGATGCTTTGATTAACTTAAGAAAAATACATTCAGTGAGAAGGAGACAAAATATACAAATTAATCGATGAATCCTATGACTAGGTTCTTCATCTACTACAAAAATAATTCCCCCCTATGGACTTCTCAACAATCTACCTCTTACCACTCCAAAACTCCAACCATCTATCAATGTCTTCAATTCTCTTATTGTTAGGTCCCCATAATACTAGTGTACCCCTTATTATTGTTAGTGTAGCCCCATTATTGTTATTTTTGTGCCCATGTAGTCCGCATATTGTTATTATTGTGCCCCATAGGTGTAGCCTCATTATTGTTATTTTTGTTCCCATGGAATCCCCATATTGTTATATTGTGACCCCTTAGACTCATATATATAGAAGGTAGGTTTTGTCATTTGTATCATCCAAGAATTGTTCATTTATGTAATGTAAAGGAGGTTTTCCCCTAGAAGAGGATGATTTATAAGTTGTGATCTATATTTTATCCTATTTTGTGAGTTGGTTGCATAACATTTCGTATCAGAGCTTTGGATTCTAGGGTTTCGTTGTTGCAAATGGGTCATCTTGGAATTTTCACTATAAATTTGTTTCTATGAAGGTTAAGAAGCTGAAATTTTTACCACGAGAAATAGATATCCAAAGGAACTTCATGTAAAACTTTCAAATATTGGTTTGCTATATTCTTAGAGATATCATTTTAAGAAGTTAGGGTTTGGGCATAATTTCATTTCAAACAGGTGGCTAAGGGAAAATCATCATAACTTTAGTTTCAAACATCGAATTGGAATTTTGTAAAATGTGGCTGAAATTTCACGGACTATAGTTTCATGTGTATCAATTTCAGAGCTAAATGTAAAAATGGTGACATGTGGCACGTCGTACATGTTTTATCTACTGAACCAAACCATAATTAGGTCATTTTGGGAGATTCGACATAACTTTATCTTGAAGAATCACAATTAGGTCTGACCTATGGAATTGGAAAGAAGACTAAGAGGGATACCACAGGGAAGAATTTCAAATCTTGGAGATCCAAAATTACAAAGTGACAACCATTTCAAGTTCAAGCTCCTAAAAACAAGAAAAAGGTGTGTAGTTTAAAAAAAAATTGCAAAACTTTTGTTTAAAAAATCAGTTTGAAGTGATTCTAAGGGAATATTTAAGAATTGATATCAACATTGAGTTCTAAAATGCCTCCAAAAAATAATTCCACACCCATTAAGCCCTCATAAAGCTCTACTATGACACATGAGTAATTGCAGCATGATATCTCAAACTTACAAGACCAAGTGCAACAAATTTCACTCTCACATAGAACAACCAAAAATGAACTAGAAGCTAAGATGGATGGTTTGAAGGATGGAATGAATGGCATGAAAGCTAATATGTATGGTATATAAGACAACATGGAATATTTGAAGAAATACATGGAAGATTTGAAAGGAAGGTTTGGCAAAGTTGCTACAAGAAAATCTTCCTAATGGCAAAAAGGTAGTAGAGGAAACTCATGATGAGAACAAAAAAAATGCTAATCATGATCTCATAGACTCTGATGTTGGATTGAAGACCCACCATATTCCAAATATTGATATGAGGAATTTTGATGTCAAGGATCCCGTAACATGGATACTACAAATGGAGCAACACTTTGATCTCCATAATGTGCAAAACATGAAAAGGTACAAATTGCAACTTTATATTTAGAACCCAATACATTTGTATGGTATCGATGGATTTGTTCTCTTAAAAAAATTATCACTTGGTCAATTTTTACGGATGAAATGATAACACATTATGAGCATACAAAGAGCAAAACCTTATTTAGCGAAATGATAAATCTCAAACAAAAGGGTTCAATGGTGGAGCACATTGAGGACTTCCAAAAACTGAATATAAGGGTAAATGATATTCCAGAGGAGAACGGGACTGATGTCTTCATAGGGACATTAAAGGATAACATCCAACATGAGGTTCGCCTTTGGGAACCTAATTCATTGGAGAAGGCATTCAGGTTGGCAAGAAAAATTGAAAGCAAAATTATGGTGACAAGGAAGCCAACCACTCACAACTATAAAGATGGAAGTGTTGCTACTCCTAGACTTCCACAAGCTACAAGGTTGACACCAAAACAATTGGAAGAAAAAAGAGAAAAGGGGATTTTCTATAGTTGTGATAGAAAATACACTAAAGGTCATAAGTGTGCTCTGAAGAAATTATTTTACATAGTTTGTGAAGAGGAGGAAGAAAAGGAACAAGAAACTTAAAAAGAAGAGGATCTACACCCTAAAAAAATTAAGGTGGAGGGTCATATTGTATCTCATAAGAGTGTTAAGGTATACCCTAACAAAATTAAATCCATTAATGAATGGAAAATCCCCACAACCATAAAGCATCTTCGAGGATTTCTGGGTTAAAAGGGTATTATCACAACTTTGTTAAGAATTATGGGAGAATATCGGCACCTCTAACATCATTACTGAAGAAATATGCATTTTCTTGGACTCCAGAAGAAACTAAGGCCTTTTAACATCTTAAAGAAGAAATGTGCCAAGCACTAGTCTTAGTTATGCTAGAATTCACATAAACTTTTATTGTGGAATGTGATGCCTCAAGAAATAGAATTGGTGCATTTTTAATGCAAGGAAGACCCCTAGCTTTTGAGAGTCGTCTAATCAAAGGAAAGTATTTACAGAAACATATTTATGAGAAGGAAATGTTGGCAATACTACATGCAATAAAGAAATGGCGACCTTACCTAATGGGAAGACACTTCAAGGTAAAAACAGATCATGATAGTCTTAAATACTTTTTTGAACAAATATTATCTTTAGAAGAGCAACAAAAATGGGTCACAAAGATGTTGGGTTATGACTTTGAAATCATCTACAAAAAAGGGAAGCAAAATGTTGTTTCAGATGCACTCTCAAGAAAGGAGGAGGATGTGGAAGCATTGTTTTGTGCCATTTCTATTATCCAACCTAAGTGGATAACTGAAGCAAGGGATAAATGGAAGAATGATGAAGAGGTGAGGACACTCATTCAAAATTTGTAGCAAGATCCCAGTACATCTGAAACATTTAACTAGAAAAATGATTCGTTATGGTACAAATATCACTTATATCTTTGTAAGAATTCCCAACTCAAACAAAATATTCTTTTGGAATTTCACACCTCTCACTTAGGAGGGCACTCGGGATTTTTAAAAACTTACCATAGGGTCAAGAACGATTTTTTTTGGGATGGCCTTAAATTTGATATTCAAAAGTTTGTGGCGGAATGTTTTGTTTTCCAAAAAAATAAAGTTGAGGCAACTAAGACCTCAGGTATGTTACAACCTTTATCCATTCCAAGTCAACGATGGGAGGAGGTTGTTGAGTCAAATTATATGCTTATAATTTTCCAATCATGAATTGTCAACCCAGGAAATTAAACTGATGAGATGCAGTACAAAGTATATGCAGGCTGATTACTTCAAGTGGTAATAAATTATACACACATCAATTAATGCTTCTTTCCTATGTAAATACTTGGCAGAAATGGCTATGGAGTGGCATGTGTCATCCCTCTACAGCACTTAGGATTGTTGATATTGATCGTGAAAATATAAAGATAAAACAACAATCAACAACTCATGCTTCTTTCATGTATCAATACTTTGCAGCAATGGCTATGGAGTGACATATATCATCCCTCTACAGCACTTGAGTTTGCTGATATTGATGCAGGAAAAGATAAAAGATAAATCGTAATCAAGAATCCAACTTAAAGAGCATGAATCCAAACATTGATCAAATGAAAAGAACTCATTAATATAAAGAATTAAATCACTTAACCAATTAACAGTTTGCTACAGGAAATGAAGAAAGAAAGCACTAGTTGTATACAGGAATTATTAAGGCATAAACAAAATAGAAATAAAACACACACACTATGCTGCGGGAGTTGTGAGCAAAGGGGGCCCTCCCTCACTCACAACTCCTTCAAAAGTCGAACAAGATGCTCAGAAAGATAAACAAAACATAAACTATTTTATTAATCTGGAATTTACATTCAAGTACAGTCAGGTATCTTGCTAGCAACAACAATCTCAACCCAACCCCCTTAAAAAGTGAAATACATCTAATTTATACATTTCTTGAAGCTTATATTTGGCTTGAACAAAGTAGATCACTATTCTAAGCCTACAACCAATGATACAGATACAAGTTGACAAGTATGTTAAGTCTAATCCATGACTGGAAGCATGGATTAGATGACTTATGTTATGCGGCTAATGTTGTTTCTCCATGTGGGAACGAGAGAATATCTTGAGGTTTGAGTGGTTGCAAAAGAGGATTCGGAACAGTGAATAGGATAGCTTCCATATGCAGAAAATTCCCTTCAAAACCCATGTCTTTACTCGATCTAGAGATGAGTGGAACATGGTCAACCATTAATCTCGCTGCAGGTAATTGAGACGGTTGTAGGAAAACGGCGTTTCTGCAGGGAATCTGGAACGTCTATAGGAATCTCGACCGCATGAGCCAACTGCAGGAATTGCGGAACTATTCGAATCTAGAAAATTTGTGCACGAGTTCTAGAATAGTTAGAGTAGTAATGCAATAAAGACATAGCTAGATCAAAGAATACTCAAATTTAGATAGAATGACACTTCTTATGATAATTCAACATACCTTAGGCTTATGGTATCATTTTTAGCCAAAACTAGATAACATAGCCAAACTAGGTATAATTAAAGAGCGAAAAGGGTTCAAAAATAAGGGAGGCAAGGTCTAGGATAGGTATAAAAAATGGGTAAAGTTCAGACTCAACATCTCCCCCACACCAAAACTCTTGCATGTCCCTATGCAAGCAAAACTGAGGCAGTCCCCAAACATAAAATCAACTGTTCTCCTGGGTTGTAGCTATTGCAGCCAAATGATCTAGCTGGCCCTGACTAGATTATGCTTGAATCTATCCCATGTATGCTTCATTCTTCCTTTTTAAGTGGTCAATATGGGCCTACTTATTTTTCATGATGAGGGTTGCCTTCTCATTCCACTCTTCATGTTATTTTTTGCATCTTAAGGCTATTTTCCTTCAGGGCCACGTTCTCTGCTCTCAAAGCCCGTTCTGAGAGGGTAAGTTCCTTAATCGTCTCTTCCAGCATATGTTGAGACCGTTTATTTGATGGAGTCACCTCTTCCTCATGATTCCCATGTGAGGATTGGGGCACACTCAAATCCTCTTGCACTTTCACGACTTCATTATAACTTTCTTGCAGTGAAGGATCCTGAAAGGACACAGTGTCCTTGTTAATGAATGTAGCAGGATTTACCTTTTCCTTTCCTTTGGCCTAGCCACAGGACTTCTCTGTCTTCATGGTAAACTTCTTAGGTGGTGTCCCTTCTTTTGTTGTATCCTTAATGGCCAGCCGAGCAGCCTGGCTTCTAGTATATCGTTTAGCAGGAGTAGAAGGCTACTTCTGCTGGGAGGCCTGCTTAGTAGTTTCACTGATCACCATAACTTCATCATTCCTATCATCTTCTTTCACCTTTGGTCCATGGGTCCACAGTTTGTTCTTCGGTTTCTCTGTAGGATTTTCTTCCCTGAATCCCGAAGAGTCAGACTCTCCAACATTCACAAAATGGTTTTCTGTTAGAAAGTACTCCCATGACTTTTATGTTTTCGCAGGACTTCCACCAAAAAAACTTTACTAGCCCATGATGGTAGAGGTTTTCCTCAATGTGCGTGACCCTCTCTTTCGCAGCCGTGGACATTTTGATCAATGACATTTTTAAATAATAGGGAAAATTTAGGGGCTTGTCTCGGAACTGTACGAGAAGCCTGATATGAAACAAGAACGCGAGGCCAAAGAAACCCTCACATGTAACATACTTCTGCAGAAAAAATAGCAACTGACGATACTTACTAGAATTCCTGTGAAATCCCTTTACTCCAGTCGGGATTTGAGTGATCCTTTTGTAGTAAATATGCACACATTTCTTTGTTGAAGCGGCAGTTTTTAAACCATCACTCTCCATCTTGCAGGATTCCACATGCCCATGCCACCAAATCTTTCATCAACATGAACTGTATGTTTCCAACTTGTGCTTTATCCCCATTTAGGTTCAGGGAAAAATATTTTGTTACTTCAGAGTTATGGTCGCTAAACATCTGAAAGAAAGGCAACCATCTCGCCTTTTCTATTCTCGCCTTGCATCGAGGATCAGCTTCAAGCAGCGCAAGGCTCTGTGGCTTGAATCGGACGAGGGCTCGGAGCTTAGACATGGCAGAGGAGGAAATGGACAGGTAGGTTAGGAAATTTTCAGGTAAATTGAGGACAGAAGGAACAGAGAAAATGTATTCTGCAGGAATATAGTCCAAGACTTATGCAATGGGTTCGAGAGTGGAAGGGACTAGAATAGAAAATATGGGGATTTTTCGGCAGCAGGTCATGATCATGATTGCCATCATGATCCAACTTGCAGGACAGACCTCGAAAGTACAACCACCATCAGCGTGATGATAATAGGTCATGGAATTAATGCCACAATGGCTCACGCCCACAAGGGTTACCAAAACCTTCATTATGTGAAATTTTAAAGATTAAGGCATCATTATACCTTTACTCGAGCATCTTATCGTCGGCTATACTTCACCACTTACCTCCAACGATCCTGTCCTTGATGACGTAGCTTGCTTCTTGCAATGATAACCTATTACATCAGATATATAATCCACAATCTTAACCAAATAATGACTGTTAGTACTTACTACATGATTTTGATCTAATGTTCTGTTAAATGTTTTTTTTTTCTCTTTTTGTCTTTTTAGGAAATCCAGGTGTTGTTGTGCCTAACATATGTTCTACATGAATTTAAAAATAACTTTCGAACATTATTCAAGAATTAAAACTACAACTGCTAAAATTTTTGCAGAAATACTATTAGATATTTTTTCAGGAACTGAACTACAACTGATGAACATTCTGCAGGAATTGAAACAACTGTAAACATTCTTCAAAAATTAAAAACTACAACTGCTGAACATTCTGCAGGAATTGAATCTGAATATGTAGGAACCGCTTTCTCCACCCATTGTGCACAGTCCATTGCACATGAACATATGTGTCAATGTCGAATGTGCAATAGCCTCATTGGATTACCAGCCATTGAGGTCAACTGTTAACCAATTCGAGGACCATCACCATTAATGAGAGTGAGGACCAAGGTAACCTGATGCATCTTATCAGGTGTGAATATATGAGTTGTTGTCGAACCCTCTGTAGGATCCAGTAGTAAAGAAGCCATGATGATTCTCCATTACCACTAGTGAGATATCCTATCATTGGGGCATACAAGCTTCAAGGCATCACAAGGCTCTAATCGTGCACCCAGATAATTTGCTGATGTCGATGGGCCAGAGATTTTGGAAGGAGGGCCTTAAGAAATCCCACATCAGTCGAACATGAGAAATCCATATATTAATTGAGGAAAAATAAAGTTTATTGATAGGATCCAAAAGGATCTACTGACCTGTGTTTTTAACAAGCCCGGTGGCAGTCCATGCTTTCCAGATTTTAATTTTAGAGAGTCTGAAATACTGAAAAATAAAACTCCAGGGGTTTCCTTTTCCATAAATAGTCCATTGGGCCTGGAAAAACGGATAAACCTACACCAAATAGACATTCCTCTCATGTTTTATCAAGCATGAGGAGGAATAGAGTGAGCTCATTGTATTAGCAAGGAAATTAGGAAGAGACAGTGGAAGGAAGGATCCCTTCCCTTACCATTTCCAGCTCTTTTTTCTTCACAATTTCTTCCACAAATTCCTCCTTGGATTGGGGTTTTTGATATAGCTTGAGTCTGTGCCCATTCACCAAGAAGGTAACATTCTCATCATCAATGGTTTTAATCTGAACAGATCCATTATCAAAAGCTTTCTCAATCTCATAGGGGCCTAGCCAATGTGTGTTAAATTTCCCCTTGAAGTTTTTAAATTTAGAATCATACAACAATGCCTAGTCTCCCTCTTTGAATTTCTTCTTCTTTATGTATCTGTCATACCATTTATCCCTTTGTTGTTGGATCAATTTAGTATGCTGAAAAGAATCTTGCCTAATCTCGTCTAACTCATTAAGCTGTTAGATTCTCTATTGTTGTGCTTCATCAAGGTTTATACCCAAATCTGATGCCATTCTAAAGGTTTTGATCTGAAATTCGATGGGCAACAGAACTTTTTTTCCATACACTAGTTCATACAAAGAGAAGCCAGTGGCACCCCTCCATGTAATCCAGTAAGCCCACAAGGCCTGAAGGAGTCTGTCAGACCAATCCTTCTTGTGCAAGTGCACTGTCTTGGTAAGGATTGTTTCCAGCACCTTGTTGGTTGATTCCACCTACCCATTGGCCTGTGGATGATAAGGGGTGGACTTACGGTGGGTAATCTGATATTTTTGCACCATTTCCTGCATAAGCTTAGACACAAACTAAGCACCTTGATCAGTGAATATTTCCCTAGGTACTCCAAATCTTACAAAAATATCAGAGAAAAGAAAATTTGTCACTGCTTTTTCTATTGCTCTAGGTAGCGCTCTTTCCTCCACCCACTTTGTCACATAATTAGTACAAACCAAAATATACTTCTTACCTTTGGATGTAGGATTGATGGGACCTACAAAATCAAGAGCCCACCTCTCAAATGGTTCTATGAGAACCTGTGGCTACAAAGGAATATCATCTAATTGTACATGTCGCCCCATTCTTTGGCAGCTATCACACTTCCGAACATACTCCTTTGCATCCTTGAAGAGATTAGGCCAATAATAAAGTGTGCGAAGGATCTTATAAGTTGTCCGCTTGTCTGTAAAGTTTCCTCCACAAGGTTCATCATGACAGGCTCTTAAGATGTCATAGATCTCATCTTCTCTGACACACCTGCGGATAATCAAATCAAGTCCAGTAAAAAAATATCTCCCCTAATCCAAGAATAATCAGCACTTTTCCTAATGATTCTCTTTTTCTAATTAGATGAAAAGTAAGGTGGGAACTTTCCTATAGCAAGATAATTGGCCATGTCTACAAACCAAGGTGTTTTAACAGATATGGAAAACAAATTTTCATCTGGAAAGTCATCATTAACAGGAACATCCTCACCTGCATTGTTGAGCCTAGACAAGAAATCAGCTACCTAATTTTCTTTTCCCAGTCTATCCAATACCGTGATGTCAAATTCCTGCAGCAGCAACAGCCACCTAGTAATTCTACCATTAGTGATTGGTTTATTCATGAGATAAAGAATAGAAGAATGATTTGTGTGCACAAAAAATTCATAACCCGTAATGTAGTGTCTAAAATTGTTAATAGCATAAATAACAACAAGGAATTCTTTTACAGTTACCATGTAATTCAGTTCTGCAGGAGTCAAGTTTTTACTAATAAAATAAATGGCATGGGTTACAGGATCCTCCTTTTGACCCAATACTACTCCTATGGCTGAATCAGAGGCATCAGTGGAAATATGAAAAGACAAATTCCAATCTGGGCCTCTTAAGACAGATGTTGAAGAAATATTTTCCTTGAGTTTATCAAATGCAGCTTGACACTCATTATTCCAATGAAATTTAGATTGTTTGGTCAATAATTTAAACAATGGAGAGGCTACCTTTGTAAATTTTTCGAAAAACCTCCTATAGTAGCGTGCATGTCCAAGAAAACTACGAACTCCCTTTTGATTGGTTGGTGGAGGCAACTTTACAATAACCTCAATATTTGTTGGATCGACCTTAATTCCTGCAGCAGAAACATGATGACCCAAAACAATACCTTCAGTTATAATCATACAAAATTTTTCATTACTTAACGAAATATTAGTTTCTCTACACCTCTGCAAAAAAAATTCAAGATAATGTAAAGCTTCTTCAAAAGTATCACCCATAACTGTAAAATCATCCATATAAACCTCTACGAAATCATGCAAAAGATCAAAGAAAATACCAAGGACCGCCCGTTGAAATGTGGCTGGTACGTTACATAGACCAAATGGTAATACTTTGTATGCATAGGTACCCCAGGGACATGTAAACGTTGTATATTCCTGATCCTCGGGGGCTATCCTAATCTGATTGTATCCGCTGAATCCATATAGGAAGGAAAATCATTTTTTCCCTGCTAGAGTATCCAGTACTTGGTCTATAAATAGTAAAGGGAAATGATCTTTTAATGTAGCTTTGTTTAGTTCCCTGTAATCTACACACACTTGCCATTTACCATTTTTCTTGGGGACAATGACTAGTGGGGATATCCATTGGTTATCTAAGATAGGATAGATGAATCCTACATTTAACAATTTTTGTAATTCATCTTTTACAACTCCCCTTAAAGCAGGGTTCATCCTCCTTTCTGGTTGTCTCACAGGCCTAGCATTTTCTTCTATGTAAATGTGATGAATGCATGTGTTTGGGTGAATTCTCCTCATATCATTATATTCCCATGCAAATGTATCTGAAAAAAAATTTGAGGTTTGAATTAATTGTTGTTCTTTTTCATGAGTTAAGGCAGAATTAATGTTTAAAGGATTTTCAGGAAAAATTTGCACTACTTTACTCCCCCATTCAGACATTGAATATGTAGGAAATGCAGATAAGAGGGTTGAATGTAATTCAGAAGCTGAACTATGTTCATAAAAATCCTGCAGATCAGTAATGATATCTAAATTATGACTAGACTGTCCTTCTAAATGCCGTAGGAAATTAGGATTATAAATACAACAATTTATCATATCTTCCTCATAATTTTCCTTAAGACTCATGGCTTGGGCTATTGTTAAAAATGGTTGGGTACCTTCCGAATCATGTTATTCTTCTTCTTCAACCCAATGTGTGTTTTCTGATCTCAAGAGGGGTTTAGCGGGGGATACAAGTTGATATGTTTTGTTTCAGCCCCATGGGTGATAGTCATGTTTCCATATCTACACCCTATGTAGGCATCAGCCGTGGCTAGCCACGATCTCCCCAAGATCAATTGGTGCCCTCCAAAGTTAGTTTTAGGTTGAAGAACATAAAAATCTGCAGCGTACTCCCAAGAATCCAATGAGATGACAATGTCTTCTAAAACTCCCTTTGGCTTTACCTTAGACCTATCTACTAATTCTAACATGGTAGGGGTGGATAATAAGTCAAAGGATCCTATATGAGATAAAATTTCCATAGCCATCACATTGATGGATGCACCTAAATCAATCAAAGTGTTCTTTATGGGGTATCCATTGATGAAGGTGGTCACCACAAGGATTCCTAGATCCACATATTTTTTAGTAACAAACCCAGTAGACATTAAACTTGCAAGCTTTCCACCAACTTGAATTGTTGAAGGTTCTTTATTTTGTCTTCCTGGTTTCTTGGTACATAGTTCCCTCACTATTTTGGCATATATTGGGATTTCTTTTATTTCTTGCAGTAATGGGATCTTGATGCACATGTTTCTCAGTTCAGACACAAGATCAAATTCGGGTTGTTTCATTTTAATTTCCATTTCCAACCTCTCTGGAAAAGGAGGTTGGACTATATGAGATGAGGAAGGTTCTCGTGGCCTTGAGGTGGATGGTTTTGCTAGTTCAAGTATGGTTTCCTCTTTAGGCATTTCTAAGGTATCTTCCTCTACAATCTCCTCAATTCTCTCAGGCTGAGTCACCACCTTTCCCAACCTATGGTTGATTTCCTGTAGTTGTATAGGAACAGACATTTCCTGTAACACAGAGTCAGAAACTTCCTACAGCAGTTGAGGTGCAATACAGTAGGTAGGAAAAGTGGGATAAGTGACCAATCCGATGTTGTGAGAGGATCAGACAGTTTTATTATTGGGATTAGACACTGGTTGAGCAGGAAGCTGTGTGGGACGAGGTTGATTTGGTGGGTCAGTTAATTGGAGTTGTTGTTGTGGTTGTATCATTTGTTGCGGTGTGGGCTGTGAGTAAAAATTTTGAGTTGGGAAACTTTGTGTAGTAGGATAAGAGTAGTTCCCTTTCCAAGGCTATTGAGGAGGCCAAGGCTGCCAGGGCATTGGAACATTCCACATCTGATTTTGAGCATAAGGAAATTGAAAATTTGACTGCGACATACCTACAGGACGTGGCTGCCATGGCCTCTGAGGTGCCATTGCATAAAGTGCATTGACAGCTCCTTGATCTATTATGTATGTTGCTTTAATTTTAGGAAGAGAAAGACAATGATCAGTGGAATGCTCAGCCTTATAAATTTGACATACCTCGATACTATTAGCAGGGCATTCCCTTAGAGAATGTTTCTTCCTACATTAGGAGCAGAACACCACCAAGGCTTACTCCAGTTCATCTTGTTTCTCATGTCTCTTCTTAGCCTACAAAACATCTAATTGTGAAGATAAAGTGCTAAGAATATCAGTTTTAAAAATTTCAAATAAATTACCCATTTCAGATTTGGTTACTCCGACTCCGGCAACTGATTTGACAAGCTTGGAAGAAGGGTCTCTTGGTCATCCTCCAACCTTGGAATTTCCTCTTGAATATATTTTACAAAACTCACATACATCATCATAACTCAGCTTTGATACATCACCTGCCCCCATTAGATTTAAGACCTCCATATATTCTGGTCTAATTTCCCTAACCAAAATGGTTCTCTTGGTCTCTTTATCCAATAGATTCATATTGGATCTCTGCAAATTATATTGGAACCTTTCTACCAAATCCCTAAGACTCTCCCCTTCCTTTTGATTCATCCCAAAAATACATTCTTTGAGGTCTTTGGTCTTATAGTAGTCTTGGTACTTTCTCAGGAATATCTTCTTCATTTCATCCCAAGTTGAAATGGAGTTTTACCCCAACCCCATAAACCACCTGAGAGTTGCATCCTTTAATGTAGCAAGAAACAACTTCAGCTTTTGAGCATTGGAAGAATAGTCATAGCTCTAACACAACACATCAAATTCGAATAGGAAGGCATCTGGATCCTCGCTAGAAGTACCACAAAAATTAGGCAAGGCTGAGGGAGGAATGTTTTCATCTGAGTAGCTCCACCAGTCTCCTTAATAGGAAATTCAAATGTGACTAGTTTCTCCTCGGTCTCACCAATGCCTTCTAGATGAGCCATATCAGTCCAAGAAAGAGTGGAACCTTGGAAGGCTATATATTCCTCAGATTCAATGGTATGGAACTCTGGTTCTTTAACAGGGTTCACAAGGAACTCCTCTTCCGGCTGACCACTGAGCAGAAATGTTGTCTTTCTTGTAAGGGGAGACTCAAGATGGGCAGCAATGAAAGAATTTCCAACAGAGGATTCTGCTATGGAATTGTCAATCTGCTCAGACCTACAGACCTCTTATTTGGATTCTTCTTCCTTTACTTCCTTGTTTCTTGCAGACGTCCTTTTTCTTGCCAGTGTATTATTAAATGAAGTGGTTCTCACACCACCACGAAAAAATGTAGGAAATATTGGACCCTATTCATCTAATATTCAAACAAAATTAAAACTTACCAAACAATCAGGACGCGGCTTTGGTGAGTGTCTAACATCTGTGGGTGCATGGGCTTTTATCTTCGTATTTTCACTTCGACTCCCCCAGTCCTGAAAAAAAATCAACAAAATCAAACTAAAACACTTTCAGTATCATCCCTTAGCACCTCCCCGGGAACGACGCCAAAATTTTGTGTCAAATTATATGCTTATAATTTTCCAATCATGAATTGTCAACCCAGGAAGGTAAATTGATGAGATGCAATGAAAAGTATATGCAGGTTGATTACTTCAAGTGTTAAAAAATTATACACACATAAACTAATGCTTCTTTCCTATGTCAATACTTGGCAGTAATGGCTATGGGGTGGCATGTATCATCCATCCACAACACTTAGGATTGTTGATATTGATCATGAAAAGACAAAGATCAAACAACAATCAACAACTCATGCTTCTTTCCTGTATCAATACTTTGCAGCAATGACTATGGAATGGCATATATCATCCCTCTACAGCACTTGAGTTTGTTGACATTGATGCAGGAAAAGATAAAAGATAAATCGTAATCAATAATCCAACTTAAAGAGCATGAATCAAAACATTGATCAAATGAAAAGAACTCATTAATATAAAGAATTAAATCACTTAACCAATTAACAGTTTGTTGCAGGAAATGCAGAAATAAAGCACTAGCTGTATACAGGAATTATTAAGGCATAAATAAAACAGAAATAAAACACACACACTATGTTGCGGGAGTTGTGAGCAAAAGGGGCCCTCCCTCACTCACAACTCCTTCAAAAGCCAAAGAAGTTGCTCAGAAAGATAAACAGAAGATAGACTATTTTATTAATCTGGAATTTATAGTCAAGTACAGTCTGATATCTTACTATCAACAACAATCTCAACCCAACCCCCTTACAAAGCGAAATACATCTAATTTATACATTTCTCGAAGCTCATATTTGGCTTGAACAAAGTAGATCACTACTCTAAGCCTACAGCCAATGATACATATACAAATTGACAAGTCTATTAAGTCTAATCCATGACTGGAAGCATGGATTAGACGATTTCTGTTATGCGGCTGAAGTTGTTTCTCCATGTGGGCACAAGAGAATATTTGGAGGTTTGAGTGGTTGCAAAAGAGGATTCGGAACAGTGAATAGGACAGCTTCCATATGCAGCAAATTCCCTTCAAAACCCATGTCTTTACTCGATCTGGAGATGAGTGGAACATGGTCAACCATTAATCTCGCTGCAGGTAATTGAAACGGTTGTAGGAAATCGACGTTTCTGCAGGAAATATGGAACATCTGCAGGAATCTCGGCCACATGAGCCAACTGCAGGAATTGCGGAACTGTTCGAATCTAGAAAATCTGCACACGAGTTCTATACTAGTTAGAGTAGTAATGCAATAAAGACACAGCTATATCAAAGAATACTCGAATTTAGATAGAATGACACTTCTTATGATAATTCAACATACCTTAGGCTTATGGTATCCTTTTTAGCCAAAACTAGATAACATAGCCAAACTAGGTATAATTAAAGAGCGAAAAGGGTTCAAAAATAAGGGAGGCAAGGTGTAGGACAGGTATAAAAAATGGGTAATGTTCAGACTCAACAGAGGTTTTATTGGATTTTATCACAGATTTACCCAAGTCCAAAGGAAAGACTTTGATCATTGTGGTAGTTGATAGACTTACGAAGTATGCAGACTTTTGTGCAGTATCTCATCCATTTAAAGCCAGTACAATTGCTACTCCATTTATGGAAATAATTCAAAATCTACATGGAAACCGAAAGATTATTGTAAGCGATAGAGATCCCATTTTTATAGGAAATTTTTGGACGGAATTATTTTCTTTTTTGGGTCCTCAATTAGCTCATAGCTCATCATATCATCCTCATTCTGATGGGAAAACTGAGATAGTGAACAAATGTTTAGAAGGATATCTTCGCTGCTTTGTATTTGATAAACAAACACAATGGTTCAAGTGGTTACCCTTGGCTGAATGGTGGTATAACACTTCCTTCCATACTGCAGCAAAAATGACCCCACTTATGGCACTTTATGGATATCAGCCATAGTCCATCACATCATATTTAAGAGACAATTCTAAGCTTCAAGCACTGGAATATGACATCGAGCATCAACAACAAGTTCTCCAACTCTTAAAGGATAACCTCACTTTGGCACAGAATTGAATGAAACAACAAGTAGATCAACATCGTAGCGAAAGACATTTCGATGTAGATGACTGGGTATTTTGATGGCTACAACCATATAAAAAAATATCACTCAAGCTAGATAAGAAGGATAATAAATTATCACCAAATTATTATGGTCCTTACAAGGTGTTGCAAAATATTGGTACTATGGCATACAAATTGAAGCTTCTTGCAACGTCCTGAGTGCACCCATTTTTCCATGTTTCATGCTAAGAAGGTTATAGGTGACAAGCTTCGAGTTCAAACGATATTTCCGAAACTTGACGAGGAAGGAAAAATCATATCAGAACCTGAAGCAGTCACAGAAACAAGAACTCGACATCTACGAAATCGATTAATTTCATAATATATCATCAAGTGGAAGAACTTACCCGCTAAATATTTGACATGGGAGGATGAGAATTTTATACATAAGCATCCAAAACTACTCATGCGTTGAGAACAACACTTGTTTGAAGGAGAGGGGCATGTTATGTCCCAGTGATACTAGTGCATCCCCTTATTATTGTTAGTGTAGCCTCACTATTCTGATTTTTGTGCCCATGTAGTCCCCATATTGTTATTATTGTGCCCCATAGGTGTAGCCCCATTATTGTTATTGTTGTGCCCATGTTGTCCCCATATTGTTATATTGTGACCCCTTAGACTCCTATTTACAGAAGGTAGGTTTTTTCATTTGTATCATCCAAGAATTGTTCATTTATGTAATGTAAATGAGGTTTCCCCCTCGAAGAGGCTGATTTTTAAGTCGTTATCTATCTTTTCATCTATTTTGTGAGTTGGTTGCATAACCCTAATTTATCCAATTTTGCATGTTGATTTCCAGATCTTCTTTGTGCATTTTCTCTCTAAAAATTAAAAAAAAAAGGTTGTTGATGAAGGTTCAATTATTTTCCTTACTCTTAATGCATCAATCATCCACGTAATCTCCTAGTTGTCATGTTACAATCATAGACAAAAAAAGTGCTTTGAACTCATTTTCAATATATCAACTTGAATTCCATATGTCAATCTTGTAAATACCCTAAGTATTGATTAACTTTTTTTAACTTATAATTATCTTATTTCAAAAATAGAGAAGCCAGTATGTTTTCATGAAGTCTTGTCAACAAGGAAAATAACACAATATTCTCTTCAAGTACATGCCAAACATCTTTGGTCAACAGAAAACTAAAGCATAACTTTTTTTACTACCTACATTGGAGAGTTAATAATAACCTCCAAATCATCATATCATTTTAGATAGTTGTTCCTTTTTCTCCAGTTAAGAAGACATGACCTCCAATGATTCTTTATTCGAAGGCATTTTGTATCAACATAATTTAAAAGAAAAGTCACATGCTCTTACATGATATCATTAAGTTTATCAATACCTTATGGACCAAACAACCAAAAAAATCCTTAGTGAGGTATTCTTGTGACTATCTTTTAATATTGAAGCACCTATTTGTAAGTGTAAATAAAAGACTAGCACTATTTACATCCTTAACAACATTCTCCAATTACTAATCACATATAATTGAAATGACTTGATATATTAATGTAGTGGTTCCATAGATCTCCTTGAGCAATGGCTGCATCATCACAAAGCCATTTCCTTCAAGCATTTTCGCAGATCAGTCATTATAGTGGCAGACCTTCTGGCCAACAAAGGAGTAGATCATGATTCTCCCCTCCTCTCAGCCTGCCTTCAAAATATCGATGATGAATCACTTTGCAATGCTTGCACTCAGTTGGTGCTCAAAGACACCTAGCTCCCGGATGCGGGTGCCCGCTAGCTTGATCTACCACCTAGCCTCACCTACGCCAGGCAGACGTCCATGCCACGCGGAGGCACATAGCCCAGGTGAGGAAGCCATTAAATTCGCCAAATTGTAGCACTTTGGCATTACTTCCCTTCACTTCACCCGTCGCGACTTCATTGCTGCTCGTCCTCATTACAGGCAGGCCATGCCATTTATGGGCCATGGCACCACCCCTTCGTTGCATTCCACTCTCAGTTTCTCTGCCCATTTTTCTTTTCGCTCTGGTTCATTCTATTGTGGCTCAGCCCATTCGGCTCTGCCCTCTAGCTCTACCATCCTCTGTCATGGCTCCGCCCAGCCTACAGTCCCTCTGTCTTCCCTTGCCCTTCTACTCTATGCTCAGCTCTATCACCCTGCTAGCCTGCCTCATTCATTCCTTTCGCAGTCCTCCAATTCCACCTCCATACCTTGATGACACCACATGCGCTGCCGAAGAGGAGGAGGTCGTGGCATGCCATCTCGACCACCCATTCATGTCTCAGCGGGTCGCTCCATGGATTTCTCCCTCGAATTAGAATCTTCGGAGGCCATTGACCCCTAGCTCCTCACCGCTCACATTTCTCTGCATTTTCCTGAAACTCAGCCTGGCTCAGGTTCCAAGAAGTGTGGTCGCAAATCCACTCTATCCCCTTCTGTTCAGAATCATCCCCACAAAATGGTAGCCTTGCCAGTCAAGACAATAGAGGATTCCGTGGTTAGTGGGGGAAGTAGCAGCTTTTCTGATGGTGGGAACGCTACCGCTTCAGGTGTTTGTTCGACTTCAACGCCAGAGCAGCCCAAGCCATAGGATGACTACAGGTGCTTTATTGAGGAAAAGCGGCCTCCCCATCCTACTCTGGATGACAAGGGAAAGCATGCCTAGAGCTATGATGCTCTCCTCTCACGGTTTTTACAGCCTTATCATAGTTTTTATGCTTTTTAACTTTCTGCACTATTTATCTAGTTATGGTGTCTCTCTATCTAATGCTAGTTTCCCCTCTAGGTGCAGCAATTTTCATGCTACATGGACTCGTTCCATCATGAGGCAGCCCTTCTTTTTATTTTTTGAATTTTCCTGCCGGAATTGGCTAGTTCAACAATTCCGGCTTGGACGTGGATTGTAACAATGTTCTTTTTGTATGATATAATAGAAGTACACATATTCATAAGAAAAAAAATGTAATGGTTCCATATATTGATTTCATTTTTCATAAATAGAAAACTAAAAGGATCCATACACATATTTTGTTAATCATTGAAATAATGGTTCGAGAAAAAAAAATAGACAATGTATACATAATGGAAAAAATACTTCATATTATCAAATTTCCTAATTGTTTGGATCATGGATTTTTCCAAGTATTTTTAGCATCAATCAAAAGTTGTGAATGAATGAGTAAACCTAGTTAGATATGTTGTAAAACTTCATTGGTTATGATCCATTCAATGTACTCAATATTTTTCCGTGAATGCTTTATATTTATTCAAAGCGTGAGGAATACTCATCCCAAAATTGATTCCTTCATAATAATAAATATCTAAAACTTGGGGTTTTTATTTCTCAAATAAAGGTGCCAAAACATTGACAACATGGCCCATATCATGCCATTGAAATGGTTTCAGTGTAGTGTAATGATATGCTAGTTCAAACATAGTGCAAATAATTCCAAAAATTTTATATGTAACTTCTAGAATTTGATCTATAACATAGCCTAAATGGTCGACATTTTCACTTGGAAAATGTTGGCTTCTATGATATATTTTTTGTTAAGTCCAGTTGGAATTAAAAAAAAAAAATCAGGTTACAATTGTCAAGTTTTGGAATTTGGGGTGCCCTAGGGGGTTTTGATGATGTTGAATCCTTTTCTACTATTAAAATCACGATTGAAACACTAAAAATTTAATATTTTTCAATCCAAAAATTTCAGATTCTGGCCAAAAAATATATTCCAGGCGAAATTTTACCTTGGTAGACAATGCCTTTGATATAGTACCTGCATTAATGAGTCTCGTCTCAATTTATCCGGAATAAAATATGATACTAAATGCATGCTCTACTTAGGTTCATTCCCATCTAGTTCCCTCCTTCTAGTAATAATCTCCATTATCACAACACAAAAGCTATATATTGTTGGAAACTCAACTATAGTAAGAGGGGGAATGAATCAATATAGCGCATTCATGGTCATCAATTTACAATTTTCCCTTTTCTTTCTAAATTTTATCTGAATTGTTAAATGAGGAACAATACATCGTATGAATATTAGATTTAACATATAAACAACATTCAACCATAGCATAAGAATCAACACATAAAAGAAACACATGTAGACAACAGATATAAGTGAAAACCCATAAAGGGAAAAACCAAGGATTTTTTTGTTGTGATGTAAATGCAAGCACCCACTCCCCTTTGACATAATCTTTTGTAGACACCCACCTACAATAGGGTTCAAACTATCTTCTACTTTGCAAGCTACAACTTACTCGGAGCACTCCCATTTCGTACATCAATTTTTGTAGGCTCCCACCTATAAGAGGCTTCAATCTCGCTTTTCTTTTGCAAGATACAACTTGTTGGAAGCACCCACTTCCACTTACAAGCTAAAACCTATTCCTTTTCAGGATACTACCTCAAAGGAGACACCAATCCCCTGATACATTACATTTTTAATATGTTGGCTTACCTAGTCTTTAATTATGAATACCTCCATTTCTTTGTCTATGTTTTATACTTCATTTATGCTCCTTTACAACTTCTTATCTCCTACTCTTCATCTTCAATTCTTCTTCATATATTATTCTCTTCATTTTTCTCTCTTTTCCATCTATTTCATAAAGTAGTTCTCACAAAAATTTTAATTGACTAGTATATCTATCATTCAAATCACACTTTTTATATACTTAGTTTTTTGACTATTTGTATCCCAATGCAGGAATCTAAAGTGAAGGGTTGCCACTTTGTATTCCAGGGCACTTTGTGGTATCTCTCTTCATTCCTGTATTTTAATATCAAATCAAGGAAAATGGACCTTGTAATATTTGAAAAATTGAAGTAATACAAGGTAGCAATAATGATTGCATAATGGAGATTTATTTTTTCACATTATAGGATGCATACATATTTTTATCAATGATAATCCATGTATATACATGGTATTCTTATTTAAAATATTTGTATATTATGTTTCATTCTATTTTTTTCTTTTTATTCCACTAAGGCACACCACCAACACTCGTTTGGCTCATCAAACATCTTCAAGCATTTTTTAGAAACCATGACAATACTTGGGGGGGGGGGGGGGGGATTGGAGGGGGGAGGGTGAATCAATATTGTGGTAATTTTAAAACTTTCTTCACAAAGTAAAGAATACTAAAATACCAACAATCTATTTACAAAAATTAAGTAAGCATCAACAGAAGAAGCATATACGCCGTACAAAAATACTTCAATATGTTCTTCAATTTCTTTTACAAAGGCAAGCTTCAACTTGCTTTTACAAAGTTCTTTCGAACCCACCATAAGGAAGTTACTACTCTCTAATTTATCAACTACCATTTAATGGAGCTACTGCCCCTATTTTATTAGCTACCACTGAAAGGAGCTACTACTCCTGATATATCTGATGCTACTGAAAGGACATCCAAACCCTAATTTTTTACCAACCATTACTAGAAGGAGCTATAACCCTTGTTTTATCACCAAACTGAGACTAATTGGGTTGCTCAACAGTCAATTTGATGTAACTATTTCAAACCACTTGGGGTTGGAAGTTAGCCCTTCCAACCAGAGAGGGATCTACCAATAAAAAGGTAAGATATTCAATAAACAAGCTTATAATGAAGATAGTTAACTCTTATATGTTTTTAGATGATTTTTTTGTAGGTGGAAGATGAGTGAGGGCTACCATTTGGCATGGAGTAAGATAATGGACTTCAATTACAAACAAATGTAATTCATGGAAGCTAAGGCAATTGAGCTTATAAATAACTTTTTTCATCAAAAAACATAGTACATGAAGGAAGTTGGAGCATAAAACTATGAATTCCAAGTAATCATGATACTATGAAGCTGATAAAAATATATAAAATAGCAAGACACAAACATATAAGCTCCAAAATAATCTCAAGTATGAAAAACAACTGTTGCAATTGTGTATTGTCTTGATAGACAAAAATTACATACTAGCCTTCTCATGACCTTCCAACCCTTTAAAACTCCAAAACTCCCTCATTTATAGAGTGAGGTATCATAAAATAGTTTTCCACCTTGCTAGCTTCGAATTCCTACCTAAGAGACCTATTTCAAATAGGATTACATCACTTGGAGACTTCCTAGGGATATTTTCTATTTGGCAGAGTTTGAATACAAAAGGACTCTTCTTTCATTAAATAGCTCAACAAATCGATTTAATAACCCTTATCAAATGCAACCAACTAATTTTCTGAGTGTACTAGACCGCTGATGTGTCATCATGCCACATGGATGCTGAGTTGGACCTCTTCCAAGTCGAATTTTAAAATTTTTACACAAATTTGGTTAGTGAAAATTCTGAAATTAGGCCTCAAAGATGACTGCATAATTTCCAAAAAATGATATATTTGCAAAAACGGAGAGAGGTTTTTGTTTGTGGGCTTGTTTTGAAGAAAAAACTCCTTCATATTTCCAAAATTATTTTTCATTTGGTCATAAATTGAACATGAAGTGGACTACTAAAATAGTCATGTACAGGAAATTCCATAGCGCTCGTTTCATAGCAAAATCCAAAATCCACCTTTTGCATAACCTTTGACCTTTCTGACTATTGGAGGGTCTTCCTTGGGACTAATGAGGTAAACATGTGCTCTAATCCACCACTATTCTGAAATTTTTGAATAATTTTTTCCTCAAAGAAACCTACAGCGAGTTCGTAGCGAAAACTTGGCCTCAAGCCTGGAGATCGCTACGAACTTGCCTAATTTCACAAAATTTTGTAATTTTTTCTTCCTAACCCAAAAAAAATATTTTCAGCCCTGTATATTCCTTGTTATGATATCTTAAGACAAAAATTAATCAAAAACGTGTGACTTACCATCCTTCTTGGAGCAGCAGGCTCATCCTCCATCACAATCTTCTTTAGACCTTTTTTCTTCAACTCTGCTTGCATCATTTTTATCGAACCAAACTGACGTGTTGAGGTGGAAAAATGATACAATGGATTTAAGGTCTTCATACACAGAATTTGATGATGAGATGTCCATTGGTGAGGTGGAAAAAGGGATGTTTTGTCAGCCATGTCAATCCCGTGAAGTGTAATACTGAGTTGTCTTCATCAACAGATGTCCCAATGGCATTTCATAATCCCTTTTGATGACTCATATCCTTCCTAAAATGCATTGAATGCCTCAAAAAGACCAAAACTTTCATAATGCTGGAAAAATAGAGCATTATGCAATTTCGTAGCGATTTCTAACCAATTTACACTAACTTCGCTGCAGAATTGGGTAGAAGTGCCAAATTTACATGAAATGACCAATTTCACTTATGCATGAAATATTTTTGGGATTTTTATTTGACATTGACACCTATCACCTTAATGATGACCTTTAAGACCCTCACATATGTAAATTTTGGAAAATTTAAAAATTCAAAAGACCCTAGTCAACACTAACTGAATTAACCTAATTAAATTAAGACCAACCAGTTTGTTATCATGGATAACAGTGGCTCCAATGGGGATATTGTGCCCCTGTGGTGCAACAAAGAAATAGTAGCTCCAATTCCTTATCCATTGGGCATTCCCAACCACTTGTCATATTCTTTAGCCTATATTCGATCCTCGACATGCTCTTGAATAAAAAACACTTGTACAAACCAAAATTTGCAACTACAATCTTCAAGCTAAATGCTGAAAGAGATGCTTGGCCAAAAAGCTTATTTATGTACATACCAATCCTAATCTAACAACTGAAAACCAAAATTTCAATTCAAGCAATATGAAACCTCCAGTATTTCTAGTCAAAGAGCAGATCCAACACCCCGACTTCTTGATTGTGCTTGAGCAACAACAAAAGTGAATTATCTATTGGAAACTTGGAATGAAAATTGAATCCCTGCTCCATAAGAAATACAAAATTTTTCTTGACTGATGACTACAACAGACTTACCATTGGATCTTGGAAACCATGAAAAATCACCTTTTCTTGATGAGTAAAACCATGAGAGTTGAATTCATTCATAATTGATGGCTTCTTTTGTCCTATGTCTTCAATTCCAAAAACATCATCAAATAAAAAGGCAACAATAAATTTGGCTTCCCTTTCTTGTGAATCAAAAAAACCATCCATGCATCCTTGAACATCTTCAAACATGACATCCATATTGTGTGTATCAAAACTACTCTTTTGATTATCAAACAAATCAGATATAATATTTAGTAGTTTTGCTTGAGGATTTTTATCTTGATTCTGAACACTAACAACTCCTATACAAAAAAATTTATGTATATCATCCATGTCATTTTTATGATCCCCAAATAGAATAGGTAAAACCTGTATATTTAGCTCTTCATGTAGCTCGGTCTTACCTAAAACTGAAATTTCATCACATGTTACCTCACTGTTCATAATTTCCATGCATGTATTTTCAATGGCCTGATCTTGAGGAGTTTCTTCTTGACATAAAATTTCAGAAAAGGAATGGGCTGAAAAACAATTTGAATGATTTGGCTCATACCTTTGACTACATATAGATTGACAAGGTTTCAAATCCTCATAAATTTCATGTAATATGACTTTACTGTCAAATTGTTGATCTATTTCATCTTCAACTAAAGAAGAGACATCTGCTTTTTGAAAAACTTCTTGATTATCATGACAACTGACTTGAGAAGAGAATTCATAAAGTTCCTCTAACATATCCTCATCTAAGCACTCTCCATTATCACCAAGAGTTTTAAGATATGGATTAAACACCTCACAAAAATCACAACAGTCTTGTAACGGTGATAAAGAAGAATGGGATTTCTCATAATGTTTGCAGAATGTTCTATGGAAATCTTTAAGAGAGAACAAGCTTCCTGACTGAAACCCTTTATACAGTGTTCTAGTTTCATCCTCTAGGGTGGCCATAAACATTTTCATGAGACAATCCTCAAGAAAATCAGCTCGAAACTTATGTACATGCATATGGAATCTAACCAAGTGAAGAGCAGCATTATATTTATTTTCATCTTTAAATATAGGAAGATAAGTCAACCAATCAACTCTAGGCATAGGATTTGGAAAACCAAGGATGTGAGCTCGATTCATATGGGAATATCTATCATTCTTTCTTGCAATAGAACTCATATTGGAACTTGATCAAGCTACTGATATTCAAGCATTGGAGTCACCATGAAGCTTTTAATTTCTGAATTCTTCAAGAATGAAGTCACCAAGGTAGAAGTACATCCTTGAGTATTTCTGATCTCCTGCTACCTTCAAGTGCTCAGTTACTTTGATTTGACACAAATTTCTAGGAAAATGTAGCTTCAGACTCTCAGTAGACGCACCAAAAGGTTATCACCAAACTAGGACTAATTGGGTTGTTCTACAGTCAATTTGATGTGACTATTTCAAACCACTTGGGGTTGGAAGTTAGCCCTTCCAAGAAGAGAGGGCTCTCTCAATAAAAAGGTAAGATATTCAATAAACAATCTTGTAATGAATATGGCTAACTCTTATATGTTTTTAGATTATTTTTTGTAGGTGGAAGATGAGTGAGGGCTACCATTGGGCATGGAGTCAGCTAATGGACTTCAATTACAAAAAAATGCAATTCATGGAAGCTAAGGCAATTGAGCTTATTAAATAACTTTTTTCAGCAAAAAACATAGTACATGAAGGAATTTGGAGCATAAAACTATGAATTCCAAGTAATCATGATACTATGAATGATAAAAATATTTAAAATAGAAAGACACAAACATATAATCTCCAAAATAATATTAGGTCTGAAAGACAATTGCTGCAACTGTGTATCAGCTTGATAGACAAAAATTACATAATAGCATTCTCATGACCTTCCAACCCTTTCAAACTCAAAAACTCCCTCATTTATAGAGTGAGGTATCATACAAATATTTTTCCACCTTGCTAGCTTTGAATTCCTACCTGAGAGACCTATTTCAAATAGGATTACGTCACTTGGAGACTTCCTAGGGATATTTTCTGTTTGGTAGAGTTTGAATACAAAAAGGACTCTTCTTTCATTAAATAGCTCAACAAATCCTTTTAATAACCCTTATCAAATGAAACCAACTAATTTTCTGAGTGTACTGGACTGATTATGTATCATCATGCCACGTGGATGCTAAGCTGGACCTCTTCCAAGTCAAATTTTAAAATTTTTACACAAATCTGGTAAGTGAAAATTCTGAATAATAGGCATAAAAGGTGAGTGCATAATTTCCAAACCCTGATGTCTTTGCAAAAATGATATATTTTTCATTATATGGGCTTGTGCTGAAGAAAAATCCCCTTAAGATTTCCAAAATTATTTTTCATTTTGTCCTAAATTGAACTTGAATTTGACTGCCAAAACAGTCATGTACTGGAAATTTCGTAGCGCTCATTTTGTAGCAAAATCCAAAATCCACCTTTTTCATAACCTTTTACCTTTCTTACTGTTGGAGGGTCTTCCTTGGTACTAATGAGGTAAACACGTGCTCTAATCCACCTCTATTCTAAAATTTTTGCATAAATTTTTCCTCAAAGAAACATACATTGAGTTCATAGCTAAAACTCAGCCTCAAGCTTGGAGCTCGCTACGAACATGCTTAATTTCACAAAATTCTGCATTTTTTTCTTTCTAACCCCAAAAACATCTTTGCAGCCTTGTATATGCCTTGTTATGATATCTAAAGACAAAAAGTAGTCAAAAAGGTGTGACTTACCATCCTTCTTGGAGCAACAGGCTCATCCTCCATCACAATCATCTTTAGACCTTTTTTCTTCAACTCTGCTTGAATCATTTTTATCGAAACAAACTAATATGTTGAGGTGGAAAACTGATACACTAGATTTAATGTCTTCATACACCGAATTTTATGATGAGTTTTCCATTGGTGAGGTGGAAAAAGTGATGTGTTGTCAGCCATGTCAATCCTGTGATGTGTATTGCTAAGTTGTCTTCATCAACAAATGTCCCAATGACTTTTCATAATCCCTTTTGATGACTCATCTCCTCCTGAAATGCATTTAACGCCTCAAAAAGACAAAAAATTTCATAATACTAGAAAAATAAAGCATGAGGCAGTTTCATAGCGAATTATGACCAGTTTACGTTGAATTCGTCGTGGAAATGGGTAGAAGTGCCAAATTTACATGAAATGACCAATTTCACTTATGTGTGAGATATTTTTGGGATTTTTATTTGACATTGACACCTATCACCTTATTGATGACCTTTAAGACCCCCACATATGTACACTTTTGAAATTTTAAAAATTCAAAAGACCTTATTCAACCCTAAGTGACTCAACCTAATTAACTTAAGAGCAACCAAATTGTTATCATGGATATTACAATGGCTCCAATGGGGATGATATGCCCTTGTGGTGCAGCAAAGAACCAACAACTCCATTGCATTATCCATTGGATAGTTCCCAACCACTTATCATATTCTTCAGCCTATATTCGATCCTTGAGATGCTCTTGAATCAAAAACACTTGTACAAACCGAAACTTGCAACTACAATCTTCAAACTAAATGTTGAAAGAGATGCTTGCCCAACAAACTTATTTATGTACATACCAATCCTATTCTAACAACTGAAAGCCCAACTTTCAATTCAAGCAATATGAAACCTCCAGTATAGAGAGTCAAAGAGTTGATCCAACACTTGGGCTTCTTGGCTTTGCTTGAGCAACATCAGAAGTGAATCATCTATTGAAAACTTGGAATGAAAATTGAATCCTTTCTCCATAAGAAATGCAAAATTTTTCTTGATTGATGACTAAAACAAACTTATCATTGGATCTTGGAAACCATGAAAAAACACCTTTTCTTGATGAGTAAAACCATGAGAGTTGAATTCATTCATAATTGATGGCTTATTTTTTCCTATATCTTCAATTCCAAAAACATTATCAAATAAAAAGGAAACAATAAATTTGTCTTCCCTTTCACGTAAATCAACAAAACCATCCATGCATCCTTGAACATCTTCAAACATGACATCCATATTGTGTGTATCAAAACTAGTCTTTTGCTTATCAAACAAATCAGATATAATCTTTGGTAATTTTTCTTGAGGATTTTCATATTGATTCTGAACACTAAAATCTCCTATACAAAAAACTTTATGCATATCATCCATGTCATTTTTATGATCCCCAAATAGAATAGGTAAAACCTATATATTCTGCTCTTCTTGTAGCTCAATTTTAACTAAAAGTGAAATTTCATCACATGTTACCTAACTGTTCAAAATTTCTATGCATGTATTTTCAAAAACCTGATCTTGAGGAGTTTCTTCTTGACAAAAAATTTCAGAAAAGGAATGGGATGAAAAAAATTTGAATGATTTGGCAGAGTTTGAATACAAAAAGGACTCTTCTTCCATTAAATAGCTCAACAAATCCCTTTAATAACCCTTATCAAATGCAACCAACTAATTTTCTGAGTGTACTATACTGTTGATGTGTCATCATGCCACATGGATGCTGATCTGGACCTCTTCCAAGTCGAACTTTAAATTTTTTACACAAATCTGGTTAGTGAAAATTTGTAAAAATAGGCCTCAAATATGAGTTCATAATTTCCAAACCCTGATGGATTTGCAAAAAATGAGAGAGGGTTTTGTTTATGGCCCTGTGCTAAAGAATAACCTCCTTCATATTTCCAAAATTATTTTTTCAGTTGGTCTAAAATTGAACTTGAAGTTGACTACTAAAACAGTCATGTGCATGAAATTTTGTAGTGCTCATTTCGTAGCAAACTCCAAAATCCACATTTTGCATAACCTTTGACCTTTATAACTGTTGGAGGGTCTTCCTTGGGACTAATGAGGTAAAAACATGCTCTAACCAACCTCTATTATGAAATTTTTGCATAATTTTTGCCTCAAAGAAACCTACAGCGAGTTCATAGCGAAAACTCGACCTCAAGCCTAGAGCTCGCTACAGACTTGCATAAATTTCAAAATATTTTGTAATATTTTCTTCCTAACCCCAAAAACATCTTTGCAGCCTTGTATATGCCTAGTTATGATATCTTAAGACAAAAAGTAGTAAAAAAGGTGTGACTTATCATCCTTCTTGGAGCAGTAGGCTTATCCTCCATCACAATCATCTTTAGACATTTTTACTTCAACTCTGCTTGCATCATTTTTATCGAAACAAACTGACATGTTGAGGTGGAAAACAGATACACTAGATTTAATTTATTCATGCACCAAATTTGATGATGAGTTGTCCATTGGTGAGGTGGAAAAAGTGATGTGTTGTCAGTCATGTCAATCCTGTGAAGTGTATTGCTAAGTTGTCTTCATCAACAGATGTCCCAATGACATTTCATAATCCCTTTTGATGACTCGTCTCCTTCCTGAAATGCATTGACCACCTCAAAAATACCAAAACTTTCATAATGCTGGAAAAACATAGCATTAGGCAGTTTCGTAGCGAATTCTGACCAATTTACACTAAATTCGCTACAGAATTGGGTAGAAGTGCCAAATTTACATGAAATGACCAATTTCACTTATGCATGAGATATTTTTGGGATTTTTATTTGACATTGACACCTATCACCTTAATGATGATCTTTAAGACCCTCACATATGTACATTTTGGAAAATTTTTAAATTCAAAAGACCCTATTCAACCCTAAGTGACTCAACCTAATTAACTTAAGACCAACCAAATTGTTATCATGGATAACAGTGGCTCCAATGGGGATGTTGAGCCTGTGGTGCAGTAAAGAACTAACAACTCTAGTGTCTTATCCATTGGGCAGTTCCCAACCAATTGTCGTATTATTCAGCCTATATTCAATCCTTGACATGATTTTGAATCAAAAACACTTGTACAAACCGAAACTTGCAACCACAATCTTTAAACTTAATACTGAAAGAGATGCTTGCCCAACAATCTTATTTATGTACATGCCAATCCTTCTCTAACAACTAAAAACCAAACTTTCAATTCAAGAAATATGAAACCTCCAATATAGCTAGTCAAAGAGCTAATCCAACACCTGGGCTTCTTGATTGTGCTTGAGCAACATCAAAAGTGAATCATCTATTGGAAATTTGGAATGCAAATTGAATCCCTGCTCCATAAGAAATAGAAAATTTGTCTTGACTTATGACTGCAACAGACTTACCATTTGATCTTGGATACCATGAAAAATCACCTTTTCTTGATGAGTAAAACCATGAGAGCTGAATTCATTCATAATTGATGTCTTCTTTTGTCCTGTGTCTTCAATTCCAAAAACATCATCAAATAAAAAGGCAACAATAAATTTTTCTTCCCTTTCGTGTAAATCAACAAAACCATCCATGCATCCTTGAAAATATTCAAACATGACATCCATATTGTGTGTATCAAAACTACTCTTTTGCTTATCAAACAAATCAGATATAATCTTTGGTAGTTTTTCTTGAGGATTGTCATCTTGATTTTGAACACTAAAAGCTCCTATAAAAACAACTTTATGCATATCATCCATGTCATTTTTATGATCCCAAAATAGAATAGGTAAAACCTGTATATTCAACTCTTCATGTAGCTCAATCTTACCTAAAACTGAAATTTCATCACATGTTACCTCACTGTTCAAAATTTCCGAGCATGTATTTTCAACAACCTGATCTTGAGGAGTTTATTCTTGACATAAAATTTCAGAAAAGGAATGGGCTGAAAAAAAAATTGAATTCTTTGGCTCATACCTTTGACTACATATAGATTGACAAGGCTGCAAATCCTCATAAATTTCATGTAATATGACTTGACTGTCAAATTGCTTATCTATTTCATCTTCAACTAAAGAAGAGATGTCTACTTGTTGAAAACCTTCTTGATTATCATGACAACTAACCTGAGAAGAGAATTCATGAAGTGCCTCTAACATATCCTCATCTAAGCACTCTCCATTATCACCAAGAGTTTTAATATATGGAATAAACACCTCACAAAAATCACAACAGTCTTGTAACAGTGATAAAGAAGAATGGGATTTCTCATAATGTTCGCAGAACGTTCTATGGAAATCTTTAAGATAGAACAAGCTTCCCGACTGCAACCCTTCATACCAGGTTCTAGCTTCATCCTCTAGGGTGGCCATAAACATTTCCATGAGACAATCCTCAAGAAACTCAACTCGAAACTTATGTACATGCATATGGAATCTAACCAAGTGAAGAGCAGCATTTTCATTCTTTTCATCTTTAAATATAGGAAGATAAGACAACCAATCAACTCTAGGCATAGGATTTAGAAAACCAGGGATGTGAGCTTGATTCATAGGGGCATACCTAGAATTATTTCTTGCAATATAACTCATCTTAGAACTTCATCAAGCTATTGATCTTCAAGCAGTGGAGTCACCATGAAGCTCTGAATTTCTGAATTCTTCAAGAATGGAGTCGCAAAGGCAAAAGTATAGCCTTGAATATTTATGATCTCTTGCTACCTTCAAGAGCTCTGTTACTTTGATTAGACACAAATTTCTGGGAAAATGTAGCTTCAGACTCTCGACAGACGTAGCAAAATGTTATCACCAAACTAGGACTAATTGGGTTGTTCAACAGTCAATTTGATGTAACTATTTCAAACCACTTGGGGTTGGAAGTTAGCCCTTCCAACCAGAGAGGGCTCTCTCAATAAAAGGTAAGATATTCAATAAACAATATTATAATGAAGATGGATAACTCTTATATGTTTTTAGATGATTTTTTGTAGGTGGAAGATGAGTGACGGCTACCATTGGGCATGGAGTCAGCTAATAGACTTCAATTACAAACAAATGCAATTCATGGAAGTTGAGGTAATTGAGCTTATTAAATAAAAATTTTCAGCAAAAAACATAGTACATGAAGGAAGTTGGAGCATAAAACTATGAATTCCAAGTAATCATGATACTATGAAGATGATAACAATATATAAAATAGAAAGACAAACATATAAGCTCAAAAAGAATCCCAGGTATGAAAGACAACTACTGCAACTTTGTATTAGCTTGATAGGCATAAATTACATAATATCCTTCTCATGACCTTAAACCCTTTCAAACTCCAAAAATCCCTCATTTATTGAGTGAGGTCTTATGCAAATGGTTTTCCACCTTGCTAGCTTTGAATTCCTACCTAAGAGACCTATTTCAAATAGGATTACATCACTTGGAGACTTTCTAGGGATTTTTTCTGTTTGGCAGAGTTTGAATAGCGCAACAAATCCATTTAATAACCCTTATAAAATGAAACCAACTAATTTTCTGAGTGTACTGGACTGTTGATGTGTCATCATGCCATGTGGATGATGAGTTGGACCTCTTCCAAGTCTAATATTAAAATTTTTACACAAATCTAGTTAGTGAAAATTCTGAAAAATAGGCCTAAAAGATGAGTGCATAATTTCCAAACCCTGATGGGTTTGAAAAAAATCAGAGGGGTTTTTGTATATGCGCTTGTGCTGAAGAAAAACCTCCTTCATATTTCCAAAAATCATTTTAATTTGGTCAAAAATTGAACTTGAAGTTGACTGCTAAAACAATCACATATAGGAAATTCTGTAGCGCTCATTTCGTAGCAAACTCTAAAATCCAGTTTTTGCATAACCTTTGACCTTTCTAACTGTTGGTGGATCTTCCTTGGGACTAATGAGGTAAACACATGCTATAATCCACCTTTGCTCTGAAATTTTTGCATAATTTTTGCCTCAAAGAAACCTACAGTGAGTTCGTAGCGAAAACTCAGCCTCAAGCTTGGAGCTCGCTATGAACTTACCTATTTCACAAAATTCTGCAATTTTTTCTTCCTAACCCCAAAAAAAATATTTGCAGCCCTGTATATGCCTTGTTATGATATCTTAAGACAAAAAGTAGTCAAAAAGGTGTGACTTACCATCCTTCTTGGAACAGCAGGCTCATCCTCCATCACAATCATCTTTAGACCTTTTTTCTTTAACTATGTTTGCATCATTTTTATCGAACCAAACTGACATGTTGAGGTGGAAAACTGATACACTAGATTTAAGGTCTTCATACACTGAATTTGATGATGAGTTTTCCATTGGTGAGGTGGAAAAAGGGATGTGTTGTCAGCCATGTCAATCCTGTGAAGTGTATTGTTGAGTTGTCTTCATCAACAGATGTCCCAATGACATTTCACAATCCCTTTTAATGACTCATCTCCTTCCTGAAATGCATTGAATGCCTCAAAAGACCAAAATTTCATAAGGCTGGAAAAACAAAGCATTAGGAAATTTCGTAGTGAATTCTGACCAGTTTACACTGCATTCGCTACGGAATTGGGTAGAAGTGCCAAATTTACATGAAATGACCAATTTCACTTATGCATGAGATATTTTTGGGATTTTTATTTTACATTGACACCTGTCACCTTAATGATGACCTTTAAGACCCCCACATATGTACATTTTTTAAAATTTTAAAATTCAAAAGACCCTATTCAACCCTAAGTGACTCAACCTAATTAAATTAAGACCAACCAAATCATTATCATGGATAACACCTTGAAATGCAAGCTCCAACTTGATGACCATGTTGATCCCTCTTTCATACAATTTTCAAACTAAGATCAACAAAACTTTTTCGTATGATAATAGAGCTTCATCTCTCTCACAACTAAATGCCTTCCTTGCATATATAAACTCCTTTATGCTGTCTTAAACACCTTGCTACTTACATACCTCAACCACCTTAAATCACCAATATCACCATTAAAACACCTTTAACACTTCCTCTGATCTCTGATCCTATGATCAATTCACCAAAAACAATAACTTTCTTTCTAATTGAATTTTGGCTTATAAAGAATAAGAGTTGATATTTTTATATTTAGAATTTTAGTTAAGTTCAACTCTTAACATGCATTAATTCTTAATTTTCAGTTATATTCCACTTTTGTAAAGTCTTCTTTATGTGTTCATGTTGTCTTCAATCTCTTCTTTATTGTTTTGATATGAAAAATTAAGTTAATCTGATGTTTGCTTATATTCTTCTTAGTTACAGGATTTGGAAAAGAGTTTATTTGTAGTTTTATATCTGGTAAACTTCCAAATTTGGCCAAAAATTCCAATTATGTCACATTGTGCCAAAAATACTACCAAATCATCCATGTTATATTTTCAACTTCAATTCACTACTCGTTATAGTGGACTCCTCAAAATATAGTTTCCTACTCGTTGATTTCTCTACCCCTTGGGCCCATATCTTTGGCCATTTACAATGGAGCTCTTATTTGAAACCGCCAAGGTGATTCAATGTCGAGACAAGTTAGTGCACCACTGTGTCTGCCATTTATTTACCTACTTCCATGTGTCTTGTTCTCACTATGCCACGTGTCATGTGTTTTCAGACCATTTTTCCACCCAAAAATTCCAAACAATGTGATCCTCTGATAGGTCCATGTCATGTTATCTTCATCCAACCACCATGGGTCCATGTCAGCTTTGTCTGCCAACCAGATTGTATCATTTGTCTTCTGTTGATGTGTCCATGTTGTCAATAATCTAAGTCATCGCATGGTAGAAGTGGGTTGGAGGAATTTATTTTTCACGATTTTTATATTATAAATTTTTAGGCCTAGATGGGAAGTCTCGCTACAATAAACGATAATTTTCTCATTTCCCTGGTCTCATCTCCCCCTAAATAAAACTTTGAGATACAAAGGAAATGGTAGGGGTTAAATTGTTAGGTTTACGTGTCCCATGGGGTCCCCCACTTCTATGACTTGCACCAATCATCATTTCCTATGGCCACATCCTCCCATTGCACCATCACCTAGGAATTTTTGACTTGGGCCTTCTTTGTAAACTTCTGGTCAGAAACATGCCAAGGTTACATGTCCCCTGTGGTATCAAGTGCTTTCCTCTTGAGCTTATGATTCATTCCCACACAAATTCCTCTTGCCACCTATATGCTTACAATGGTACATGGCCCATGGCCAAAACACCAAATTTAGGTCTTCACCCTTTGACCTTTTAACCTTTGAACTTTGACGGTCATATATTTTGATACAAGAAGCTTTTTTTAGACTTCAACATACTATTGGAAAGCTCTTTCCAAGCACTATCCAACTGCACCATTTGTAGTAGCATATGAGCTAATATCTTCAGGAAAAAATGAATCTAATGATGTTGCTACAAAATCATTGTTTCACTAATATTCCTATATACAACTAATGTTTACCAATCCATGACTTCCTTTAACATCCTTTGACATTAATGAAAACACATGTCTAAAATTATCCCCCCTTGGCATTAATGGCAGCACAAAAATCATTAGAAACAATCATAAATGCATGGGTTATGTTAAACACGTTAAACAAGAAAATCATATATAAGTATAAGCATACTAATTCTTTCAACACCTATTTCAACACTTGTTCTTGCATTGGTTAGATCAATTCTCCATGCAGTTATTTGTACTTTACTTCTTCTCATAATTAGGTAATGTTTTTCTTACACTTCCTCCTTTGTTTACTTCTCCCCCATTGACATCAATGATAAAGAAAATAATATTCTCCCTATACAACCAATTTCCCCATGTATCGTTGATCATGTGGACTTAGAAGCTCCCTTTTGATATGTTGAGTGCTTGCTAGCTTCCTTTCTTCCTCTTGGGGAATATTTAGACGAGGGAGGTAAGAGTAACTACTCCCAATCTCCACCTTAAGTACTCAAATTGATCTCTTGGGAGAGGCTTGGTGAATATATCAACTACCTACTCTTTTTTAAGTACATACTCCAATTTTGCAACCTGATTTGTGACTTTCTCTTGTAGGAAGTGGTACTTGATTGGAATATGCTTTGTATCGGTCATCTATATCACCTACCCAATCAAAATCAGTAAAAAACGTTAGTGAGAAATATTTACCTCTAGGGTACCAAATGCCATATTCCATTGTGACTCTTAGATATTTGAGAATCATCTTGGCTACAAGGAGATGAATCTGTATGGCGGTTGCTTGAAATCTTCCAACAATACTAACTATCTGTATGATGTATGGTCTAGAGGTTGTCAAGTATAAGAGGCTTCCAATAATAGATCTATATATAGTTTGACCCGCCTCTAGTTATTCATCAGTATTTCTGAGTTTGCAACCTGTAACCATTGGAATGCTTACTAAAGAACAATCCTCCATACCAAATTTCTTCAAAACCTCCTTGAGATACTTGCTTTGAGAGATAAAAATTTCTTGGAATATTGTGCGATATGCAAACCAAGGAAATAAGAAAGTTCTCCAAGGCATAGGGGCTTCACTAGGGGATAGATACCATACAACATGCATTCATATTGGGGGATATAAATTGAGGAAAAAATGACATAATATATTGAGCATATAATAGGGAGTAAAGGGTTTTTATATTGGCAGGTATAAAAAATGAAGCTCAAAGTTAATAAAAAATAGAAAGGGGTATAAAAAAATGTTAATGAAAAAATTGATACCTACAATATCTAGTGAAAGTAGGGGTTTTTTAAATTGGGAAGGTGTGTTGGATTCATATTAGCAGGGGGTTAAATAATGTGATTTTTAGAGGTATTTTCCAATATGTAGTCATAATAAAGGTATTGTTTAGTATGCCATGAATGCACGTGATATGTCAGAGGTTCATTCAGTGAAGCCCTCATGCTCCAAGAATATACATTTCAAATCCAACATTCATATCAATTGCAAACTAACAATTTAGATGATCTAAATCACTAGAAAAAATAATATCATCAACATAGATAATGAAATTATTGACAATTTTCCATCATTGGATTTAACATATAAATTATTATCAATTGCACCTCTTTTAAAACCACTTTGAGAAATTGATGTTGTTACCCTGGAGACAGTTCCTGGCTGTAAGGGAACCAATCCCCAGGGAAACTACGAGATTAATAAAGATCTTAAAATATATGGCTGGAAAAAGAGACCATGAAAGATACAATGATTTGGCTGCAGGGGAACCAATTCCCATGTCATCTACTAGATTAATAAATATTTTAAAATATATGGCCGGGAAAAAAGACCATGAAAGCTGCAATGATTAGTCTAGTTCAAAAACCTATCTTTCAAAACCATATTTCGCCAAGACAAATGAGGGTTGTAGGGCTTAGGGTTTAAGAGATTACTAGAGGCAAAATGAGGAAAACATGACTGAATCACTGAGGCACTTAAGAATCTCAAATTTTAACCCTATAGAGGAAATGATGCAAAGAACAAGAGAGATGGGTAAATTCCCGATATGGTGGAGCATACATTAAGAAATTCAAACCAAAAACATGAGTAGCATCAATTCCAGGTAAATTCATAAATATGATTTAAAAACCTTGATACTACATTACACTCATACCAATAAAAGAAAAACATCATTAAATAGTAACAACCAAGAAATAAAAACAATACTGCAAAGTATTTAGTGTTGGAATCATACTAGCCTTTTATTTTTCAGTTTATGAGAAATTTCCTTCATTACATCATGTCATGACTTGCAGACTTCGAACCCTTTTCTTCTCCTCTTTGCTGGTCTTTTATTTATGTTCCAGCATTAATTGTCAAAAATTAGTTATGGAACTAATTATGTTGAGAGTTTCAAAATAGTTGGCCTTTTCCTAAAAAAAAGGGTTTTATAATAATAAAAATTACAAAAATGCAATGGTTTAATATTATATATATACACATTACATAATATTAAATTAAATCCCTCTTCAAAAACATTAGTTCCTAACCACCTTTACAAATCTTATGATATGTTTTTCCAATAGATTCTGGCCTTTGGGGAAATAAAATATGTAAATGTAATAGAGGTCGATGCAGGGTCGTCTTTGGTCATGTACATGTTGGAAATGAGGTGGAAGGTGTGTTGCGCTCTGTGGCGGTTTTAGGTGCGTAGGTCCCAAGCTTCATCATGCATATGTCAGCAAAAAAAACCATGAGTGGTTTTGTAAAACCATACATTGCCTTGCGACACCCTCTTGTAGCTATTTCAGAAAAGTGAGATAGGGGTGTCACAATCAACCATGACCATAGATTAATCTACTGGGTGGATTCCTGAAACAACTTTGCAACACCAACCTGCTATTTAAAATGCCATCACATTGAAATGTCACATTTTGTTGATCTGTAGCACCGTCACTGCGAGTTGTCGAGTAGTTGGGGCACCTGCAAGAATTATAACACCTGGGCTCTCATTGACCTTCAACAAAATTTACTTCTCACAAGAGAAACTAGCACCAACCTCACTGAAAAATATTTGGGAGATAATTTGGGTGGATATGAGTCACATAACCATGCGAGAAAATGGCCCAGGAAATGAGTTTTATCATTATGCAGTTACACAACAATATGGAATCCGAAAGGTAAATGAAAAAAGAACCCTAGTGAATATCCTTCGAGGGTTCCACCTAGAGGTTTTTTGGTCATACAGCATCATGTAAATTGTGTGATAGTGCAGGATGACTTTCTTCCATTGTTTCTGTGGAGGGAATTATATTATTAACATCGAATTCAGAGTTACTTCGATGAGAAGAGCCTCCCTCAATATACTTATTGATCGAAACTCCATTTACGTGGGTTTTAGCTCCATTAATTTTCAATGGAAGAAAAGACTTTTGTTATATTAAGCTCACCCTACAACCTCTCTTTAAATCCATATCGATCATCTTCGCCAATGCATCAATATAAAACAGAGGATGGCCCATTTTACTAATGACTATATGACCTTGTTCTTAAACTATCTAAGGATGTCCATCAAACATGGATAAAGAGAGGAGGCCATATGTTCTTATAAGTAGAATGTGTTCCATATCTATATTATGTTTGTCATTTTGATGCATAGAATTCATATGGAGAGTTAGAGAGCATAAAATTCCATTCATAAAATATGTTACAGTTGTTGACTCCCCTCGATTTTTTTCATTTAAATTTCAACAATGTTTCCCTTTTGCTTTCGCATCAGTGTATTTCACAGAGTGAGAGCTTGGTTACTCCGATGTAGCTCAGGACATTATAAATACTCCTTGGAAGTGATCCTTGGCCTTCTAGCTTTAATAAAATTATAAATATATTTTGTTCGATGTGTTGTATTTGATACACACAACATGAACACAATATGTATATATTTTTTCATGTGCCTATTTCGTTCATGGATGATAGAGAGGAAAGGCAATCCTAGGACTTAGCCAAGTAGATGATTGGTATTTTCCTTGTGCATGTGCCATCCATATGGTGAAATTCAATTTTTTTTATTAAAGAATTTTTGCGGTATATCCTGCATTTGATTGTTGAAAATTTTTGACATATGTTCAAATATCAACCTTATAAAACCTTCATCTCGACATTGATAAATACCTTTTATGGTGGTGGGCCTTGGAACTTGTAGCCCACTTCTCCCTCAGTGCAATCCATGCTATATGATGAGAGTAGAGATCCTTTTGTTTTCCCCATTAGATAAAATAATTATCCAGTAGCCCACTTCTCCCTCAGTGCAATCCATGCTATATGATGAGAGTAGAGATCCCTTTGTTTTCCCCATTAGATAAAATAATTATCCAGTAGAAATAATAAAATACTTCTTTTTACTCTTGAACCATCAATTTTTTTTTATATTTTTTTTTCGCAATTTTGGTTCCCTACTAGAATTTGTCTGAGAAGACTTTGAAATTTGAGCCTTGCAAAATTGAGTTATAAAATCAATATTTCTTCACAAGTTGGACATGGTTCAGAAAAATAAATGCTCTTAGAAAGCGATATCTATGCATACTCTGAGAACTTATCTACAAACTTCATCCCAAGACAACAAAAACTCAAAGTTCCCATGGTGATTCAAATCTCGACCATAAATGATTTATATCTTGATTGCCATTGAAAAGGGCCTTTTGAAACCTCTTCGAATCTAACAAAGTTCAGAGATAATTCATGTGGATATGAGTCATGGAACCATGCTAGAAAATGGACCAGGAAATGAGTTTTATCATTATGAAGTTACATAATAATATGGAATCCAAAATGGAAATGACTAAAAAACCCTACTGAATTTCCTTCAAGGGTTCCATCCATAGGTTTGTTGGTCATATGGAAACATGTAAAAGGTGTGTAACAGTGCAGGATGACTTACTTCCATTGTTTCTGTGGAGGAAATTATATTATTAACATCGAATTTAGAGTTGCATGGATGAGAAGAGCCTCCCTCAATATGCTTGTGTTGAAAAACACTCCATTTATGTGAGTTTTAGCTCGAGTATTTTCAACAAAAGATAAGAATTATATTATATTAAACTCACCCTACAACCTCTCTTTAAAGCCGGATTGGTCATCTTTACCAATGCATCAATCTAAAACTAGGGATGGCCCATTTTACTAATGATCGTTTAACCTTGTTCTTGAACTATCCAAGGATGTATGTCCTACATGGATAAAGAGAGGAGGCCATATGTTGTTATAAGTAGAATGTGTTCCATATCTATATTATGTTTGTGATTTCATTTATTTGATGCATAGACTTCATATGGAAAGTGAGAGAACATAAATTTCATTCATAAAATATGTTACGGTTGTTGACTTCCCTCGACTTCTTTCATTTTAAATTTCAACAACGTTTCCCTTTTCCTTTTGCATTAGTATATTTCGCAGAGTGAGAGCTTGGTTACTTCGATGTAGGTCAAGACACTATAAGTACTCCTTGGAAGTGATCCTTGGTCTTATAGCTTCAGAAAACTTATATATATATATATATATATATATATATATATATATATATATATATATATATATATATATATATATATATTGTTTGATCTCTTGTATTCGATACACATAACCTACACACAATATGTATATATTGTTTCCTGCATCTATTTCATTCAAGGATGATAGGAAGGAAAGGCAATCCTAGGACTTATGCAATTAGATGATTGGTCATTTCCTTCCGTGTGCACCATCCATATAGTGAAATTCAAAATTTTTTATTAAATAATTGTTGTGGTATATCCCAAATTTTCTTGTGGAAAATTCTGACATACATTCAACTACCAACCTTATAAACCCTTCATTATGATGGTGATAAATACCTTTTATGTGAGTGAGCCTTATAACATGTAGCACACTTCTCCCGGTGTAAGCTATGCCATATGATGAGAGTTGAGATGCTTTTGTTTTCCCCATTAGATAAAATATTTATCCACCAAAAATAATAAAACACTTCTTTGTACTCTTGAATCATCATTTTTTTTTTTTTTTTTTTTTTTTTCGCAATTTTGGTTCCCTGATGAAATTTGTTTGAGAAAAATTTGAAATTTGAGCCTTGCAAGATTGATCGACAACATCAAATTTCTTCAAAACTTCCTTGAGATACTTGCTTTGAGAGATAAAAATTCCTTTGAATATTGCGCAATATGAAAACCAAGGAAATAAGACAGTTATCCAAGCCATGGGGGCTTCACTAGGGGAGAAATACCATACCACATGCATTCATATTGGGGGATATATACTGAGGAAAAAATGACATAATATATTGAGCATATAATAGGGGGTAAAGGGATTTTATATTGGCAGGTATAAAAAATGGAGCTCAAAGTTAATGAAAAAATATAAAGGGGTATAAAAAATGTTAATGATAAAATGGATACCTACAATATCTAGTGAAAGTAGGGGTTTTTTAAATTGGGAAGGTGTGTTGGATTCATGTTGGTAGGGGGTTAAATAATGTGATTTTTAGAGGTATTTTCTAATATGCAGTCAAAATAATGGTATTGTTTAGTATTCCATGAATGCATGTGATATTCCAAGGTTCATTCAGAGAAGCCTCTATGCTCCAAGCATATACATTTCAAATCCGACCTTCATATTAGCTACAGATTGACAAGTTAGATGATTTGAATCATTATAAAAACATAATATCATCAACATAGATAACCACTACTAACGATTTTCCATCACTGGATTTCACATATAAATTACTATCAATTTCACCTCTTCTAAAACCACACTTGAGCATAATTATCCAACTTGGAGTACCAAGCTCTTGGGGCTTGCTTAAGAACATACTAAGTCCCTTTTCAGCCCACAAACATAATAATGTTTGTCTGATAATTGAAAACCATCATGATGCTCGATGTAGAATTATTATTGCAATTTGTTGGCTTGAGGAGTCCTGACCCAGGTTCAGAGTGTTCTGCACAACCAACAAAACCCTCCAACTACTGGCCCTTTCGACATTGATGTGTTTGCGTAGACCAAAGTATCACCCGAAGCAGTATGGGAGGTGTTGGAACCAGGTTTCCGCACCTTGAGGGAGTGTATGATGTGGATCTTATCCCTTCTTAACAAATATAATGATAATTTCCCTGTGTTATGACTTCCTTAACCCAATTCAGATATAACACAGGAACCCTTAACCTTAATACAATCTTGCAAAACACACAATTATCCTTATTCAAATCTAACTCAACAGAAACTGGAATAACCCTTGCACAACTACAAATATATATTTGTTAATAGAAATCCTAACCAATCATGCAATACTTGCGTGAAAACAAGAATCGTAACTTTAGATAAATACACATTCAATAACAGTACCAGATCTATAAGTAAATCAATGCATTAACACATAAACATGTAAATCACACAAGTATATAGAAATGCATAAAACTCTTCTCTTTATTAATATATCTTCAATCAGTACGTTAATATTCTCCTGCGCACAGAACAACAAGTTCCTTGCACACAGCGCAGGACTAGGTCTCTGCGCACATAAAAACAAGGTCCTTGCACATAGCCTAGGACTAGGTCTCTGCACACACATCTAGCATGAGCCTATCCAACCCATACTAACACATAATTTTCCCAAAATAAGATCACATTCACATGAGATATTTTTGATACTTTCTAGATATATAACTTGACTCGACTCATATATAATTATAAGACTAACACGCGTAAATATCATGGTCTCAAACTGTGGTTTGAGCCCCATGTTTTCCATTTTACCCATTACAATGATAAAGGAATTTTGACCTGCCCCAAAGCTCCTTGAATTTCTACGTGCAACGCGTTTTAACAAAAATTAACCAATTTTTTTCTCAAAACTTGGCCCTAGGGGACCCTAACCCAACAGGCCCCAAACACAATCTAGTGACTCATCCTCAAGTCACTCTAGTCCAACTTCCTGCATCTTGGCTCGTAGAGCCTAGATGGAGTCCTTGACTGGCTAGATGATCTCGGTTCTTTTTGATGCAACGCTCTGTGCTTCTCCAACGAGCTTCTCAGTGGTAGGTCCTTCAGCTGCTAAACTGATGCTTCGTTGCATCTATTGGAGCCCCTTAAGTGCACTGTAAATGGTCTGCGACAGTTGTAGTGCTTCCTCGGCCCAGGGATGCATTCTGGCTTCTAGTAACTACTTCCATCTGAATGACATGACCTTCCTACAAGTGGGAAAATATTTGAGCGGGTACTAAGGTCGACGCAGCAACCCAAATGTCGTTGAATTGTTGCTCCTTAGCTCATAAATCCATCCGTAACTACTGAACCATGGGGTCATCATAGATGGAGGTCCAGATTCCCATGGCATCCTCAAAGAGAGTGTTTCATTCTTCCACAGCTGTAGTGATTCTTGTAGTGGCGTCCTAAACTACTGCGGTGCGTTATGCTCGGACTTATGGTGGCATCTCTGGCTGCAATTGTGTCTATAAATATGCAATTTTCTGCTCCAATTCAGCACGCACAGTGGCTATCTCTGACTACGAAGCTTTAAGCACAACTATAAGACAATCTAGTTTTGTAGTAGCAACAACAGTGGTAGGTATTGTTAAGTCGGGAATCTTGAAGCACAACCGACTGATGAGGGACTCTAATTGTGCACGATGGCTCTCCGTGACACTCCTAACTTCTTCGGCTAACTACTGCCCATTATGCAATGTCTCAGCCTACTTCCAAGGAAAATTTTAGGGGCTAATATTCGCAGGTGGGCTAATATTCCATGCTTTTTCCAAAAAAAAAAAGATCCGTCAATTTCCATTTTTCTAAAAAATAATTTGCCCAAATTTTATAGCATAAATTTATTTTACCTTGAAAATCGCCAATATTATATATTGTATAATATAAAATAATTATAAATATAAGAAATTTTACAAAATTATCATCAAACATTTTAAAATACTGATACTAGGGACTAGTAAGATTAGCCAAGCTTGCTAAACTTTAAGATAAACTTCCATCCTTCAAATTTTCCCTGCTTCCTTCTGGGATTCAAATGTGACCTGGAACGCCTTGTATTCACTGTACTGCAGCTCATCATTAATCATTGTATGGATGGAATGTAGCTTGCCGCTGGGAAAGGTGACCAAGTCAATTCCAACCTTAAGCCCTGCATGAATGGTTGCACACAACACTAGATCATCAAGGTGAAGTGTTACACCCAGAACCTGAAATAACCGACTCTCTGAAGTAGACGGGTGGTTAATGGTCAACGCACTCGTTTGTCTCGTGCTCTCTTGAACCACGCTCGCTTGTATCTCACTCTCTTGCACTCTCAGTTGATGGAGTCCTTAACGCACATCATAAAAGACATTTGTACCGTGAATCCATGTTACTCCATACGTCTTCGATTACTTCCTTGACTGTGTTGCCAATCTCATCAAAATATCCATTTATTTGGGTTAATGGCCCCATTCCCAGTCTTATTAGATGCTCTCCACTTTAGGCGTAGACCCGACGGGGACTGAGGTCCTCTCTTGGTGCCTCGACACGTGTCTATCAAGGGAGCGTCTGCGATGTTTCCTTCATGGTCCTCCATCTCATCATCATTTGAAACATTTACTATTTTGTGGGTGGATTCTATGTCTCCGTCATTGTTGTAGGTTAATGTGTGTCCTTCTTCTAATCCTTCTTTTTATTTGTCTTCATGCGTGTCTTTGATGCAGATGGCTTGGGCGGGGCAGAGGAGGTCGCACCAACATTTGGCATTGTTGTCAACCAAATAGGGGGCCATCCTATTGTAACCCACGCAAGGTATTCTTATGTAATTAGGTATGGAAGGTCATACCAGACTCCTGCCATGTCCACCTTTGCAAGAATGAGGATGTTGTGGAACATCGCCTTGAACCTGCTATATTCTTGTATTGATTGTACAAGGTTGGTGAGAGGCGTGGTTTGGACTGAACCTCTTGATAAAGCTCTATCTCAAAGAGAACCCAAAAGATTTTTTTCTCTCTCACCCTCGCTGGAATATTCGTTGCCCACAATGACGTGTAGCGCGCGACTTCACACAACTCTGGCTCAATATCTGGCAGCTGAGATTGCGCCAGTGGCTTCCATCCAATCAATTCAACGAGTAGCAACAACCAAGCATAATTAAAGAGCTTGTCATCTTCTTGCGCTTCTCTGATGTTCTCTAAGAATTCCTAGCAGAGGTATTTATCCCAACTATACTAAACCCCTTATGCGCATTACGCAGCCAACACAATAAGTGGCGTCGGTACTTCCTTGGCATGACACTTCCTCATCATTTTTCATGCTAGGATCAATGTGCCAAATTTGACCGCAGGGTCATTTATTTCACTGAATAAAAACCCTCAGGTGTTTTTGTTTACCCCATATTTCTTCTTGACATCCTCTGCGACCTTCTTCTCTAGTAAATCCCCTCTGCGGATAGAAGCGATCCCTACTAGCCCAGACCGGGTCTAGCAACAATCATCACACGTTATAGTGTAGGTTCCTAATTGCAAATAAACCAACTAGCGATGAAGGCTTACCTGGAATCCAACGTTATTTCTTGTAGAAGAGGTAGCGCTCTCGCTCCTTAGCTCTGGCAAATCACGATCCTCACGATCTCCGTGATGGGACACCTGCACATGCAAGAAACAAAACAAACGCAAGCATAAAATCCAGTAATGCAACTATATGTCAGTCAGAAAGGACATAACTCATCATCATAGACAACAATAGAGTGGAACCATAACCAATAGTCGTTTATTATGAATCAATCAAAGGAAAATTACAACCATAGTTCTGACGCTGAATTCTCCTTTGGAGGGTCGCCAGCAGAACACGTCTCAAAAATCCTGTCAAGGATGGGACAAACCTCTCTCTTCGGATCTTGACAATAGTCTCCTTGCTTGAATGTGGCCTTAAGGGAGTTATGGGAGCTCTTGCAGCATAAGGCTTTTGGGAATTTTGGGAACTTGAAGACTAGCTTGCAATGGAGATGGGCAAGCTTTTATAGATGGAGGAAGGGGAGTTGGGATCCCTATAATCATGGGATTGGCTCTATCCTCAAGGAATCTTCCATGAGAGGTGGCAAAACACTTCCCCTACATGGAGATTCTGGAGCCAAACCTCCCAACTCAAGATAGATACCAGTTTGTGAATTGGTTAGGACGAAACTTCCACCATTTATTTTTAAAAAACACTCCTTAAATTGGTTGGCGAGAGTGCGACTCTGAGACAGAGCGCCAATTGGCGCGCCCTCTTTGAAGGATTTCCCCCATTGGCGCGGGTATTGAACTAGCTGCCCACGCTAATGCAAAAAGGGGTGTTTTTAGGGTTTTTCAGCAGGAGATGTCTTCAGGGCAATGAAATCTCATGTTCAGGGGAATGCCATGAAAGTATTTTAAAGTTATGTCACTGCTCACAGGTCACAAAATAAGCCCTCCAATGTGCGGGACGGGGATTGCAGGGACGGTGACAAACTACTGTGTAACAGATGCCCCCTAAAGCATGAGGCCCGAGAGAGAGAGAGGGGTGAACTGCTTTACAAGAACGTGTCCAACTGAAAACACTACCATCGAAAAACCTACATAGTACAACTGATATCTCAAATACATGATATATATGTGGTATGGGCGCAGCCACCCATAACAGAGTATACAATGATCCAGATCCAAGGTATGGACGCAACCATCCAGTGAGGATCGATAAATAGACTCAGGTATGGTCGCAGCCATCCAGTGAATGAGTCGTGTAACCAATCATAATAATCCACAAAATCGTTGCTTGGATTCCAATAGACGAAATCCAGGGTCTTGCGCTCCATCTCGACCCAAACAAAGTACAAGTTCAAGCATGCGAATAAGTGAGCTGAAGTCGAACATGCAAGAACATCGTCTGATTACCAGCCAATGATGAAAGTTGTTAACAGACGCGAGAGGTACCACCAATAATGAAAATGGCCCTCAAGGTACTATAGGTACAATCTACAGCATGTGAATCAGTGAGATGGCGTCGAACACCCATAGAATCACTTGATCGGAGGCCAATGATGAAAACCTCACGTCGAATGCGAAGAACCTGCCATTGAGGCATGCAGGCTCCAAGGTACCGGAAGGGAGTCTCTAGATCAGCTTCCCAGATAATGAGCTGAAGTCGACATGAAGTGACCTTGATCGAAGGTGGGCCATAGTGTTTCCCACATGATCGATGCGAGACAGAGGAACATAATGTCTTTGTGAATCAGGATCAGATGAGAATTAAAGGAAGGTTGAAACTTGCAGAGGTCAACTTCTCTTGAACATATCGGCGGCACGACAGTGGATTTGGCAGCATTTTGACATCAAAAGATCAGAGGTCATGATGGACGAGGAAAAGAGCATATGAGAGGTCAAACGGGATCACCCAAACCCACGGAGGCAAGTGAAAAATGAGATGAGATGTCCCCAACCCGACACTAATGCAGACAAGTGCCATGTTCAAGAGTAACATACTGCCGACACGACAATGATGCTGGTTCCATTTTTCCCCACCATTTCGGTGAGTACCTCTTTATTTTTACACAAGCTTGAAGAGGATACCATATGCTTGTCATATAAGTTCGTCCTTCGGACGAATCCATCCTAGTACATTTAACGAGCCCTAGGAAGGAGGAACTCGAATATCGTCATTATGACTGAATCCAATGTCATCAGGGTTTAACGAGTCTGACAAAGGAAGAACTCGGCGTCTTTTCATATTTAGAGAGTTTGAAAAGACAGCAGAAAAGTAAACTCCAATAGTCCCTTTTCGTAAATAGTTCCTCAGATCCGAAAAGGTAGAAAACTATGTGTTACGCAGTAATTTGTCACTGTCCCTACCATTCCCCGTCCCGCACATTGGAGGGCCCATTATGTGACCTGTGAGAAATGTCATGCCTTGAAACCATTATCATTGCATTCCTCTAAAC